>CM054790.1:37500-52500 GCA_028984075.1 Pieris mannii | reverse complement strand
TACGATATAGGTCATAAGGCTAATGAGTGATTTTAGTTCTGTGGGGTGCGGAATCAATTCTCTTAGGGAGAAGGGATTGATATTTGTCAGATTGTGTGTTGTAAATTTTTGTGTGTGGTTATGTCTTTCAGTTATAAACCTAGGGCACTCTTCGAGCAAGTGTTTCAGTGTCTGTGTTGTGTGGTTGTCGCATGGGCATGTGTCGTTGTCTGTGATTTTGAATCGGCTCAGGTAGCTTTTGGCGAAAGAGTGTCCTGTGAGGAATTGTGTGAGTTGAAAAGAAATGGGTACGGTCGAAAAAAATGATTTTATATCTTCTAAGTTCGGGAATATGTTAACCGTAAAGCGGCCTGTGCTGTCTCCTACGTATCTGTTATTGTTTATGACTTTGGTCGCGCTTTTTATTGTTGTTTTTATGTAGGAAAGGGGACATGCTATGTGGGATGGGGAGCAGTGCTGGTTCGCGGCTTTAGAGGCGGCTACGTCCGCGGCTTCGTTGCCAGGGATCCCGGAGTGTCCTTTAACCCATTGAAATAGGATCTCGGGGTTTTCGTGTGTGTGCTTTATCTTGTGAATCGTTTTGTGTATTTGTGCTACAAGCGGGTGTGTGTTAGACGATTGTTTGAGTGCGGCAAGTGATGACTGTGAGTCGGTATGAATGTGCGAGTGTGTTATTTTATTTTTATGAATGTGTTCTACTGCTTTTAATATTGCAAACAGTTCAGCCTGGAAGACCGAGCTGGTGCTGTGTAGTTTGAATAATTTTGTAAGAGTCGATGAGTGAGCGGAGGGCGGGAAGACAACGAATGCCGCGCCGACAGAGCCGTCGCTTTGTTTGCTGCCGTCCGTGTATATGTGCGTGTGTGATGTAGAGATTTTATTGGTGGTGATGTCTGCAACGTGTGTGTCGATCGGTGTCCTATGTGCAGGGTGGAGGAGCTCCTTAAAAGGTACAGGTTTTTCGATCGGGATGTCGGAGGGGATCCTATCGCTAGTTCTATTGATTCGTGTTTGTTCTAGCTCAGCGGTCTCTAGGACCTTGAGGTCTAGCGGGGTGATTTGGGCTAAAGCCGTGGCCGCGCAGGTGGATATTGTGCGAAATCCTCTAATTATTTTTATGGCAAATAGCCTTTGTGTGCTGTTGAGACGTTTTCTTACATATTTCTTTGAGGCGATGTGGCCCCAGATACCCGAGGCGTACGTTATGATGGGTTCGATGACCATTTGGTATATGAGTCTAATGTTGTCGGGGTGCGGACCCCACGTTGGTCTGGTGTACATTATAATCTTATGGAATATTTTTATTGCCTTTTCTAGAATGTAATTGAGGTGTTCGTTGAAGTTAAGTTTGCTATCTATGATTAGGCCTAAGTATTTGATAGTGTTGCTGAATTTGAGTGGCACGCCATCGAAAACGATTCGACTGAGAGTCGCGGGTTTGGTGAACGCGATACATTGTGTCTTGTCTGGACCGAAATGGAGCTTGACGCTGTGTCCCCATAGTCGAATCGTTTCCAGAGCCGAGTTTGTGATCTGTTCGAGTGTATTAGTGTCCTTGGCCGTGCTTATAAGCAGGACGTCGTCTGCGTATGCCTGAAGGGAGCAGCCTTCTGGAATGGGTGTGTCGAGCAGGTTGTTGAGAATGATGTTCCAGAGGATAGGCCCGCAAGCTGATCCTTGGACACATCCTTTCTCGGTGTGTTTTGTGACGGTGGTGTTGCCGAGTCGTAGTGACACTTTTCTATCTTGGAGGTAACTTTTTATAATTTTGAAAATATTTACGGGACAACCAATGCGTCGGAGCCCGTCGTAGACGGCGGGCCACCACGCATTGTCGAAAGCTGCTTTGATATCGAGGGAGACGGCTATTGCTAGCTGGCCCTTGGTCTTGGCTGATGTGACTGTACCTATGGCTTGTTGTATAGCCTGTACGGTGCTTGTCTGCTCCGTAAAGCCGAATTGATTCGGGTTCAGTAGTTTAAGGTTGTGTGCGTTGAAAGTTAATCTTTTAGTAAATAATTTCTCAAGTGTTTTGCCGAAGACGGGTATGAGACCGATAGGTCGGTAGGAGCTTAGCTCTTCGAGCTTTGTTTTTCCCGGCTTGGGAATGATTTTAACTACCGCCTCTTTCCAAATGGAAGGGAAGTGTGAAATGGTCAAGCAGCAATTAAATAAGTTGGTGATGAATTCCGGAAACAGACGAGCGAACACGGCGCAAATGTCACTGGTAAGGTGGTCGTGACCCGGTGCTTTATTATTACCGATCGAGCCGATGGCGTCGAATATCTCGGTGGTGGTAAAGGGGGGTTCGTTCTCCGTGTTAGGGAGAACATTGGCAGCCCCCCTGATGTCGCGGTGTTCGCTCGAGTCAGGATCATCCCCGGGGTAAAAGTGGTTTATTAGTGCTTCGGCAGTCTCCTGCTCGGTGTTTGTGTATGTGTTGTTGATCTTAAGTGTACCCGGGTGTATGTTTATCGCTTTGTCTTTTAAAAGTTTGTTTGTAATGGACCATGCGTCGTCCTTGCCCTGAGCCTCGCAGAAAGCCCGAAAGCTGTCTGTCGAGGCCCGGCGCATCTCTGACGCATATTGCTCTTTTGTTTCCCTGTATTGTTCGATTAGGTCGGGTGAGGGTGTGTTATGAGATCGTGTTGTGCGATGCAGCGTCCGATGTAATTGGATGCATTTTGTTTTGAGGTGCTCCAGGCGGTCATTCCAGAAGGGGGCTTTGCTTTTTTGTTTACCGGTTTTTAATGGAAATGATATTTTACAAGCTTCATTGATAATGAGCGTCGTGCGTTCTACGATTGAGTCGAGTTCGGTGGGTGATATGTCGAGGAAGTTGGTGTCCAGAATTTTACTATTGACAAATTTGGAGAGCAGATTTTCCTTGAACGAGTGCCAGTTCGCGTTTTTTGTGCGGTATAAAAAGGTGCTTTGGTTGGGTGTCGCGGTTGGCGGGTTTTGCAGACTAATTTGGAATGTGATTACGTTGGTTAGGTTAGGTTAGGTTAGGTTAGGTTAGGTTAGGTTAGGTTAGGTTAGGTTAGGTTAGGTTAGGTTAGGTTAGGTTAGGTTAGGTTAGGTTAGGTTAGGTTAGGTTAGGTTAGGTTAGGTTAGGTTAGGTTAGGTTAGGTTAGGTTAGGTTAGGTTAGGTTAGGTTAGGTTAGGTTAGGTTAGGTTAGGTTAGGTTAGGTTAGGTTAGGTTAGGTTAGGTTAGGTTAGGTTAGGTTAGGTTAGGTTAGGTTAGGTTAGGTTAGGTTAGGTTAGGTTAGGTTAGGTTAGGTTAGGTTAGGTTAGGTTAGGTTAGGTTAGGTTAGGTTAGGTTAGGTTAGGTTAGGTTAGGTTAGGTTAGGTTAGGTTAGGTTAGGTTAGGTTAGGTTAGGTTAGGTTAGGTTAGGTTAGGTTAGGTTAGGTTAGGTTAGGTTAGGTTAGGTTAGGTTTTTTTTTTTTTTTTTTTTTTTTTTTTTTGTTTGTTCGCAATTATTATTTTTTTGATTATGTATGTTTTTATAAAACTATTACAATAGTTATTCACGAGAGGATGGAGATGCAAGGAAGAAGTGGCTATTTGATACCTTCTTTTTCCTTACACCTTTACAATTTTTGTCACATAGACGAAACAAAAGTATACAAAACAAATTGGTTATGACTTGCTATGAGTGAGTAATTATACAAAGTAAGTGTGTTTGAGTTTGTTTAGCAGGAAATTGGCGTCCAATGTGACGTGGAGTCTCGGTGTTAAAATAAATAAAATGATTTTACGCTTAGTTAACGGTTATAATTATAATACAAGGTTTTTATTAGGTTTCTATTACTTCTTTTACCGTAATAGTGTTAAGTTACAATTGATTCAATATTTTAAACAGGAAAAGAAGAAAAAATATCTGTTATATTAAATTTATACACTGCAAATAATTTTAATTTTAATATGGCTTTAAACATTGCAACAAGTAGCTAGATATACAAAAAAATAAATAAAAAATAAACAATAGGTCGTGTGAATTTATACAATTCTATAGGCATTTGATTTTAATTGTTGAACTTTTTTAGGCAGTTTACGATATAGGTCATAAGGCTAATGAGTGATTTTAGTTCTGTGGGGTGCGGAATCAATTCTCTTAGGGAGAAGGGATTGATATTTGTCAGATTGTGTGTTGTAAATTTTTGTGTGTGGTTATGTCTTTCAGTTATAAACCTAGGGCACTCTTCGAGCAAGTGTTTCAGTGTCTGTGTTGTGTGGTTGTCGCATGGGCATGTGTCGTTGTCTGTGATTTTGAATCGGCTCAGGTAGCTTTTGGCGAAAGAGTGTCCTGTGAGGAATTGTGTGAGTTGAAAAGAAATGGGTACGGTCGAAAAAAATGATTTTATATCTTCTAAGTTCGGGAATATGTTAACCGTAAAGCGGCCTGTGCTGTCTCCTACGTATCTGTTATTGTTTATGACTTTGGTCGCGCTTTTTATTGTTGTTTTTATGTAGGAAAGGGGACATGCTATGTGGGATGGGGAGCAGTGCTGGTTCGCGGCTTTAGAGGCGGCTACGTCCGCGGCTTCGTTGCCAGGGATCCCGGAGTGTCCTTTAACCCATTGAAATAGGATCTCGGGGTTTTCGTGTGTGTGCTTTATCTTGTGAATCGTTTTGTGTATTTGTGCTACAAGCGGGTGTGTGTTAGACGATTGTTTGAGTGCGGCAAGTGATGACTGTGAGTCGGTATGAATGTGCGAGTGTGTTATTTTATTTTTATGAATGTGTTCTACTGCTTTTAATATTGCAAACAGTTCAGCCTGGAAGACCGAGCTGGTGCTGTGTAGTTTGAATAATTTTGTAAGAGTCGATGAGTGAGCGGAGGGCGGGAAGACAACGAATGCCGCGCCGACAGAGCCGTCGCTTTGTTTGCTGCCGTCCGTGTATATGTGCGTGTGTGATGTAGAGATTTTATTGGTGGTGATGTCTGCAACGTGTGTGTCGATCGGTGTCCTATGTGCAGGGTGGAGGAGCTCCTTAAAAGGTACAGGTTTTTCGATCGGGATGTCGGAGGGGATCCTATCGCTAGTTCTATTGATTCGTGTTTGTTCTAGCTCAGCGGTCTCTAGGACCTTGAGGTCTAGCGGGGTGATTTGGGCTAAAGCCGTGGCCGCGCAGGTGGATATTGTGCGAAATCCTCTAATTATTTTTATGGCAAATAGCCTTTGTGTGCTGTTGAGACGTTTTCTTACATATTTCTTTGAGGCGATGTGGCCCCAGATACCCGAGGCGTACGTTATGATGGGTTCGATGACCATTTGGTATATGAGTCTAATGTTGTCGGGGTGCGGACCCCACGTTGGTCTGGTGTACATTATAATCTTATGGAATATTTTTATTGCCTTTTCTAGAATGTAATTGAGGTGTTCGTTGAAGTTAAGTTTGCTATCTATGATTAGGCCTAAGTATTTGATAGTGTTGCTGAATTTGAGTGGCACGCCATCGAAAACGATTCGACTGAGAGTCGCGGGTTTGGTGAACGCGATACATTGTGTCTTGTCTGGACCGAAATGGAGCTTGACGCTGTGTCCCCATAGTCGAATCGTTTCCAGAGCCGAGTTTGTGATCTGTTCGAGTGTATTAGTGTCCTTGGCCGTGCTTATAAGCAGGACGTCGTCTGCGTATGCCTGAAGGGAGCAGCCTTCTGGAATGGGTGTGTCGAGCAGGTTGTTGAGAATGATGTTCCAGAGGATAGGCCCGCAAGCTGATCCTTGGACACATCCTTTCTCGGTGTGTTTTGTGACGGTGGTGTTGCCGAGTCGTAGTGACACTTTTCTATCTTGGAGGTAACTTTTTATAATTTTAAAAATATTTACGGGACAACCAATGCGTCGGAGCCCGTCGTAGACGGCGGGCCACCACGCATTGTCGAAAGCTGCTTTGATATCGAGGGAGACGGCTATTGCTAGCTGGCCCTTGGTCTTGGCTGATGTGACTGTACCTATGGCTTGTTGTATAGCCTGTACGGTGCTTGTCTGCTCCGTAAAGCCGAATTGATTCGGGTTCAGTAGTTTAAGGTTGTGTGCGTTGAAAGTTAATCTTTTAGTAAATAATTTCTCAAGTGTTTTGCCGAAGACGGGTATGAGACCGATAGGTCGGTAGGAGCTTAGCTCTTCGAGCTTTGTTTTTCCCGGCTTGGGAATGATTTTAACTACCGCCTCTTTCCAAATGGAAGGGAAGTGTGAAATGGTCAAGCAGCAATTAAATAAGTTGGTGATGAATTCCGGAAACAGACGAGCGAACACGGCGCAAATGTCACTGGTAAGGTGGTCGTGACCCGGTGCTTTATTATTACCGATCGAGCCGATGGCGTCGAATATCTCGGTGGTGGTAAAGGGGGGTTCGTTCTCCGTGTTAGGGAGAACATTGGCAGCCCCCCTGATGTCGCGGTGTTCGCTCGAGTCAGGATCATCCCCGGGGTAAAAGTGGTTTATTAGTGCTTCGGCAGTCTCCTGCTCGGTGTTTGTGTATGTGTTGTTGATCTTAAGTGTACCCGGGTGTATGTTTATCGCTTTGTCTTTTAAAAGTTTGTTTGTAATGGACCATGCGTCGTCCTTGCCCTGAGCCTCGCAGAAAGCCCGAAAGCTGTCTGTCGAGGCCCGGCGCATCTCTGACGCATATTGCTCTTTTGTTTCCCTGTATTGTTCGATTAGGTCGGGTGAGGGTGTGTTATGAGATCGTGTTGTGCGATGCAGCGTCCGATGTAATTGGATGCATTTTGTTTTGAGGTGCTCCAGGCGGTCATTCCAGAAGGGGGCTTTGCTTTTTTGTTTACCGGTTTTTAATGGAAGTGATATTTTACAAGCTTCATTGATAATGAGCGTCGTGCGTTCTACGATTGAGTCGAGTTCGGTGGGTGATATGTCGAGGAAGTTGGTGTCCAGAATTTTACTATTGACAAATTTGGAGAGCAGATTTTCCTTGAACGAGTGCCAGTTCGCGTTTTTTGTGCGGTATAAAAAGGTGCTTTGGTTGGGTGTCGCGGTTGGCGGGTTTTGCAGACTAATTTGGAATGTGATTACGTTGTGTTGAGTGGATGGGAATAGGTGAGGCCTGACTTCCCAGTGTCTTATTTTGTTGATGAGCGGTGTGGTGCTAAAGGTTAGGTCGATAATGGAAGAGCGAGGGCGGCCGTGTGTGATTGTTTCGAAAGTGGGTGTATTTCCCACATTGCACAGGTGCAAGTCCGAGGAGCTCATGAGGTCGACCAGATCGTGACCCCGTCTATTGCTACGGGGGTAGCGACCTCCGCCCCAGAGTGAATGCCATGCGTTGAAGTCTCCGCATACTACGATAGACGCGTGAGGGTGTTGAGTGATGAAGTGTTCTAGTGTGTTGAGAGTGTCATTATTGTCTGTTTCTGGCTCTATGTATACAGAAGCCACGTATAGTGTGGAGGTATGGGTGGGTATGGAGATGATTACCAGGTTGCCGGTAGAGTGTTGTGTGAGTAGCATAGCGTTGATGTGCGGACGTGTAACTATACAGGCTTTCGTATTTCCTCCCCGATTGGTTTGGAATGTGCGTAGGCCTGGTATGTGCGGTGAGTGAGTGTTGTTACCTAGATATGGCTCGGAGATGACTGCTATGTCGATGTGATTGTTATCAAAGTGTAATTTGAGTTCGTGAAATGCATTGCGAGACCTATCGAGGTTCGCCTGTAAGATATTAAAATGAGCGTGCATGTTTAAATGTAATTGATTTTGGCCTCGACGCGGGCACGCATGGACTTCACCTTGGGGCAGTTTTCGCCGTCAGCGCGATGACCGACATCGGTCTGGGTCTTAAATTGGTGGTTGTATTCGGTGCAGTTAATGCAGCAAGGCTTCTCTGAGGCCGCCTTGCTGCATTCACCCGTTGAGTGTGTCTTTGCGCACTTAGCGCAGGTGGGGACGGTGGCTGGACAACGGTTTTTGGTGTGCCCAAAACCTTGGCAGTTTCTGCACTGTAGGAACGGTGAGAAATTCTCACAATGGACCCTCTGATAAGTGATAGCGACCCTTTCGAGCTCCAGGAACTTGCGCCAGGCTGTCGGCGAAGTGTTTATAACCGCGTTGTACAGGTTTTCGTTCCTGTTATTTCTTTTGAATTTTACGTCGAATTTTTCCTCTTTCAGAGATGGATTTTGGTCTTTTATTATGTTGATTAGGTCCTCAGGGGGAGTGTTTTTGCTGATACCTTTAATATGTATCATGGGATCGAGACGGCGCTCCTCTTCCGCATTGAGCGAGCCTGTCTTTTTTAGATGCGTGAGCGCGTGTTGCCGGTTTTCGTTATTAATAAAAGTGATCTTTAATTTGCCCTTTGACAGGGGAGATATTTTTAACGGTGCGTAGCCGCCCTCTCGGAAATTAATGGATTTTCTGACTTTATCGACTAGTTGTTGGGGGGTTGAGCTGGGTTCTCCGCTGACCACTATGGACGGCCCCGACTCCTTTTTAGAGGTAGCTGCGATACTAGCATATGATTTATTCAGCCCAGATGGGGCGTTGGTGGTTGTAGTGGCCGGGTTAATATTGTTAATTTTGTCCATTAGTTTGGTCATTTTTTTGTTATTTAGCTCAAGAAGTGCCGTGTGCTCTTTTAGTTTGTGCAGGAGTTCGTCCTGCTGAGGCGCAAAAGTAACCGGGCTCGTTTTGTTGGGAGGACCTTGCGGTTGCTCAATTAAAGAAGGTGTTGGTGTTGGGCAGGATGGGAGACCCGTGAGCCTGGTCTTGATAATAAGCGTGGCATTTTCTAGGGAGGCGTGAATGCTATTTTTTATCTCTGTTTTAATGTTTCTTGAGGCCCCGAGCGCCTCTTTGGCTTTGGTGAGCCATTCGCAGGCTTCGTCAATAGGGTTTGATTGATCGCTGATGACCAGCTTGGTGGGAGAGCGGGCAAACGACGGCAGAAGCGCTTCTGACTGCGCGCTAACCGCAGCAGGCGAGGGGGTTTGTCTCATGGTTTTGGGTGGTGAGCGGAACATATTTAGCTTATTACGGAGGAGTATTCAGATGGAATTTACTTTATGATTGTATTTATATTATTATTGTTTTTATTGTTTTAATCCTGTTAAGGAAATTGAGTTTTTAAGGTATTTAAAACTAGTGAGAAAAAAAAAAATGAAATTTAAAGCGCTTCACGAATTCGGCGAAAACTCGGCGGCAGACAGAAGACAGATAAGGCCCGACCCTAATAATCGCTTGCTAGCGCACGTGCAAGAACAAAAGGCGACCGACGGCTCTGGACGTATTTATTGTTTTAGGTTCTATTACCTGAGGGGATTATTTATAAAAATGGAATTTTAGCTTGAAGTTTGTAACTGTATCTATGTTATTTAAATATTATTGTTTTAATAAAATGGAATTTACTGAATGAAAGTTGAGTTTAAAGATATTTAAAAGATTAAATATTGAAATGTAGTTTTTAACTTAGATTTGTAATTGTAACTATTTTATAAAATATTTTTGTTGTTAAAATCCTGTTAAGAAAAGGCGACCGACGCTCTGGAAGTATTTATTATTTTGCGTTCTGTTACCTGAGAGGATTATTTATAAAAATGAAATTTTAGTTTAAAGTTGTAACTGTATTTATATTATTATTGTTTTTATTGTTTTAATCCTGTTAAGGAAATTGAGTTTTTAAGGTATTTAAAACTAGTGAGAAAAAAAAATGAAATTTAAAGCGCTTCACGAATTCGGCGAAAACTCGGCGGCAGACAGAAGACAGATAAGGCCCGACCCTAATAATTTGTAACTGTATCTATGTTATTTAAATATTATTGTTTTAATAAAATGGAATTTACTGAATGAAAGTTGAGTTTAAAGATATTTAAAAGTAATAAAATTTAGTGCGCTTCGCGAATTCGTCGAAAACTCGGTGGTAGACGGGTGGCAAAGGAGACCCGACCCTAGATACCCTAGAGACCCTATAGATGTGTAGTATTTCAGATTTTAAATTAAATTAAAAAAAAAAAAAAAAAAAAAAAAAAAAAGAGTCGCTGAAGGCTAAAATGGATAAAATGAAATGCCAAATGACTTCTATATGTCGCTTTTGTAAAAATGCCTGTTTAAAATGTATAAAGTAAAATTTAAAAAGATTTTAGTTGAAAACTGAAATAAAATAAAATTGGCGCGAGACAAAGAACGTTAAAACAAAGAAATATTCGAAATTTAAACAATAAAAAATGAAAAATTACGACTACTACTGACTATTTATTGACGGCTGGCCGAGAGGTAGCTGGTGGATGCAGCAGCAGCAGATCCGTAGGTTTGAAGACACGCACAGGTAGACTCACAAAACACGGATTTTAGCGGTAGATAGATCGCACGAACACAAACTTTCAACTTGTTATACGCGGTGGAATATAAAAAATCCCGGTAAATAAGTGATTATTCGCGAGAGCGGAAACGACCGTTCTAGATGGCAGCTGAATTGAGACTAAAGTTATTTGAAAGTTATGGAATAGAATACAATGCGCTTCACGAATTCGGCGAAAGCCCGGCGGCGGACAGAAAAGGCGACCGACGCTCTGGAAGTGTTTATTGTTTTATGTTCTATTACTCGAGAGGATTATTTATTAAATATTGAAATGTAGTTTTTAACTTAAATTTGTAATTGTAACTATTTTATAAAATATTTTTGTTGTTAAAATCCTGTTAAGAAAAGGCGACCGACGCTCTGGAAGTATTTATTGTTTTGCGTTCTGTTACCTGAGAGGATTATTTATAAAAATGAAATTTTAGTTTAAAGTTGTAACTGTATTTATATTATTATTGTTTTTATTGTTTTAATCCTGTTAAGGAAATTGAGTTTTTAAGGTATTTAAAACTAGTGAAAAAAAAATGAAATTTAAAGCGCTTCACGAATTCGGCGAAAACTCGGCGGCAGACAGAAGACAGATAAGGCCCGACCCTAATAATCGCTTGCCAGCGCACGTGCAAGAACAAAAGGCGACCGACGCTCTGGAAGTGTTTATTGTTTTATGTTCTATTACTCGAGAGGATTATTTATTAAATATTGAAATGTAGTTTTTAACTTAAATTTGTAATTGTAACTATTTTATAAAATATTTTTGTTGTAAAAATCCTGTTAAGAAAAGGCGACCGACGCTCTGGAAGTATTTATTGTTTTGCGTTCTGTTACCTGAGAGGATTATTTATAAAAATGAAATTTTAGTTTAAAGTTGTAACTGTATTTATATTATTATTGTTTTTATTGTTTTAATCCTGTTAAGGAAATTGAGTTTTTAAGGTATTTAAAACTAGTGAGAAAAAAAAAAAAAAAATGAAATTTAAAGCGCTTCACGAATTCGGCGAAAACTCGGCGGCAGACAGAAGACAGATAAGGCCCGACCCTAATAATCGCTTGCTAGCGCACGTGCAAGAACAAAAGGCGACCGACGGCTCTGGACGTATTTATTGTTTTAGGTTCTATTACCTGAGGGGATTATTTATAAAAATGGAATTTTAGCTTGAAGTTTGTAACTGTATCTATGTTATTTAAATATTATTGTTTTAATAAAATGGAATTTACTGAATGAAAGTTGAGTTTAAAGATATTTAAAAGATTAAATATTGAAATGTAGTTTTTAACTTAGATTTGTAATTGTAACTATTTTATAAAATATTTTTGTTGTTAAAATCCTGTTAAGAAAAGGCGACCGACGCTCTGGAAGTATTTATTATTTTGCGTTCTGTTACCTGAGAGGATTATTTATAAAAATGAAATTTTAGTTTAAAGTTGTAACTGTATTTATATTATTATTGTTTTTATTGTTTTAATCCTGTTAAGGAAATTGAGTTTTTAAGGTATTTAAAACTAGTGAGAAAAAAAAATGAAATTTAAAGCGCTTCACGAATTCGGCGAAAACTCGGCGGCAGACAGAAGACAGATAAGGCCCGACCCTAATAATTTGTAACTGTATCTATGTTATTTAAATATTATTGTTTTAATAAAATGGAATTTACTGAATGAAAGTTGAGTTTAAAGATATTTAAAAGTAATAAAATTTAGTGCGCTTCGCGAATTCGTCGAAAACTCGGTGGTAGACGGGTGGCAAAGGAGACCCGACCCTAGATACCCTAGAGACCCTATAGATGTGTAGTATTTCAGATTTTAAATTAAATTAAAAAAAAAAAAAAAAAAAAAAAAAAAAAGAGTCGCTGAAGGCTAAAATGGATAAAATGAAATGCCAAATGACTTCTATATGTCGCTTTTGTAAAAATGCCTGTTTAAAATGTATAAAGTAAAATTTAAAAAGATTTTAGTTGAAAACTGAAATAAAATAAAATTGGCGCGAGACAAAGAACGTTAAAACAAAGAAATATTCGAAATTTAAACAATAAAAAATGAAAAATTACGACTACTACTGACTATTTATTGACGGCTGGCCGAGAGGTAGCTGGTGGATGCAGCAGCAGCAGATCCGTAGGTTTGAAGACACGCACAGGTAGACTCACAAAACACGGATTTTAGCGGTAGATAGATCGCACGAACACAAACTTTCAACTTGTTATACGCGGTGGAATATAAAAAATCCCGGTAAATAAGTGATTATTCGCGAGAGCGGAAACGACCGTTCTAGATGGCAGCTGAATTGAGACTAAAGTTATTTGAAAGTTATGGAATAGAATACAATGCGCTTCACGAATTCGGCGAAAGCCCGGCGGCGGACAGAAAAGGCGACCGACGCTCTGGAAGTGTTTATTGTTTTATGTTCTATTACTCGAGAGGATTATTTATTAAATATTGAAATGTAGTTTTTAACTTAAATTTGTAATTGTAACTATTTTATAAAATATTTTTGTTGTTAAAATCCTGTTAAGAAAAGGCGACCGACGCTCTGGAAGTATTTATTGTTTTGCGTTCTGTTACCTGAGAGGATTATTTATAAAAATGAAATTTTAGTTTAAAGTTGTAACTGTATTTATATTATTATTGTTTTTATTGTTTTAATCCTGTTAAGGAAATTGAGTTTTTAAGGTATTTAAAACTAGTGAAAAAAAAATGAAATTTAAAGCGCTTCACGAATTCGGCGAAAACTCGGCGGCAGACAGAAGACAGATAAGGCCCGACCCTAATAATCGCTTGCCAGCGCACGTGCAAGAACAAAAGGCGACCGACGCTCTGGAAGTGTTTATTGTTTTATGTTCTATTACTCGAGAGGATTATTTATTAAATATTGAAATGTAGTTTTTAACTTAAATTTGTAATTGTAACTATTTTATAAAATATTTTTGTTGTAAAAATCCTGTTAAGAAAAGGCGACCGACGCTCTGGAAGTATTTATTGTTTTGCGTTCTGTTACCTGAGAGGATTATTTATAAAAATGAAATTTTAGTTTAAAGTTGTAACTGTATTTATATTATTATTGTTTTTATTGTTTTAATCCTGTTAAGGAAATTGAGTTTTTAAGGTATTTAAAACTAGTGAGAAAAAAAAAAAAAAAATGAAATTTAAAGCGCTTCACGAATTCGGCGAAAACTCGGCGGCAGACAGAAGACAGATAAGGCCCGACCCTAATAATCGCTTGCTAGCGCACGTGCAAGAACAAAAGGCGACCGACGGCTCTGGACGTATTTATTGTTTTAGGTTCTATTACCTGAGGGGATTATTTATAAAAATGGAATTTTAGCTTGAAGTTTGTAACTGTATCTATGTTATTTAAATATTATTGTTTTAATAAAATGGAATTTACTGAATGAAAGTTGAGTTTAAAGATATTTAAAAGATTAAATATTGAAATGTAGTTTTTAACTTAGATTTGTAATTGTAACTATTTTATAAAATATTTTTGTTGTTAAAATCCTGTTAAGAAAAGGCGACCGACGCTCTGGAAGTATTTATTATTTTGCGTTCTGTTACCTGAGAGGATTATTTATAAAAATGAAATTTTAGTTTAAAGTTGTAACTGTATTTATATTATTATTGTTTTTATTGTTTTAATCCTGTTAAGGAAATTGAGTTTTTAAGGTATTTAAAACTAGTGAGAAAAAAAAATGAAATTTAAAGCGCTTCACGAATTCGGCGAAAACTCGGCGGCAGACAGAAGACAGATAAGGCCCGACCCTAATAATTTGTAACTGTATCTATGTTATTTAAATATTATTGTTTTAATAAAATGGAATTTACTGAATGAAAGTTGAGTTTAAAGATATTTAAAAGTAATAAAATTTAGTGCGCTTCGCGAATTCGTCGAAAACTCGGTGGTAGACGGGTGGCAAAGGAGACCCGACCCTAGATACCCTAGAGACCCATTCGTCGAAAACTCGGTGGTAGACGGGTGGCAAAGGAGACCCGACCCTAGATACCCTAGAGACCCTATAGATGTGTAGTATTTCAGATTTTAAATTAAATTAAAAAAAAAAAAAAAAAAAAAAAAAAAAAGAGTCGCTGAAGGCTAAAATGGATAAAATGAAATGCCAAATGACTTCTATATGTCGCTTTTGTAAAAATGCCTGTTTAAAATGTATAAAGTAAAATTTAAAAAGATTTTAGTTGAAAACTGAAATAAAATAAAATTGGCGCGAGACAAAGAACGTTAAAACAAAGAAATATTCGAAATTTAAACAATAAAAAATGAAAAATTACGACTACTACTGACTATTTATTGACGGCTGGCCGAGAGGTAGCTGGTGGATGCAGCAGCAGCAGATCCGTAGGTTTGAAGACACGCACAGGTAGACTCACAAAACACGGATTTTAGCGGTAGATAGATCGCACGAACACAAACTTTCAACTTGTTATACGCGGTGGAATATAAAAAATCCCGGTAAATAAGTGATTATTCGCGAGAGCGGAAACGACCGTTCTAGATGGCAGCTGAATTGAGACTAAAGTTATTTGAAAGTTATGGAATAGAATACAATGCGCTTCACGAATTCGGCGAAAGCCCGGCGGCGGACAGAAAAGGCGACCGACGCTCTGGAAGTGTTTATTGTTTTATGTTCTATTACTCGAGAGGATTATTTATTAAATATTGAAATGTAGTTTTT
>CM054790.1:30000-32500 GCA_028984075.1 Pieris mannii | reverse complement strand
GTTAGGTTAGGTTAGGTTAGGTTAGGTTAGGTTAGGTTAGGTTAGGTTAGGTTAGGTTAGGTTAGGTTAGGTTAGGTTAGGTTAGGTTAGGTTAGGTTAGGTTAGGTTAGGTTAGGTTAGGTTAGGTTAGGTTAGGTTAGGTTAGGTTAGGTTAGGTTAGGTTAGGTTAGGTTAGGTTAGGTTAGGTTAGGTTAGGTTAGGTTAGGTTAGGTTAGGTTAGGTTAGGTTAGGTTAGGTTAGGTTAGGTTAGGTTAGGTTAGGTTAGGTTAGGTTAGGTTAGGTTAGGTTAGGTTAGGTTAGGTTAGGTTAGGTTAGGTTAGGTTAGGTTAGGTTAGGTTAGGTTAGGTTAGGTTAGGTTAGGTTAGGTTAGGTTAGGTTAGGTTAGGTTAGGTTAGGTTAGGTTAGGTTAGGTTAGGTTAGGTTAGGTTAGGTTAGGTTAGGTTAGGTTAGGTTAGGTTAGGTTAGGTTAGGTTAGGTTAGGTTAGGTTAGGTTAGGTTAGGTTAGGTTAGGTTAGGTTAGGTTAGGTTAGGTTAGGTTAGGTTAGGTTAGGTTAGGTTAGGTTAGGTTAGGTTAGGTTAGGTTAGGTTAGGTTAGGTTAGGTTAGGTTAGGTTAGGTTAGGTTAGGTTAGGTTAGGTTAGGTTAGGTTAGGTTAGGTTAGGTTAGGTTAGGTTAGGTTAGGTTAGGTTAGGTTAGGTTAGGTTAGGTTAGGTTAGGTTAGGTTAGGTTAGGTTAGGTTAGGTTAGGTTAGGTTAGGTTAGGTTAGGTTAGGTTAGGTTAGGTTAGGTTAGGTTAGGTTAGGTTAGGTTAGGTTAGGTTAGGTTAGGTTAGGTTAGGTTAGGTTAGGTTAGGTTAGGTTAGGTTAGGTTAGGTTAGGTTAGGTTAGGTTAGGTTAGGTTAGGTTAGGTTAGGTTAGGTTAGGTTAGGTTAGGTTAGGTTAGGTTAGGTTAGGTTAGGTTAGGTTAGGTTAGGTTAGGTTAGGTTAGGTTAGGTTAGGTTAGGTTAGGTTAGGTTAGGTTAGGTTAGGTTAGGTTAGGTTAGGTTAGGTTAGGTTAGGTTAGGTTAGGTTAGGTTAGGTTAGGTTAGGTTAGGTTAGGTTAGGTTAGGTTAGGTTAGGTTAGGTTAGGTTAGGTTAGGTTAGGTTAGGTTAGGTTAGGTTAGGTTAGGTTAGGTTAGGTTAGGTTAGGTTAGGTTAGGTTAGGTTAGGTTAGGTTAGGTTAGGTTAGGTTAGGTTAGGTTAGGTTAGGTTAGGTTAGGTTAGGTTAGGTTAGGTTAGGTTAGGTTAGGTTAGGTTAGGTTAGGTTAGGTTAGGTTAGGTTAGGTTAGGTTAGGTTAGGTTAGGTTAGGTTAGGTTAGGTTAGGTTAGGTTAGGTTAGGTTAGGTTAGGTTAGGTTAGGTTAGGTTAGGTTAGGTTAGGTTAGGTTAGGTTAGGTTAGGTTAGGTTAGGTTAGGTTAGGTTAGGTTAGGTTAGGTTAGGTTAGGTTAGGTTAGGTTAGGTTAGGTTAGGTTAGGTTAGGTTAGGTTAGGTTAGGTTAGGTTAGGTTAGGTTAGGTTAGGTTAGGTTAGGTTAGGTTAGGTTAGGTTAGGTTAGGTTAGGTTAGGTTAGGTTAGGTTAGGTTAGGTTAGGTTAGGTTAGGTTAGGTTAGGTTAGGTTAGGTTAGGTTAGGTTAGGTTAGGTTAGGTTAGGTTAGGTTAGGTTAGGTTAGGTTAGGTTAGGTTAGGTTAGGTTAGGTTAGGTTAGGTTAGGTTAGGTTAGGTTAGGTTAGGTTAGGTTAGGTTAGGTTAGGTTAGGTTAGGTTAGGTTAGGTTAGGTTAGGTTAGGTTAGGTTAGGTTAGGTTAGGTTAGGTTAGGTTAGGTTAGGTTAGGTTAGGTTAGGTTAGGTTAGGTTAGGTTAGGTTAGGTTAGGTTAGGTTAGGTTAGGTTAGGTTAGGTTAGGTTAGGTTAGGTTAGGTTAGGTTAGGTTAGGTTAGGTTAGGTTAGGTTAGGTTAGGTTAGGTTAGGTTAGGTTAGGTTAGGTTAGGTTAGGTTAGGTTAGGTTAGGTTAGGTTAGGTTAGGTTAGGTTAGGTTAGGTTAGGTTAGGTTAGGTTAGGTTAGGTTAGGTTAGGTTAGGTTAGGTTAGGTTAGGTTAGGTTAGGTTAGGTTAGGTTAGGTTAGGTTAGGTTAGGTTAGGTTAGGTTAGGTTAGGTTAGGTTAGGTTAGGTTAGGTTAGGTTAGGTTAGGTTAGGTTAGGTTAGGTTAGGTTAGGTTAGGTTAGGTTAGGTTAGGTTAGGTTAGGTTAGGTTAGGTTAGGTTAGGTTAGGTTAGGTTAGGTTAGGTTAGGTTAGGTTAGGTTAGGTTAGGTTAGGTTAGGTTAGGTTAGGTTAGGTTAGGTTAGGTTAGGTTAGGTTAGGTTAGGTTAGGTTAGGTTAGGTTAGGTTAGGTTAGGTTAGGTTAGGTTAGGTTAGGTTAGGTTAGGTTAGGTTAGGTTAGGTTAGGTTAGGTTAGGTTAGGTTAGGTTAG
>CM054790.1:17500-27500 GCA_028984075.1 Pieris mannii | reverse complement strand
GTGGTTATGTCTTTCAGTTATAAACCTAGGGCACTCTTCGAGCAAGTGTTTCAGTGTCTGTGTTGTGTGGTTGTCGCATGGGCATGTGTCGTTGTCTGTGATTTTGAATCGGCTCAGGTAGCTTTTGGCGAAAGAGTGTCCTGTGAGGAATTGTGTGAGTTGAAAAGAAATGGGTACGGTCGAAAAAAATGATTTTATATCTTCTAAGTTCGGGAATATGTTAACCGTAAAGCGGCCTGTGCTGTCTCCTACGTATCTGTTATTGTTTATGACTTTGGTCGCGCTTTTTATTGTTGTTTTTATGTAGGAAAGGGGACATGCTATGTGGGATGGGGAGCAGTGCTGGTTCGCGGCTTTAGAGGCGGCTACGTCCGCGGCTTCGTTGCCAGGGATCCCGGAGTGTCCTTTAACCCATTGAAATAGGATCTCGGGGTTTTCGTGTGTGTGCTTTATCTTGTGAATCGTTTTGTGTATTTGTGCTACAAGCGGGTGTGTGTTAGACGATTGTTTGAGTGCGGCAAGTGATGACTGTGAGTCGGTATGAATGTGCGAGTGTGTTATTTTATTTTTATGAATGTGTTCTACTGCTTTTAATATTGCAAACAGTTCAGCCTGGAAGACCGAGCTGGTGCTGTGTAGTTTGAATAATTTTGTAAGAGTCGATGAGTGAGCGGAGGGCGGGAAGACAACGAATGCCGCGCCGACAGAGCCGTCGCTTTGTTTGCTGCCGTCCGTGTATATGTGCGTGTGTGATGTAGAGATTTTATTGGTGGTGATGTCTGCAACGTGTGTGTCGATCGGTGTCCTATGTGCAGGGTGGAGGAGCTCCTTAAAAGGTACAGGTTTTTCGATCGGGATGTCGGAGGGGATCCTATCGCTAGTTCTATTGATTCGTGTTTGTTCTAGCTCAGCGGTCTCTAGGACCTTGAGGTCTAGCGGGGTGATTTGGGCTAAAGCCGTGGCCGCGCAGGTGGATATTGTGCGAAATCCTCTAATTATTTTTATGGCAAATAGCCTTTGTGTGCTGTTGAGACGTTTTCTTACATATTTCTTTGAGGCGATGTGGCCCCAGATACCCGAGGCGTACGTTATGATGGGTTCGATGACCATTTGGTATATGAGTCTAATGTTGTCGGGGTGCGGACCCCACGTTGGTCTGGTGTACATTATAATCTTATGGAATATTTTTATTGCCTTTTCTAGAATGTAATTGAGGTGTTCGTTGAAGTTAAGTTTGCTATCTATGATTAGGCCTAAGTATTTGATAGTGTTGCTGAACTTGAGTGGCACGCCATCGAAAACGATTCGACTGAGAGTCGCGGGTTTGGTGAACGCGATACATTGTGTCTTGTCTGGACCGAAATGGAGCTTGACGCTGTGTCCCCATAGTCGAATCGTTTCCAGAGCCGAGTTTGTGATCTGTTCGAGTGTATTAGTGTCCTTGGCCGTGCTTATAAGCAGGACGTCGTCTGCGTATGCCTGAAGGGAGCAGCCTTCTGGAATGGGTGTGTCGAGCAGGTTGTTGAGAATGATGTTCCAGAGGATAGGCCCGCAAGCTGATCCTTGGACACATCCTTTCTCGGTGTGTTTTGTGACGGTGGTGTTGCCGAGTCGTAGTGACACTTTTCTATCTTGGAGGTAACTTTTTATAATTTTAAAAATATTTACGGGACAACCAATGCGTCGGAGCCCGTCGTAGACGGCGGGCCACCACGCATTGTCGAAAGCTGCTTTGATATCGAGGGAGACGGCTATTGCTAGCTGGCCCTTGGTCTTGGCTGATGTGACTGTACCTATGGCTTGTTGTATAGCCTGTACGGTGCTTGTCTGCTCCGTAAAGCCGAATTGATTCGGGTTCAGTAGTTTAAGGTTGTGTGCGTTGAAAGTTAATCTTTTAGTAAATAATTTCTCAAGTGTTTTGCCGAAGACGGGTATGAGACCGATAGGTCGGTAGGAGCTTAGCTCTTCGAGCTTTGTTTTTCCCGGCTTGGGAATGATTTTAACTACCGCCTCTTTCCAAATGGAAGGGAAGTGTGAAATGGTCAAGCAGCAATTAAATAAGTTGGTGATGAATTCCGGAAACAGACGAGCGAACACGGCGCAAATGTCACTGGTAAGGTGGTCATGACCCGGTGCTTTATTATTACCGATCGAGCCGATGGCGTCGAATATCTCGGTGGTGGTAAAGGGGGGTTCGTTCTCCGTGTTAGGGAGAACATTGGCAGCCCCCCTGATGTCGCGGTGTTCGCTCGAGTCAGGATCATCCCCGGGGTAAAAGTGGTTTATTAGTGCTTCGGCAGTCTCCTGCTCGGTGTTTGTGTATGTGTTGTTGATCTTAAGTGTACCCGGGTGTATGTTTATCGCTTTGTCTTTTAAAAGTTTGTTTGTAATGGACCATGCGTCGTCCTTGCCCTGAGCCTCGCAGAAAGCCCGAAAGCTGTCTGTCGAGGCCCGGCGCATCTCTGACGCATATTGCTCTTTTGTTTCCCTGTATTGTTCGATTAGGTCGGGTGAGGGTGTGTTATGAGATCGTGTTGTGCGATGCAGCGTCCGATGTAATTGGATGCATTTTGTTTTGAGGTGCTCCAGGCGGTCATTCCAGAAGGGGGCTTTGCTTTTTTGTTTACCGGTTTTTAATGGAAATGATATTTTACAAGCTTCATTGATAATGAGCGTCGTGCGTTCTACGATTGAGTCGAGTTCGGTGGGTGATATGTCGAGGAAGTTGGTGTCCAGAATTTTACTATTGACAAATTTGGAGAGCAGATTTTCCTTGAACGAGTGCCAGTTCGCGTTTTTTGTGCGGTATAAAAAGGTGCTTTGGTTGGGTGTCACGGTTGGCGGGTTTTGCAGACTAATTTGGAATGTGATTACGTTGTGTTGAGTGGATGGGAATAGGTGAGGCCTGACTTCCCAGTGTCTTATTTTGTTGATGAGCGGTGTGGTGCTAAAGGTTAGGTCGATAATGGAAGAGCGAGGGCGGCCGTGTGTGATTGTTTCGAAAGTGGGTGTATTTCCCACATTGCACAGGTGCAAGTCCGAGGAGCTCATGAGGTCGACCAGATCGTGACCCCGTCTATTGCTACGGGGGTAGCGACCTCCGCCCCAGAGTGAATGCCATGCGTTGAAGTCTCCGCATACTACGATAGACGCGTGAGGGTGTTGAGTGATGAAGTGTTCTAGTGTGTTGAGAGTGTCATTATTGTCTGTTTCTGGCTCTATGTATACAGAAGCCACGTATAGTGTGGAGGTATGGGTGGGTATGGAGATGATTACCAGGTTGCCGGTAGAGTGTTGTGTGAGTAGCATAGCGTTGATGTGCGGACGTGTAACTATACAGGCTTTCGTATTTCCTCCCCGATTGGTTTGGAATGTGCGTAGGCCTGGTATGTGCGGTGAGTGAGTGTTGTTACCTAGATATGGCTCGGAGATGACTGCTATGTCGATGTGATTGTTATCAAAGTGTAATTTGAGTTCGTGAAATGCATTGCGAGACCTATCGAGGTTCGCCTGTAAGATATTAAAATGAGCGTGCATGTTTAAATGTAATTGATTTTGGCCTCGATGCGGGCACGCATGGACTTCACCTTGGGGCAGTTTTCGCCGTCAGCGCGATGACCGACATCGGTCTGGGTCTTAAATTGGTGGTTGTATTCGGTGCAGTTAATGCAGCAAGGCTTCTCTGAGGCCGCCTTGCTGCATTCACCCGTTGAGTGTGTCTTTGCGCACTTAGCGCAGGTGGGGACGGTGGCTGGACAACGGTTTTTGGTGTGCCCAAAACCTTGGCAGTTTCTGCACTGTAGGAACGGTGAGAAATTCTCACAATGGACCCTCTGATAAGTGATAGCGACCCTTTCGAGCTCCAGGAACTTGCGCCAGGCTGTCGGCGAAGTGTTTATAACCGCGTTGTACAGGTTTTCGTTCCTGTTATTTCTTTTGAATTTTACGTCGAATTTTTCCTCTTTCAGAGATGGATTTTGGTCTTTTATTATGTTGATTAGGTCCTCAGGGGGAGTGTTTTTGCTGATACCTTTAATATGTATCATGGGATCGAGACGGCGCTCCTCTTCCGCATTGAGCGAGCCTGTCTTTTTTAGATGCGTGAGCGCGTGTTGCCGGTTTTCGTTATTAATAAAAGTGATCTTTAATTTGCCCTTTGACAGGGGAGATATTTTTAACGGTGCGTAGCCGCCCTCTCGGAAATTAATGGATTTTCTGACTTTATCGACTAGTTGTTGGGGGGTTGAGCTGGGTTCTCCGCTGACCACTATGGACGGCCCCGACTCCTTTTTAGAGGTAGCTGCGATACTAGCATATGATTTATTCAGCCCAGATGGGGCGTTGGTGGTTGTAGTGGCCGAGTTAATATTGTTAATTTTGTCCATTAGTTTGGTCATTTTTTTGTTATTTAGCTCAAGAAGTGCCGTGTGCTCTTTTAGTTTGTGCAGGAGTTCGAAGAAGTGCCGTGTGCTCTTTTAGTTTGTGCAGGAGTTCGTCCTGCTGAGGCGCAAAAGTAACCGGGCTCGTTTTGTTGGGAGGACCTTGCGGTTGCTCAATTAAAGAAGGTGTTGGTGTTGGGCAGGATGGGAGACCCGTGAGCCTGGTCTTGATAATAAGCGTGGCATTTTCTAGGGAGGCGTGAATGCTATTTTTTATCTCTGTTTTAATGTTTCTTGAGGCCCCGAGCGCCTCTTTGGCTTTGGTGAGCCATTCGCAGGCTTCGTCAATAGGGTTTGATTGATCGCTGATGACCAGCTTGGTGGGAGAGCGGGCAAACGACGGCAGAAGCGCTTCTGACTGCGCGCTAACCGCAGCAGGCGAGGGGGTTTGTCTCATGGTTTTGGGTGGTGAGCGGAACATATTTAGCTTATTACGGAGGAGTATTCAGATGGAATTTACTTTATGATTGTATTTATATTATTATTGTTTTTATTGTTTTAATCCTGTTAAGGAAATTGAGTTTTTAAGGTATTTAAAACTAGTGAGAAAAAAAAAAATGAAATTTAAAGCGCTTCACGAATTCGGCGAAAAGGTTAGGTTAGGTTAGGTTAGGTTAGGTTAGGTTAGGTTAGGTTAGGTTAGGTTAGGTTAGGTTAGGTTAGGTTAGGTTAGGTTAGGTTAGGTTAGGTTAGGTTAGGTTAGGTTAGGTTAGGTTAGGTTAGGTTAGGTTAGGTTAGGTTAGGTTAGGTTAGGTTAGGTTAGGTTAGGTTAGGTTAGGTTAGGTTAGGTTAGGTTAGGTTAGGTTAGGTTAGGTTAGGTTAGGTTAGGTTAGGTTAGGTTAGGTTAGGTTAGGTTAGGTTAGGTTAGGTTAGGTTAGGTTAGGTTAGGTTAGGTTAGGTTAGGTTAGGTTAGGTTAGGTTAGGTTAGGTTAGGTTAGGTTAGGTTAGGTTAGGTTAGGTTAGGTTAGGTTAGGTTAGGTTAGGTTAGGTTAGGTTAGGTTAGGTTAGGTTAGGTTAGGTTAGGTTAGGTTAGGTTAGGTTAGGTTAGGTTAGGTTAGGTTAGGTTAGGTTAGGTTAGGTTAGGTTAGGTTAGGTTAGGTTAGGTTAGGTTAGGTTAGGTTAGGTTAGGTTAGGTTAGGTTAGGTTAGGTTAGGTTAGGTTAGGTTAGGTTAGGTTAGGTTAGGTTAGGTTAGGTTAGGTTAGGTTAGGTTAGGTTAGGTTAGGTTAGGTTAGGTTAGGTTAGGTTAGGTTAGGTTAGGTTAGGTTAGGTTAGGTTAGGTTAGGTTAGGTTAGGTTAGGTTAGGTTAGGTTAGGTTAGGTTAGGTTAGGTTAGGTTAGGTTAGGTTAGGTTAGGTTAGGTTAGGTTAGGTTAGGTTAGGTTAGGTTAGGTTAGGTTAGGTTAGGTTAGGTTAGGTTAGGTTAGGTTAGGTTAGGTTAGGTTAGGTTAGGTTAGGTTAGGTTAGGTTAGGTTAGGTTAGGTTAGGTTAGGTTAGGTTAGGTTAGGTTAGGTTAGGTTAGGTTAGGTTAGGTTAGGTTAGGTTAGGTTAGGTTAGGTTAGGTTAGGTTAGGTTAGGTTAGGTTAGGTTAGGTTAGGTTAGGTTAGGTTAGGTTAGGTTAGGTTAGGTTAGGTTAGGTTAGGTTAGGTTAGGTTAGGTTAGGTTAGGTTAGGTTAGGTTAGGTTAGGTTAGGTTAGGTTAGGTTAGGTTAGGTTAGGTTAGGTTAGGTTAGGTTAGGTTAGGTTAGGTTAGGTTAGGTTAGGTTAGGTTAGGTTAGGTTAGGTTAGGTTAGGTTAGGTTAGGTTAGGTTAGGTTAGGTTAGGTTAGGTTAGGTTAGGTTAGGTTAGGTTAGGTTAGGTTAGGTTAGGTTAGGTTAGGTTAGGTTAGGTTAGGTTAGGTTAGGTTAGGTTAGGTTAGGTTAGGTTAGGTTAGGTTAGGTTAGGTTAGGTTAGGTTAGGTTAGGTTAGGTTAGGTTAGGTTAGGTTAGGTTAGGTTAGGTTAGGTTAGGTTAGGTTAGGTTAGGTTAGGTTAGGTTAGGTTAGGTTAGGTTAGGTTAGGTTAGGTTAGGTTAGGTTAGGTTAGGTTAGGTTAGGTTAGGTTAGGTTAGGTTAGGTTAGGTTAGGTTAGGTTAGGTTAGGTTAGGTTAGGTTAGGTTAGGTTAGGTTAGGTTAGGTTAGGTTAGGTTAGGTTAGGTTAGGTTAGGTTAGGTTAGGTTAGGTTAGGTTAGGTTAGGTTAGGTTAGGTTAGGTTAGGTTAGGTTAGGTTAGGTTAGGTTAGGTTAGGTTAGGTTAGGTTAGGTTAGGTTAGGTTAGGTTAGGTTAGGTTAGGTTAGGTTAGGTTAGGTTAGGTTAGGTTAGGTTAGGTTAGGTTAGGTTAGGTTAGGTTAGGTTAGGTTAGGTTAGGTTAGGTTAGGTTAGGTTAGGTTAGGTTAGGTTAGGTTAGGTTAGGTTAGGTTAGGTTAGGTTAGGTTAGGTTAGGTTAGGTTAGGTTAGGTTAGGTTAGGTTAGGTTAGGTTAGGTTAGGTTAGGTTAGGTTAGGTTAGGTTAGGTTAGGTTAGGTTAGGTTAGGTTAGGTTAGGTTAGGTTAGGTTAGGTTAGGTTAGGTTAGGTTAGGTTAGGTTAGGTTAGGTTAGGTTAGGTTAGGTTAGGTTAGGTTAGGTTAGGTTAGGTTAGGTTAGGTTAGGTTAGGTTAGGTTAGGTTAGGTTAGGTTAGGTTAGGTTAGGTTAGGTTAGGTTAGGTTAGGTTAGGTTAGGTTAGGTTAGGTTAGGTTAGGTTAGGTTAGGTTAGGTTAGGTTAGGTTAGGTTAGGTTAGGTTAGGTTAGGTTAGGTTAGGTTAGGTTAGGTTAGGTTAGGTTAGGTTAGGTTAGGTTAGGTTAGGTTAGGTTAGGTTAGGTTAGGTTAGGTTAGGTTAGGTTAGGTTAGGTTAGGTTAGGTTAGGTTAGGTTAGGTTAGGTTAGGTTAGGTTAGGTTAGGTTAGGTTAGGTTAGGTTAGGTTAGGTTAGGTTAGGTTAGGTTAGGTTAGGTTAGGTTAGGTTAGGTTAGGTTAGGTTAGGTTAGGTTAGGTTAGGTTAGGTTAGGTTAGGTTAGGTTAGGTTAGGTTAGGTTAGGTTAGGTTAGGTTAGGTTAGGTTAGGTTAGGTTAGGTTAGGTTAGGTTAGGTTAGGTTAGGTTAGGTTAGGTTAGGTTAGGTTAGGTTAGGTTAGGTTAGGTTAGGTTAGGTTAGGTTAGGTTAGGTTAGGTTAGGTTAGGTTAGGTTAGGTTAGGTTAGGTTAGGTTAGGTTAGGTTAGGTTAGGTTAGGTTAGGTTAGGTTAGGTTAGGTTAGGTTAGGTTAGGTTAGGTTAGGTTAGGTTAGGTTAGGTTAGGTTAGGTTAGGTTAGGTTAGGTTAGGTTAGGTTAGGTTAGGTTAGGTTAGGTTAGGTTAGGTTAGGTTAGGTTAGGTTAGGTTAGGTTAGGTTAGGTTAGGTTAGGTTAGGTTAGGTTAGGTTAGGTTAGGTTAGGTTAGGTTAGGTTAGGTTAGGTTAGGTTAGGTTAGGTTAGGTTAGGTTAGGTTAGGTTAGGTTAGGTTAGGTTAGGTTAGGTTAGGTTAGGTTAGGTTAGGTTAGGTTAGGTTAGGTTAGGTTAGGTTAGGTTAGGTTAGGTTAGGTTAGGTTAGGTTAGGTTAGGTTAGGTTAGGTTAGGTTAGGTTAGGTTAGGTTAGGTTAGGTTAGGTTAGGTTAGGTTAGGTTAGGTTAGGTTAGGTTAGGTTAGGTTAGGTTAGGTTAGGTTAGGTTAGGTTAGGTTAGGTTAGGTTAGGTTAGGTTAGGTTAGGTTAGGTTAGGTTAGGTTAGGTTAGGTTAGGTTAGGTTAGGTTAGGTTAGGTTAGGTTAGGTTAGGTTAGGTTAGGTTAGGTTAGGTTAGGTTAGGTTAGGTTAGGTTAGGTTAGGTTAGGTTAGGTTAGGTTAGGTTAGGTTAGGTTAGGTTAGGTTAGGTTAGGTTAGGTTAGGTTAGGTTAGGTTAGGTTAGGTTAGGTTAGGTTAGGTTAGGTTAGGTTAGGTTAGGTTAGGTTAGGTTAGGTTAGGTTAGGTTAGGTTAGGTTAGGTTAGGTTAGGTTAGGTTAGGTTAGGTTAGGTTAGGTTAGGTTAGGTTAGGTTAGGTTAGGTTAGGTTAGGTTAGGTTAGGTTAGGTTAGGTTAGGTTAGGTTAGGTTAGGTTAGGTTAGGTTAGGTTAGGTTAGGTTAGGTTAGGTTAGGTTAGGTTAGGTTAGGTTAGGTTAGGTTAGGTTAGGTTAGGTTAGGTTAGGTTAGGTTAGGTTAGGTTAGGTTAGGTTAGGTTAGGTTAGGTTAGGTTAGGTTAGGTTAGGTTAGGTTAGGTTAGGTTAGGTTAGGTTAGGTTAGGTTAGGTTAGGTTAGGTTAGGTTAGGTTAGGTTAGGTTAGGTTAGGTTAGGTTAGGTTAGGTTAGGTTAGGTTAGGTTAGGTTAGGTTAGGTTAGGTTAGGTTAGGTTAGGTTAGGTTAGGTTAGGTTAGGTTAGGTTAGGTTAGGTTAGGTTAGGTTAGGTTAGGTTAGGTTAGGTTAGGTTAGGTTAGGTTAGGTTAGGTTAGGTTAGGTTAGGTTAGGTTAGGTTAGGTTAGGTTAGGTTAGGTTAGGTTAGGTTAGGTTAGGTTAGGTTAGGTTAGGTTAGGTTAGGTTAGGTTAGGTTAGGTTAGGTTAGGTTAGGTTAGGTTAGGTTAGGTTAGGTTAGGTTAGGTTAGGTTAGGTTAGGTTAGGTTAGGTTAGGTTAGGTTAGGTTAGGTTAGGTTAGGTTAGGTTAGGTTAGGTTAGGTTAGGTTAGGTTAGGTTAGGTTAGGTTAGGTTAGGTTAGGTTAGGTTAGGTTAGGTTAGGTTAGGTTAGGTTAGGTTAGGTTAGGTTAGGTTAGGTTAGGTTAGGTTAGGTTAGGTTAGGTTAGGTTAGGTTAGGTTAGGTTAGGTTAGGTTAGGTTAGGTTAGGTTAGGTTAGGTTAGGTTAGGTTAGGTTAGGTTAGGTTAGGTTAGGTTAGGTTAGGTTAGGTTAGGTTAGGTTAGGTTAGGTTAGGTTAGGTTAGGTTAGGTTAGGTTAGGTTAGGTTAGGTTAGGTTAGGTTAGGTTAGGTTAGGTTAGGTTAGGTTAGGTTAGGTTAGGTTAGGTTAGGTTAGGTTAGGTTAGGTTAGGTTAGGTTAGGTTAGGTTAGGTTAGGTTAGGTTAGGTTAGGTTAGGTTAGGTTAGGTTAGGTTAGGTTAGGTTAGGTTAGGTTAGGTTAGGTTAGGTTAGGTTAGGTTAGGTTAGGTTAGGTTAGGTTAGGTTAGGTTAGGTTAGGTTAGGTTAGGTTAGGTTAGGTTAGGTTAGGTTAGGTTAGGTTAGGTTAGGTTAGGTTAGGTTAGGTTAGGTTAGGTTAGGTTAGGTTAGGTTAGGTTAGGTTAGGTTAGGTTAGGTTAGGTTAGGTTAGGTTAGGTTAGGTTAGGTTAGGTTAGGTTAGGTTAGGTTAGGTTAGGTTAGGTTAGGTTAGGTTAGGTTAGGTTAGGTTAGGTTAGGTTAGGTTAGGTTAGGTTAGGTTAGGTTAGGTTAGGTTAGGTT
>CM054790.1:0-12500 GCA_028984075.1 Pieris mannii | reverse complement strand
AATAGCCTTTGTGTGCTGTTAAGACGTTTTCTAACATATTTCTTTGAGGCGATGTGGCCCCAGATACCCGAGGCGTACGTTATGATGGGTTCGATGACCATTTGGTATATGAGTCTAATGTTGTCGGGGTGCGGACCCCACGTTGGTCTGGTGTACATTATGATCTTATGAAATATTTTTATTGCCTTTTCTAGTATGTAATTCAAGTGTTCGTTAAAGTTAAGTTTGCTATCTATAATTAAGCCTAAGTACTTAATAGTGTTGCTGAATTTGAGTGGCACGCCATCGAAAACGATTCGACTGAGGGTCGCGGGTTTGGTGAACGCGATACATTGTGTCTTGTCTGGACCGAAATGGAGCTTGACGCTGTGTCCCCATAGTCGAATCGTTTCCAGAGCCGAGTTTGTGATCTGTTCGAGTGGGTTAGGTTAGGTTAGGTTAGGTTAGGTTAGGTTAGGTTAGGTTAGGTTAGGTTAGGTTAGGTTAGGTTAGGTTAGGTTAGGTTAGGTTAGGTTAGGTTAGGTTAGGTTAGGTTAGGTTAGGTTAGGTTAGGTTAGGTTAGGTTAGGTTAGGTTAGGTTAGGTTAGGTTAGGTTAGGTTAGGTTAGGTTAGGTTAGGTTAGGTTAGGTTAGGTTAGGTTAGGTTAGGTTAGGTTAGGTTAGGTTAGGTTAGGTTAGGTTAGGTTAGGTTAGGTTAGGTTAGGTTAGGTTAGGTTAGGTTAGGTTAGGTTAGGTTAGGTTAGGTTAGGTTAGGTTAGGTTAGGTTAGGTTAGGTTAGGTTAGGTTAGGTTAGGTTAGGTTAGGTTAGGTTAGGTTAGGTTAGGTTAGGTTAGGTTAGGTTAGGTTAGGTTAGGTTAGGTTAGGTTAGGTTAGGTTAGGTTAGGTTAGGTTAGGTTAGGTTAGGTTAGGTTAGGTTAGGTTAGGTTAGGTTAGGTTAGGTTAGGTTAGGTTAGGTTAGGTTAGGTTAGGTTAGGTTAGGTTAGGTTAGGTTAGGTTAGGTTAGGTTAGGTTAGGTTAGGTTAGGTTAGGTTAGGTTAGGTTAGGTTAGGTTAGGTTAGGTTAGGTTAGGTTAGGTTAGGTTAGGTTAGGTTAGGTTAGGTTAGGTTAGGTTAGGTTAGGTTAGGTTAGGTTAGGTTAGGTTAGGTTAGGTTAGGTTAGGTTAGGTTAGGTTAGGTTAGGTTAGGTTAGGTTAGGTTAGGTTAGGTTAGGTTAGGTTAGGTTAGGTTAGGTTAGGTTAGGTTAGGTTAGGTTAGGTTAGGTTAGGTTAGGTTAGGTTAGGTTAGGTTAGGTTAGGTTAGGTTAGGTTAGGTTAGGTTAGGTTAGGTTAGGTTAGGTTAGGTTAGGTTAGGTTAGGTTAGGTTAGGTTAGGTTAGGTTAGGTTAGGTTAGGTTAGGTTAGGTTAGGTTAGGTTAGGTTAGGTTAGGTTAGGTTAGGTTAGGTTAGGTTAGGTTAGGTTAGGTTAGGTTAGGTTAGGTTAGGTTAGGTTAGGTTAGGTTAGGTTAGGTTAGGTTAGGTTAGGTTAGGTTAGGTTAGGTTAGGTTAGGTTAGGTTAGGTTAGGTTAGGTTAGGTTAGGTTAGGTTAGGTTAGGTTAGGTTAGGTTAGGTTAGGTTAGGTTAGGTTAGGTTAGGTTAGGTTAGGTTAGGTTAGGTTAGGTTAGGTTAGGTTAGGTTAGGTTAGGTTAGGTTAGGTTAGGTTAGGTTAGGTTAGGTTAGGTTAGGTTAGGTTAGGTTAGGTTAGGTTAGGTTAGGTTAGGTTAGGTTAGGTTAGGTTAGGTTAGGTTAGGTTAGGTTAGGTTAGGTTAGGTTAGGTTAGGTTAGGTTAGGTTAGGTTAGGTTAGGTTAGGTTAGGTTAGGTTAGGTTAGGTTAGGTTAGGTTAGGTTAGGTTAGGTTAGGTTAGGTTAGGTTAGGTTAGGTTAGGTTAGGTTAGGTTAGGTTAGGTTAGGTTAGGTTAGGTTAGGTTAGGTTAGGTTAGGTTAGGTTAGGTTAGGTTAGGTTAGGTTAGGTTAGGTTAGGTTAGGTTAGGTTAGGTTAGGTTAGGTTAGGTTAGGTTAGGTTAGGTTAGGTTAGGTTAGGTTAGGTTAGGTTAGGTTAGGTTAGGTTAGGTTAGGTTAGGTTAGGTTAGGTTAGGTTAGGTTAGGTTAGGTTAGGTTAGGTTAGGTTAGGTTAGGTTAGGTTAGGTTAGGTTAGGTTAGGTTAGGTTAGGTTAGGTTAGGTTAGGTTAGGTTAGGTTAGGTTAGGTTAGGTTAGGTTAGGTTAGGTTAGGTTAGGTTAGGTTAGGTTAGGTTAGGTTAGGTTAGGTTAGGTTAGGTTAGGTTAGGTTAGGTTAGGTTAGGTTAGGTTAGGTTAGGTTAGGTTAGGTTAGGTTAGGTTAGGTTAGGTTAGGTTAGGTTAGGTTAGGTTAGGTTAGGTTAGGTTAGGTTAGGTTAGGTTAGGTTAGGTTAGGTTAGGTTAGGTTAGGTTAGGTTAGGTTAGGTTAGGTTAGGTTAGGTTAGGTTAGGTTAGGTTAGGTTAGGTTAGGTTAGGTTAGGTTAGGTTAGGTTAGGTTAGGTTAGGTTAGGTTAGGTTAGGTTAGGTTAGGTTAGGTTAGGTTAGGTTAGGTTAGGTTAGGTTAGGTTAGGTTAGGTTAGGTTAGGTTAGGTTAGGTTAGGTTAGGTTAGGTTAGGTTAGGTTAGGTTAGGTTAGGTTAGGTTAGGTTAGGTTAGGTTAGGTTAGGTTAGGTTAGGTTAGGTTAGGTTAGGTTAGGTTAGGTTAGGTTAGGTTAGGTTAGGTTAGGTTAGGTTAGGTTAGGTTAGGTTAGGTTAGGTTAGGTTAGGTTAGGTTAGGTTAGGTTAGGTTAGGTTAGGTTAGGTTAGGTTAGGTTAGGTTAGGTTAGGTTAGGTTAGGTTAGGTTAGGTTAGGTTAGGTTAGGTTAGGTTAGGTTAGGTTAGGTTAGGTTAGGTTAGGTTAGGTTAGGTTAGGTTAGGTTAGGTTAGGTTAGGTTAGGTTAGGTTAGGTTAGGTTAGGTTAGGTTAGGTTAGGTTAGGTTAGGTTAGGTTAGGTTAGGTTAGGTTAGGTTAGGTTAGGTTAGGTTAGGTTAGGTTAGGTTAGGTTAGGTTAGGTTAGGTTAGGTTAGGTTAGGTTAGGTTAGGTTAGGTTAGGTTAGGTTAGGTTAGGTTAGGTTAGGTTAGGTTAGGTTAGGTTAGGTTAGGTTAGGTTAGGTTAGGTTAGGTTAGGTTAGGTTAGGTTAGGTTAGGTTAGGTTAGGTTAGGTTAGGTTAGGTTAGGTTAGGTTAGGTTAGGTTAGGTTAGGTTAGGTTAGGTTAGGTTAGGTTAGGTTAGGTTAGGTTAGGTTAGGTTAGGTTAGGTTAGGTTAGGTTAGGTTAGGTTAGGTTAGGTTAGGTTAGGTTAGGTTAGGTTAGGTTAGGTTAGGTTAGGTTAGGTTAGGTTAGGTTAGGTTAGGTTAGGTTAGGTTAGGTTAGGTTAGGTTAGGTTAGGTTAGGTTAGGTTAGGTTAGGTTAGGTTAGGTTAGGTTAGGTTAGGTTAGGTTAGGTTAGGTTAGGTTAGGTTAGGTTAGGTTAGGTTAGGTTAGGTTAGGTTAGGTTAGGTTAGGTTAGGTTAGGTTAGGTTAGGTTAGGTTAGGTTAGGTTAGGTTAGGTTAGGTTAGGTTAGGTTAGGTTAGGTTAGGTTAGGTTAGGTTAGGTTAGGTTAGGTTAGGTTAGGTTAGGTTAGGTTAGGTTAGGTTAGGTTAGGTTAGGTTAGGTTAGGTTAGGTTAGGTTAGGTTAGGTTAGGTTAGGTTAGGTTAGGTTAGGTTAGGTTAGGTTAGGTTAGGTTAGGTTAGGTTAGGTTAGGTTAGGTTAGGTTAGGTTAGGTTAGGTTAGGTTAGGTTAGGTTAGGTTAGGTTAGGTTAGGTTAGGTTAGGTTAGGTTAGGTTAGGTTAGGTTAGGTTAGGTTAGGTTAGGTTAGGTTAGGTTAGGTTAGGTTAGGTTAGGTTAGGTTAGGTTAGGTTAGGTTAGGTTAGGTTAGGTTAGGTTAGGTTAGGTTAGGTTAGGTTAGGTTAGGTTAGGTTAGGTTAGGTTAGGTTAGGTTAGGTTAGGTTAGGTTAGGTTAGGTTAGGTTAGGTTAGGTTAGGTTAGGTTAGGTTAGGTTAGGTTAGGTTAGGTTAGGTTAGGTTAGGTTAGGTTAGGTTAGGTTAGGTTAGGTTAGGTTAGGTTAGGTTAGGTTAGGTTAGGTTAGGTTAGGTTAGGTTAGGTTAGGTTAGGTTAGGTTAGGTTAGGTTAGGTTAGGTTAGGTTAGGTTAGGTTAGGTTAGGTTAGGTTAGGTTAGGTTAGGTTAGGTTAGGTTAGGTTAGGTTAGGTTAGGTTAGGTTAGGTTAGGTTAGGTTAGGTTAGGTTAGGTTAGGTTAGGTTAGGTTAGGTTAGGTTAGGTTAGGTTAGGTTAGGTTAGGTTAGGTTAGGTTAGGTTAGGTTAGGTTAGGTTAGGTTAGGTTAGGTTAGGTTAGGTTAGGTTAGGTTAGGTTAGGTTAGGTTAGGTTAGGTTAGGTTAGGTTAGGTTAGGTTAGGTTAGGTTAGGTTAGGTTAGGTTAGGTTAGGTTAGGTTAGGTTAGGTTAGGTTAGGTTAGGTTAGGTTAGGTTAGGTTAGGTTAGGTTAGGTTAGGTTAGGTTAGGTTAGGTTAGGTTAGGTTAGGTTAGGTTAGGTTAGGTTAGGTTAGGTTAGGTTAGGTTAGGTTAGGTTAGGTTAGGTTAGGTTAGGTTAGGTTAGGTTAGGTTAGGTTAGGTTAGGTTAGGTTAGGTTAGGTTAGGTTAGGTTAGGTTAGGTTAGGTTAGGTTAGGTTAGGTTAGGTTAGGTTAGGTTAGGTTAGGTTAGGTTAGGTTAGGTTAGGTTAGGTTAGGTTAGGTTAGGTTAGGTTAGGTTAGGTTAGGTTAGGTTAGGTTAGGTTAGGTTAGGTTAGGTTAGGTTAGGTTAGGTTAGGTTAGGTTAGGTTAGGTTAGGTTAGGTTAGGTTAGGTTAGGTTAGGTTAGGTTAGGTTAGGTTAGGTTAGGTTAGGTTAGGTTAGGTTAGGTTAGGTTAGGTTAGGTTAGGTTAGGTTAGGTTAGGTTAGGTTAGGTTAGGTTAGGTTAGGTTAGGTTAGGTTAGGTTAGGTTAGGTTAGGTTAGGTTAGGTTAGGTTAGGTTAGGTTAGGTTAGGTTAGGTTAGGTTAGGTTAGGTTAGGTTAGGTTAGGTTAGGTTAGGTTAGGTTAGGTTAGGTTAGGTTAGGTTAGGTTAGGTTAGGTTAGGTTAGGTTAGGTTAGGTTAGGTTAGGTTAGGTTAGGTTAGGTTAGGTTAGGTTAGGTTAGGTTAGGTTAGGTTAGGTTAGGTTAGGTTAGGTTAGGTTAGGTTAGGTTAGGTTAGGTTAGGTTAGGTTAGGTTAGGTTAGGTTAGGTTAGGTTAGGTTAGGTTAGGTTAGGTTAGGTTAGGTTAGGTTAGGTTAGGTTAGGTTAGGTTAGGTTAGGTTAGGTTAGGTTAGGTTAGGTTAGGTTAGGTTAGGTTAGGTTAGGTTAGGTTAGGTTAGGTTAGGTTAGGTTAGGTTAGGTTAGGTTAGGTTAGGTTAGGTTAGGTTAGGTTAGGTTAGGTTAGGTTAGGTTAGGTTAGGTTAGGTTAGGTTAGGTTAGGTTAGGTTAGGTTAGGTTAGGTTAGGTTAGGTTAGGTTAGGTTAGGTTAGGTTAGGTTAGGTTAGGTTAGGTTAGGTTAGGTTAGGTTAGGTTAGGTTAGGTTAGGTTAGGTTAGGTTAGGTTAGGTTAGGTTAGGTTAGGTTAGGTTAGGTTAGGTTAGGTTAGGTTAGGTTAGGTTAGGTTAGGTTAGGTTAGGTTAGGTTAGGTTAGGTTAGGTTAGGTTAGGTTAGGTTAGGTTAGGTTAGGTTAGGTTAGGTTAGGTTAGGTTAGGTTAGGTTAGGTTAGGTTAGGTTAGGTTAGGTTAGGTTAGGTTAGGTTAGGTTAGGTTAGGTTAGGTTAGGTTAGGTTAGGTTAGGTTAGGTTAGGTTAGGTTAGGTTAGGTTAGGTTAGGTTAGGTTAGGTTAGGTTAGGTTAGGTTAGGTTAGGTTAGGTTAGGTTAGGTTAGGTTAGGTTAGGTTAGGTTAGGTTAGGTTAGGTTAGGTTAGGTTAGGTTAGGTTAGGTTAGGTTAGGTTAGGTTAGGTTAGGTTAGGTTAGGTTAGGTTAGGTTAGGTTAGGTTAGGTTAGGTTAGGTTAGGTTAGGTTAGGTTAGGTTAGGTTAGGTTAGGTTAGGTTAGGTTAGGTTAGGTTAGGTTAGGTTAGGTTAGGTTAGGTTAGGTTAGGTTAGGTTAGGTTAGGTTAGGTTAGGTTAGGTTAGGTTAGGTTAGGTTAGGTTAGGTTAGGTTAGGTTAGGTTAGGTTAGGTTAGGTTAGGTTAGGTTAGGTTAGGTTAGGTTAGGTTAGGTTAGGTTAGGTTAGGTTAGGTTAGGTTAGGTTAGGTTAGGTTAGGTTAGGTTAGGTTAGGTTAGGTTAGGTTAGGTTAGGTTAGGTTAGGTTAGGTTAGGTTAGGTTAGGTTAGGTTAGGTTAGGTTAGGTTAGGTTAGGTTAGGTTAGGTTAGGTTAGGTTAGGTTAGGTTAGGTTAGGTTAGGTTAGGTTAGGTTAGGTTAGGTTAGGTTAGGTTAGGTTAGGTTAGGTTAGGTTAGGTTAGGTTAGGTTAGGTTAGGTTAGGTTAGGTTAGGTTAGGTTAGGTTAGGTTAGGTTAGGTTAGGTTAGGTTAGGTTAGGTTAGGTTAGGTTAGGTTAGGTTAGGTTAGGTTAGGTTAGGTTAGGTTAGGTTAGGTTAGGTTAGGTTAGGTTAGGTTAGGTTAGGTTAGGTTAGGTTAGGTTAGGTTAGGTTAGGTTAGGTTAGGTTAGGTTAGGTTAGGTTAGGTTAGGTTAGGTTAGGTTAGGTTAGGTTAGGTTAGGTTAGGTTAGGTTAGGTTAGGTTAGGTTAGGTTAGGTTAGGTTAGGTTAGGTTAGGTTAGGTTAGGTTAGGTTAGGTTAGGTTAGGTTAGGTTAGGTTAGGTTAGGTTAGGTTAGGTTAGGTTAGGTTAGGTTAGGTTAGGTTAGGTTAGGTTAGGTTAGGTTAGGTTAGGTTAGGTTAGGTTAGGTTAGGTTAGGTTAGGTTAGGTTAGGTTAGGTTAGGTTAGGTTAGGTTAGGTTAGGTTAGGTTAGGTTAGGTTAGGTTAGGTTAGGTTAGGTTAGGTTAGGTTAGGTTAGGTTAGGTTAGGTTAGGTTAGGTTAGGTTAGGTTAGGTTAGGTTAGGTTAGGTTAGGTTAGGTTAGGTTAGGTTAGGTTAGGTTAGGTTAGGTTAGGTTAGGTTAGGTTAGGTTAGGTTAGGTTAGGTTAGGTTAGGTTAGGTTAGGTTAGGTTAGGTTAGGTTAGGTTAGGTTAGGTTAGGTTAGGTTAGGTTAGGTTAGGTTAGGTTAGGTTAGGTTAGGTTAGGTTAGGTTAGGTTAGGTTAGGTTAGGTTAGGTTAGGTTAGGTTAGGTTAGGTTAGGTTAGGTTAGGTTAGGTTAGGTTAGGTTAGGTTAGGTTAGGTTAGGTTAGGTTAGGTTAGGTTAGGTTAGGTTAGGTTAGGTTAGGTTAGGTTAGGTTAGGTTAGGTTAGGTTAGGTTAGGTTAGGTTAGGTTAGGTTAGGTTAGGTTAGGTTAGGTTAGGTTAGGTTAGGTTAGGTTAGGTTAGGTTAGGTTAGGTTAGGTTAGGTTAGGTTAGGTTAGGTTAGGTTAGGTTAGGTTAGGTTAGGTTAGGTTAGGTTAGGTTAGGTTAGGTTAGGTTAGGTTAGGTTAGGTTAGGTTAGGTTAGGTTAGGTTAGGTTAGGTTAGGTTAGGTTAGGTTAGGTTAGGTTAGGTTAGGTTAGGTTAGGTTAGGTTAGGTTAGGTTAGGTTAGGTTAGGTTAGGTTAGGTTAGGTTAGGTTAGGTTAGGTTAGGTTAGGTTAGGTTAGGTTAGGTTAGGTTAGGTTAGGTTAGGTTAGGTTAGGTTAGGTTAGGTTAGGTTAGGTTAGGTTAGGTTAGGTTAGGTTAGGTTAGGTTAGGTTAGGTTAGGTTAGGTTAGGTTAGGTTAGGTTAGGTTAGGTTAGGTTAGGTTAGGTTAGGTTAGGTTAGGTTAGGTTAGGTTAGGTTAGGTTAGGTTAGGTTAGGTTAGGTTAGGTTAGGTTAGGTTAGGTTAGGTTAGGTTAGGTTAGGTTAGGTTAGGTTAGGTTAGGTTAGGTTAGGTTAGGTTAGGTTAGGTTAGGTTAGGTTAGGTTAGGTTAGGTTAGGTTAGGTTAGGTTAGGTTAGGTTAGGTTAGGTTAGGTTAGGTTAGGTTAGGTTAGGTTAGGTTAGGTTAGGTTAGGTTAGGTTAGGTTAGGTTAGGTTAGGTTAGGTTAGGTTAGGTTAGGTTAGGTTAGGTTAGGTTAGGTTAGGTTAGGTTAGGTTAGGTTAGGTTAGGTTAGGTTAGGTTAGGTTAGGTTCGGTTAGGTTAGGTTAGGTTAGGTTAGGTTAGGTTAGGTTAGGTTAGGTTAGGTTAGGTTAGGTTAGGTTAGGTTAGGTTAGGTTAGGTTAGGTTAGGTTAGGTTAGGTTAGGTTAGGTTAGGTTAGGTTAGGTTAGGTTAGGTTAGGTTAGGTTAGGTTAGGTTAGGTTAGGTTAGGTTAGGTTAGGTTAGGTTAGGTTAGGTTAGGTTAGGTTAGGTTAGGTTAGGTTAGGTTAGGTTAGGTTAGGTTAGGTTAGGTTAGGTTAGGTTAGGTTAGGTTAGGTTAGGTTAGGTTAGGTTAGGTTAGGTTAGGTTAGGTTAGGTTAGGTTAGGTTAGGTTAGGTTAGGTTAGGTTAGGTTAGGTTAGGTTAGGTTAGGTTAGGTTAGGTTAGGTTAGGTTAGGTTAGGTTAGGTTAGGTTAGGTTAGGTTAGGTTAGGTTAGGTTAGGTTAGGTTAGGTTAGGTTAGGTTAGGTTAGGTTAGGTTAGGTTAGGTTAGGTTAGGTTAGGTTAGGTTAGGTTAGGTTAGGTTAGGTTAGGTTAGGTTAGGTTAGGTTAGGTTAGGTTAGGTTAGGTTAGGTTAGGTTAGGTTAGGTTAGGTTAGGTTAGGTTAGGTTAGGTTAGGTTAGGTTAGGTTAGGTTAGGTTAGGTTAGGTTAGGTTAGGTTAGGTTAGGTTAGGTTAGGTTAGGTTAGGTTAGGTTAGGTTAGGTTAGGTTAGGTTAGGTTAGGTTAGGTTAGGTTAGGTTAGGTTAGGTTAGGTTAGGTTAGGTTAGGTTAGGTTAGGTTAGGTTAGGTTAGGTTAGGTTAGGTTAGGTTAGGTTAGGTTAGGTTAGGTTAGGTTAGGTTAGGTTAGGTTAGGTTAGGTTAGGTTAGGTTAGGTTAGGTTAGGTTAGGTTAGGTTAGGTTAGGTTAGGTTAGGTTAGGTTAGGTTAGGTTAGGTTAGGTTAGGTTAGGTTAGGTTAGGTTAGGTTAGGTTAGGTTAGGTTAGGTTAGGTTAGGTTAGGTTAGGTTAGGTTAGGTTAGGTTAGGTTAGGTTAGGTTAGGTTAGGTTAGGTTAGGTTAGGTTAGGTTAGGTTAGGTTAGGTTAGGTTAGGTTAGGTTAGGTTAGGTTAGGTTAGGTTAGGTTAGGTTAGGTTAGGTTAGGTTAGGTTAGGTTAGGTTAGGTTAGGTTAGGTTAGGTTAGGTTAGGTTAGGTTAGGTTAGGTTAGGTTAGGTTAGGTTAGGTTAGGTTAGGTTAGGTTAGGTTAGGTTAGGTTAGGTTAGGTTAGGTTAGGTTAGGTTAGGTTAGGTTAGGTTAGGTTAGGTTAGGTTAGGTTAGGTTAGGTTAGGTTAGGTTAGGTTAGGTTAGGTTAGGTTAGGTTAGGTTAGGTTAGGTTAGGTTAGGTTAGGTTAGGTTAGGTTAGGTTAGGTTAGGTTAGGTTAGGTTAGGTTAGGTTAGGTTAGGTTAGGTTAGGTTAGGTTAGGTTAGGTTAGGTTAGGTTAGGTTAGGTTAGGTTAGGTTAGGTTAGGTTAGGTTAGGTTAGGTTAGGTTAGGTTAGGTTAGGTTAGGTTAGGTTAGGTTAGGTTAGGTTAGGTTAGGTTAGGTTAGGTTAGGTTAGGTTAGGTTAGGTTAGGTTAGGTTAGGTTAGGTTAGGTTAGGTTAGGTTAGGTTAGGTTAGGTTAGGTTAGGTTAGGTTAGGTTAGGTTAGGTTAGGTTAGGTTAGGTTAGGTTAGGTTAGGTTAGGTTAGGTTAGGTTAGGTTAGGTTAGGTTAGGTTAGGTTAGGTTAGGTTAGGTTAGGTTAGGTTAGGTTAGGTTAGGTTAGGTTAGGTTAGGTTAGGTTAGGTTAGGTTAGGTTAGGTTAGGTTAGGTTAGGTTAGGTTAGGTTAGGTTAGGTTAGGTTAGGTTAGGTTAGGTTAGGTTAGGTTAGGTTAGGTTAGGTTAGGTTAGGTTAGGTTAGGTTAGGTTAGGTTAGGTTAGGTTAGGTTAGGTTAGGTTAGGTTAGGTTAGGTTAGGTTAGGTTAGGTTAGGTTAGGTTAGGTTAGGTTAGGTTAGGTTAGGTTAGGTTAGGTTAGGTTAGGTTAGGTTAGGTTAGGTTAGGTTAGGTTAGGTTAGGTTAGGTTAGGTTAGGTTAGGTTAGGTTAGGTTAGGTTAGGTTAGGTTAGGTTAGGTTAGGTTAGGTTAGGTTAGGTTAGGTTAGGTTAGGTTAGGTTAGGTTAGGTTAGGTTAGGTTAGGTTAGGTTAGGTTAGGTTAGGTTAGGTTAGGTTAGGTTAGGTTAGGTTAGGTTAGGTTAGGTTAGGTTAGGTTAGGTTAGGTTAGGTTAGGTTAGGTTAGGTTAGGTTAGGTTAGGTTAGGTTAGGTTAGGTTAGGTTAGGTTAGGTTAGGTTAGGTTAGGTTAGGTTAGGTTAGGTTAGGTTAGGTTAGGTTAGGTTAGGTTAGGTTAGGTTAGGTTAGGTTAGGTTAGGTTAGGTTAGGTTAGGTTAGGTTAGGTTAGGTTAGGTTAGGTTAGGTTAGGTTAGGTTAGGTTAGGTTAGGTTAGGTTAGGTTAGGTTAGGTTAGGTTAGGTTAGGTTAGGTTAGGTTAGGTTAGGTTAGGTTAGGTTAGGTTAGGTTAGGTTAGGTTAGGTTAGGTTAGGTTAGGTTAGGTTAGGTTAGGTTAGGTTAGGTTAGGTTAGGTTAGGTTAGGTTAGGTTAGGTTAGGTTAGGTTAGGTTAGGTTAGGTTAGGTTAGGTTAGGTTAGGTTAGGTTAGGTTAGGTTAGGTTAGGTTAGGTTAGGTTAGGTTAGGTTAGGTTAGGTTAGGTTAGGTTAGGTTAGGTTAGGTTAGGTTAGGTTAGGTTAGGTTAGGTTAGGTTAGGTTAGGTTAGGTTAGGTTAGGTTAGGTTAGGTTAGGTTAGGTTAGGTTAGGTTAGGTTAGGTTAGGTTAGGTTAGGTTAGGTTAGGTTAGGTTAGGTTAGGTTAGGTTAGGTTAGGTTAGGTTAGGTTAGGTTAGGTTAGGTTAGGTTAGGTTAGGTTAGGTTAGGTTAGGTTAGGTTAGGTTAGGTTAGGTTAGGTTAGGTTAGGTTAGGTTAGGTTAGGTTAGGTTAGGTTAGGTTAGGTTAGGTTAGGTTAGGTTAGGTTAGGTTAGGTTAGGTTAGGTTAGGTTAGGTTAGGTTAGGTTAGGTTAGGTTAGGTTAGGTTAGGTTAGGTTAGGTTAGGTTAGGTTAGGTTAGGTTAGGTTAGGTTAGGTTAGGTTAGGTTAGGTTAGGTTAGGTTAGGTTAGGTTAGGTTAGGTTAGGTTAGGTTAGGTTAGGTTAGGTTAGGTTAGGTTAGGTTAGGTTAGGTTAGGTTAGGTTAGGTTAGGTTAGGTTAGGTTAGGTTAGGTTAGGTTAGGTTAGGTTAGGTTAGGTTAGGTTAGGTTAGGTTAGGTTAGGTTAGGTTAGGTTAGGTTAGGTTAGGTTAGGTTAGGTTAGGTTAGGTTAGGTTAGGTTAGGTTAGGTTAGGTTAGGTTAGGTTAGGTTAGGTTAGGTTAGGTTAGGTTAGGTTAGGTTAGGTTAGGTTAGGTTAGGTTAGGTTAGGTTAGGTTAGGTTAGGTTAGGTTAGGTTAGGTTAGGTTAGGTTAGGTTAGGTTAGGTTAGGTTAGGTTAGGTTAGGTTAGGTTAGGTTAGGTTAGGTTAGGTTAGGTTAGGTTAGGTTAGGTTAGGTTAGGTTAGGTTAGGTTAGGTTAGGTTAGGTTAGGTTAGGTTAGGTTAGGTTAGGTTAGGTTAGGTTAGGTTAGGTTAGGTTAGGTTAGGTTAGGTTAGGTTAGGTTAGGTTAGGTTAGGTTAGGTTAGGTTAGGTTAGGTTAGGTTAGGTTAGGTTAGGTTAGGTTAGGTTAGGTTAGGTTAGGTTAGGTTAGGTTAGGTTAGGTTAGGTTAGGTTAGGTTAGGTTAGGTTAGGTTAGGTTAGGTTAGGTTAGGTTAGGTTAGGTTAGGTTAGGTTAGGTTAGGTTAGGTTAGGTTAGGTTAGGTTAGGTTAGGTTAGGTTAGGTTAGGTTAGGTTAGGTTAGGTTAGGTTAGGTTAGGTTAGGTTAGGTTAGGTTAGGTTAGGTTAGGTTAGGTTAGGTTAGGTT
>CM054789.1:12202500-12207500 GCA_028984075.1 Pieris mannii | reverse complement strand
TCATAAAGTAAATTCCATCTGAATACTCCTCCGTAATAAGCTAAATATGTTCCGCTCACCACCCAAAACCATGAGACAAACCCCCTCGCCTGCTGCGGTTAGCGCGCAGTCAGAAGCGCTTCTGCCGTCGTTTGCCCGCTCTCCCACCAAGCTGGTCATTAGCGATCAATCAAACCCTATTGACGAAGCCTGCGAATGGCTCACCAAAGCCAAAGAGGCGCTCGGGGCCTCAAGAAACATTAAAACAGAGATAAAAAATAGCATTCACACCTCCCTAGAAAATGCCACGCTTATTATCAAGACCAGGCTCACAGGTCTCCCATCCTGCCCAACACCTACTTTAATTGAGCAACCGCAAGGTCCTCCCAACAAAACGAGCCCGGTTACTTTTGCGCCTCAGCAGGACGAACTCCTGCACAAACTAAAAGAGCACACGGCACTTCTTGAGCTAAATAACAAAAAAATGACCAAACTAATGGATAAAATTAACAATATTAACTCGGCCACTACAACCACCAACGCCCCATCTGGGCTGAATAAATCATATGCTAGTATCGCAGCTACCTCTAAAAAGGAGTCGGGGCCGTCCATAGTGGTCAGCGGAGAACCCAGCTCAACCCCCCAACAACTAGTCGATAAAGTCAGAAAATCCATTAATTTCCGAGAGGGCGGCTACGCACCGTTAAAAATATCTCCCCTGTCAAAGGGCAAATTAAAGATCACTTTTATTAATAACGAAAACCGGCAACACGCGCTCACGCATCTAAAAAAGACGGGCTCGCTCAATGCGGAAGAGGAGCGCCGTCTCGATCCCATGATACATATTAAAGGTATCAGCAAAAACACTCCCCCTGAGGACCTAATCAACATAATAAAAGACCAAAATCCATCTCTGAAAGAGGAAAAATTCGACGTAAAATTCAAAAGAAATAACAGGAACGAAAACCTGTACAACGCGGTTATAAACACTTCGCCGACAGCCTGGCGCAAGTTCCTGGAGCTCGAAAGGGTCGCTATCACTTATCAGAGGGTCCATTGTGAGAATTTCTCACCGTTCCTACAGTGCAGAAACTGCCAAGGTTTTGGGCACACCAAAAACCGTTGTCCAGCCACCGTCCCCACCTGCGCTAAGTGCGCAAAGACACACTCAACGGGTGAATGCAGCAAGGCGGCCTCAGAGAAGCCTTGCTGCATTAACTGCACCGAACAAAACCACCAATTTAAGACCCAGACCGATGTCGGTCATCGCGCTGACGGCGAAAACTGCCCCAGAGTTAAGTCCATGCGTGCCCGCGTCGAGGCCAAAATCAATTACATTTAAACATGCACGCTCATTTTAATATCTTACAGGCGAACCTCGATAGGTCTCGCAATGCATTTCACGAACTTAAATTACACTTTGATAACAATCACATCGACATAGCAGTCATCTCCGAGCCATATCTAGGTAACAACACTCACTCACCGCACATACCAGGCCTACGCACATTCCAAACCAATCGGGGAGGAAATACGAAAGCCTGTATAGTTACACGTCCGCACATCAACGCTATGCTACTCACACAACACTCTACCGGCAACCTGGTAATCATCTCCATACCCACCCATACCTCCACACTATACGTGGCTTCTGTATACATAGAGCCAGAAACAGACAATAATGACACTCTCAACACACTAGAACACTTCATCACTCAACACCCTCACGCGTCTATCGTAGTATGCGGTGACTTCAACGCATGGCATTCACTCTGGGGCGGAGGTCGCTACCCCCGTAGCAATAGACGGGGTCACGATCTGGTCGACCTCATGAGCTCCTCGGACTTGCACCTGTGCAATGTGGGAAATACACCCACTTTCGAAACAATCACACACGGCCGCCCTCGCTCTTCCATTATCGACCTAACCTTTAGCACCACACCGCTCATCAACAAAATAAGACACTGGGAAGTCAGGCCTCACCTATTCCCATCCACTCAACACAACGTAATCACATTCCAAATTAGTCTGCAAAACCCGCCAACCGCGACACCCAACCAAAGCACCTTTTTATACCGCACAAAAAACGCGAACTGGCACTCGTTCAAGGAAAATCTGCTCTCCAAATTTGTCAATAGTAAAATTCTGGACAACAACTTCCTCGACATATCACCCACCGAACTCGACTCAATCGTAGAACGCACGACGCTCATTATCAATGAAGCTTGTAAAATATCATTTCCATTAAAAACCGGTAAACAAAAAAGCAAAGCCCCCTTCTGGAATGACCGCCTGGAGCACCTCAAAACAAAATGCATCCAATTACATCGGACGCTGCATCGCACAACACGATCTCATAACACACCCTCACCCGACCTAATCGAACAATACAGGGAAACAAAAGAGCAATATGCGTCAGAGATGCGCCGGGCCTCGACAGACAGCTTTCGGGCTTTCTGCGAGGCTCAGGGCAAGGACGACGCATGGTCCATTACAAACAAACTTTTAAAAGACAAAGCGATAAACATACACCCGGGTACACTTAAGATCAACAACACATACACAAACACCGAGCAGGAGACTGCCGAAGCACTAATAAACCACTTTTACCCCGGGGATGATCCTGACTCGAGCGAACACCGCAACATCAGGGGGGCTGCCAATGTTCTCCCTAACACGGAGAACGAACCCCCCTTTACCACCACCGAGATATTCGACGCCATCGGCTCGATCGGTAATAATAAAGCACCGGGTCATGACCACCTTACCAGTGACATTTGCGCCGTGTTCGCTCGTCTGTTTCCGGAATTCATCACCAACTTATTTAATTGCTGCTTGACCATTTCACACTTCCCTTCCATTTGGAAAGAGGCGGTAGTTAAAATCATTCCCAAGCCGGGAAAAACAAAGCTCGAAGAGCTAAGCTCCTACCGACCTATCGGTCTCATACCCGTCTTCGGCAAAACACTTGAGAAATTATTTACTAAAAGATTAACTTTCAACGCACACAACCTTAAACTACTGAACCCGAATCAATTCGGCTTTACGGAGCAGACAAGCACCGTACAGGCTATACAACAAGCCATAGGTACAGTCACATCAGCCAAGACCAAGGGCCAGCTAGCAATAGCCGTCTCCCTCGATATCAAAGCAGCTTTCGACAATGCGTGGTGGCCCGCCGTCTACGACGGGCTCCGACGCATTGGTTGTCCCGTAAATATTTTTAAAATTATAAAAAGTTACCTCCAAGATAGAAAAGTGTCACTACGACTCGGCAACACCACCGTCACAAAACACACCGAGAAAGGATGTGTCCAAGGATCAGCTTGCGGGCCTATCCTCTGGAACATCATTCTCAACAACCTGCTCGACACACCCATTCCAGAAGGCTGCTCCCTTCAGGCATACGCAGACGACGTCCTGCTTATAAGCACGGCCAAGGACACTAATACACTCGAACAGATCACAAACTCGGCTCTGGAAACGATTCGACTATGGGGACACAGCGTCAAGCTCCATTTCGGTCCAGACAAGACACAATGTATCGCGTTCACCAAACCCGCGACTCTCAGTCGAATCGTTTTCGATGGCGTGCCACTCAAATTCAGCAACACTATCAAATACTTAGGCCTAATCATAGATAGCAAACTTAACTTCAACGAACACCTCAATTACATTCTAGAAAAGGCAATAAAAATATTCCATAAGATTATAATGTACACCAGACCAACGTGGGGTCCGCACCCCGACAACATTAGACTCATATACCAAATGGTCATCGAACCCATCATAACGTACGCCTCGGGTATCTGGGGCCACATCGCCTCAAAGAAATATGTAAGAAAACGTCTCAACAGCACACAAAGGCTATTTGCCATAAAAATAATTAGAGGATTTCGCACAATATCCACCTGCGCGGCCACGGCTTTAGCCCAAATCACCCCGCTAGACCTCAAGGTCCTAGAGACCGCTGAGCTAGAACAAACACGAATCAATAGAACTAGCGATAGGATCCCCTCGGACATCCCGATCGAAAAACCTGTACCTTTTAAGGAGCTCCTCCACCCTGCACATAGGACACCGATCGACACACACGTTGCAGACATCACCACCAATAAAATCTCTACATCACACACGCACATATACACGGACGGCAGCAAACAAAGCGACGGCTCTGTCGGCGCGGCATTCGTTGTCTTCCCGCCCTCCGCTCACTCATCGACTCTTACAAAATTATTCAAACTACACAGCACCAGCTCGGTCTTCCAGGCTGAACTGTTTGCAATATTAAAAGCAGTAGAACACATTCATAAAAATAAAATAACACACTCGCACATTCATACCGACTCACAGTCATCACTTGCCGCACTCAAACAATCGTCTAACACACACCCGCTTGTAGCACAAATACACAAAACGATTCACAAGATAAAGCACACACACGAAAACCCCGAGATCCTATTTCAATGGGTGAAAGGACACTCCGGGATCCCTGGCAACGAAGCCGCGGACGTAGCCGCCTCTAAAGCCGCGAACCAGCACTGCTCCCCATCCCACATAGCATGTCCCCTTTCCTACATAAAAACAACAATAAAAAGCGCGACCAAAGTCATAAACAATAACAGATACGTAGGAGACAGTACAGGCCGCTTTACGGTTAACATATTCCCGAACTTAGAAGATATAAAATCATTTTTTTCGACCGTACCCATTTCTTTTCAACTCACACAATTCCTCACAGGACACTCTTTCGCCAAAAGCTACCTGAGCCGATTCAAAATCACAGACAACGACACATGCCCATGCGACAACCACACAACACAGACACTGAAACACTTGCTCGAAGAGTGCCCTAGGTTTATAACTGAAAGACATAACCACACACAAAAATTTACAACACACAATTTGACAAATATCAATCCCTTCTCCCTAAGAGAATTGATTCCGCACCCCACAGAACTAAAATCACTCATTAGCCTTATGACCTATATCGTAAACTGCCTAAAAAAGTTCAACAATTA
>CM054789.1:10642500-10970000 GCA_028984075.1 Pieris mannii | reverse complement strand
AAAGAGTATTTACGTCGAGTCAAGGTTCATACAAATTCAATGCAGACTAGCCACTTAGCTGAAGTAATCATAACAGAGTACTCTCTCTCTACTCTATCTATATTTAGTTAACGATCCCTGAAGATGTTGAACCTTACCTATAATCTGAAGGAATGTGGAGAGGCCCCTGTAAGCAACCCAGGCGTACGCCAAACATCATTACTCCTATAGTCTCCAGCGCCCATCGGTACAGTTCCGTATTTATTTCTTCATTTAGTGCGTTTCCGGCGTGACGTAGCTCGCTGATTCTGAGGTAAAAAATTAAATATTTCACTAAAATTTGGGTATTTAAAATGAAACCTTTTGGGAGTATAATTTAAGTGATAGCTGTTTAAATATTCATGATTAAGTTAATTAATGTTAAATACGCTGAAGGTTAATTTCCTTTGAATATTTGCCTAATTTTTCAGAAAAATGCAAAGAATTGTATTTATAATATTCTAAAGCTATATAGTAATAAGAAAAACAATAATGGAAAACCAACAAATTTAAAAAAATTGGCATCATTAAAAAAAAAATTGCATTGCAATATTTATGCGTTGAAGAAAGCACCTCTGGGGTTACCGGTACTATCTATAAGGCGTCAAAACTTAAATCTTTAATTAGTGTCTGTGTACAATCCCACGGCCCAAGATCTACTCAAAGGTAAACAGAAACCTATCTACCTAAGTAAATTGTTTCGCCAAATATATCGATACAATTTTTTTTTGGTTTAATTTACTTTTTGTAATAGTGTTGGTGCTTCATTTTAGTTCCAAATACCCTGTGCGCTGCTGATACTATCCATAGAAAAAACTCTGGGGAGGAATACCCCATAGAAAAACGATAAATAGGTATGGGAAACTTACGTGTATAGAAAATCTAAGCCTGTCAACACTGAAATGATTGTGTTGATATAGAATTCATTCAAGGCATATTGAGTTAACTAAGAGAATTTTAAACCGACTGGAAAACATTCCAAACTTAAATTAACCGTATTTCTAAACGAAATTAAGACTAAATGTAGATCTGACCTTCGCAAGAAATCTTCGGCAATTGCGTCGAAGGCCGTTTCGTAACTTTTTTGTAGTGTTCCATCTTGTAGTATAATTTGCAGCGCCGACCAAATCGCTTTTACTTCGTCTCTGGAAACATTTTATCGTTTTGTATTACAGTCTTGGGTAGCTGATGTTTATTACTGAATGAAACAAAACAGTGTTTTTTTTCTTATTGTTACACAGCCATTCATTTATTTATTCATTTACTTACAGCCCATGCCAAACTCAGGCTAAAAACGTACTTAAATATATAAATATTAAATAACATAAAATACAATTGAGTTATTAATTTAAATTGCCAGTAAATGCTATCCTCTAATCCCCTATAAGTATACCCACAAATCACAGTATACACCCATCGCTTCCCAAATAGATTGCTCTCCGGTGAAGAATCATTCAGCCAAAGGTAGACTAAAATTTGTAATTATAATTTAAAAAAATATTTAGATCAGATTGCTGTAGTATCTGTTTCATGATCGTTTCTCAATCTAAAAGGTAAGTAGCCGACAGCCTGTACATGACAGTCGTTTTCGACTTTCTAGGTCTAAGTCAAGCCGGTTTCCTCACGATGTTTTCCTTCTCCCTTTGAGCAAAATGCGAAAGAAAGTCCATTGGGGCACATCCGGGGATCGAACCTACGATCGCCGAGATGACAGTCGTACACTGAAGTCACTAGGCCAATACTAAAGTTTAGTAAATCATAAAGAAAAGCAAAAACTCATCTACAAAATTGGATGCGTGTGGGACCAATTTAAGGAAAAGGTTGCGAAAAGTAGTTTTTCGTTTCTCGATTATATCTATAGTTATCTTTATTTAAATCTGCTAAAGGCTAGTCTAACCGTTGTCATTTAAAACTGAAAAACCCCAGTTTTAGGTATCTGATATAGTGAAATAAAATATTCTATAAATTAATTAGGAACGCCTATTAAAACTATTTGGTATTTGAATTTCAGTTTTTCATTCGTTTTGAAAATTTATTTTCTGTGTTTCGTTAACAATTTCCTAGTGGTATTAAACTTATCATATAAGTTTTATATGAGAACAATTCAATTTTAATTATAATAATATTTAAGTTTCGTAGGTTCGGTCCCCGGCTGTGCACCAATGGATTTTCTTTTTATGTGCGTATTTAACATTTGCTCGAACGGTGAAGGATAACATCGTGAGGAAACCGACATGTCTTAGACCCAAAAAGTCGACGACGTGTGTCAGACACTGGAGGCTCATCTCCTACTTGCCTATTAGATTAAAAAATGATCATGAAACAGATTCAGAAATCTGAGGCCAAGACCTAAAGAGCTCGTAGCGCCACTGATTTATTTTAATAATATTTAAGAGGCATACGAGTTTTAGACTACGGGATGCTTGGCACAAAAAGGGAAGCACAGGTCAACAGAGTATAGAACTAGACTAGATCTACAAATGTCTTAAAAAATACTAAGAACTCACGAATTCCTTAAAAAAAATTCTATTGACAAATATAATAGTTTTCTTCTGCGTACTACACAGCTTGAATGATATGTATAGGAAAACACTGCGAAGGATGAATCGTAGTTATAATACCATAATTGTGGTAAGTTTATTTTGAAAATCAGTTTTTTAATTTAATAATTCCATTGATGGTTACCTGTTCATTGGACATTCATCTCTCCTATATCTTTGAACTTCTAGAGGCGATCCGAACCAAACCGGTGGCTCGGTAGCTGTGCTGTTGTATACCTATAACAAATATTGTTATGTGTATATCAAATATATCAAAATATAAATATTTGCTACATAAAAATATACCTAATAACTAAGCTTAAAATTTAATGATTAAAAAATATTATTAAAAGGAGTCCCTTTAGGCAAGGTTCCGAAGATACTGGCAGCGTTCCCCCTTTGAATAGCTAGACTAATTCTTTGTGCGTTAAAAACTAACATTAGCTTTTAATTGAAGTTTTTCTTACTTTTTACGGGCAGTAGATTCACCTAATGTTAATTTTTACCGATAGACTCACACTGACAGAAGGCTCGCACTTGTGTTGCCGGCCTTCTAAGATTTATAGAAAATTTAAAATTTAATTTGTCTGATAGATATTTAAAAATATTTTTGATTACAACTGGATCTTATAGATTATTAGGTATTTGTATAGCTCAATACCTTAAAATTCGTAACGTTAATAGTTATTATGTATATTTTTTACCACATACAGTATACTACATATATGTATAGCATACGAACATAGTTTTTTGTACAGAGACATTGAACCGTCTAATTACACCCGTATTTATCACAGCAGACATGTCTGACATCGATGTATATCACGCAGACATTGAAGTGTATTTTTATAAATAAATTATATATACTAAAGCAGATTACATAGTAAATATTTCTAGCTGAAATTTCAAGAGTGTCTAATAGGTACATGCTGGGTTCAAACGTAAAATGATATGAAAAATGTCTTAATAAATCATGGTGATTTCTATTAAGGTGATCACAATACTGGAGTCCGTTATTTGAATCTCTTCGACGAAAGTTGTAAGTCCCGGAAATGGAGCATCATGGGAATAATGAAGTATAAATCACTCATAACTACCCAATTAGGACGTGACGGGCCTCAGATAAATCGCTTTCATACACACCGAAATGTAATTCGATACATAATATTGTCTATTAGCCAACAAAATGTACTATCACGAACTTTTGTATTATGATAATAAACATGACTTAGCTGTACATACATACAATAAAGAACGCAGTGTTTTTTTGTTACTGAAATAATTATTTGCTTTACTAAAAGCCGTATTTGTTGTTTATTATATGAGTAAATACAAAATATGATTGATGTATTGAATTCTTTGTCTTATAATTGAAATACATTCGATGACAAAAACATGAATATTTTTTCGTCAACATAACTGGACCACTGTCGAAGTAAATATAAGGAGAAATTGGCTATGTCAAATATTAATCTTTATTAGAAATTTAGCATTATTTATTTATATTAAGCATTTTATAAGAAAATTAATTTTGCAATCAATGTTTATACTTATTTACTCAAAACATTCAAAGATCTTCCTACCTAGAGTTTTTAGAAAGCGAATTGTACAACTTTCGGGAAAAAATGTATTAATATTTGGCTTGAAACTATTTCATTAATATTAATTTGTTAACGTAATAATATATTTTAATAACGTGATGATGTAGTGACCAAATAATATAAGAATTGACTCTTATGATTCATCATGTAATTATAATTCCTATTGTACCTTTGAAGAAAAAATTGCACGACATTATGTGTGGCAGAATATACGAACTTTAGATTGTACCACCATAACATTTTTGTACCATATTCTAGCAAATAAATTAATATGAGACACGTGAAAAATACATAATGTATGTATTTAGGCGCTTTTGACGTCATAACTTTCAAATTTACGAGGTCAAATATATGTATGAGGTGATTATATAAGAAACAAACAGTTTTTTACTATTATTATAAGCTTCGTTTTTTATGTAAAAGTAGGTAAAGTTATTTGTATCTCTAGAGGTGTTAGACATCTCTTAGTATATAATTATGTTTTTTGCCGCCGAAGACAGACAATTTGCTATAAATTATATTTTTTTTACTCTTTACAATTTGAATAATTTTACAAAGATCTATCAATTTTTTACTTGGAATTGTTATGAGTTATCCTTTTAGTAGTTTTAATAGTCTTCCATAGTAGGGCTTCCTACGAAGATTTATGGATAATTTTGAAGTTAATATTAACAAATTTAAGTATTAAAATTAAGTAACACGATAAATGTATTTGTAAGCGTTAATTTACCCAATAATTTCGCAATTTATTCATTGAATGGCAATAGTTATCAGACAATTAAACTATTTCGATTGTTAAATACCAGTAACAAAGTGATAAAATTGTTTCATTTCGTGGGAAAACGTCTTTCAAAGAAAATATTGCGAGCAGTTTTAAGGCACTGTAAGTAATATTTTTTTAAATATTTTTAACAACCTATGGAGACGTTGTGCCATTATTATTTTTCTTTCTTTCGCCTCAGTTTAAAATTAAAAATTGTCATAAAAAACGCATAATGACGAAAGTTATTTTCGTTCTTGTAGGCCCTTAGATTAACTATTCGAAACATTTTTGACACCGTTCAACCATATCTATGCTATTAATGTAACAATGTGTCGTTTCTGTGCATCTTGAAACACAATAAAATAATTTATCGTGTAGCAAAAGGTCACCAATGCAAATGCAATGCAAATTACCTATTTATTTTACAGAAACATTACACATATGTTTATTAACTGTGTTTACGGAAGCAGGTCACTTGACTATGGACTTGTAAGCTGTACCGTGTCAATGACTTGTGTCAACAAATGTCTTGTGCCAAATTGTTGCCAATGGAAGTAACAACTATATCAGAATAATTGCGACGGCAATTTATTTTAATAATACATAACTTTTGTTTTTATTATTTATATAAACACTCTGAAAAAAAAATTGTTCGCGATTTTAGTAAAACTTCTTTACGATACTTCACCGCGATAATTTTTACGACTAGTCATTACTAACAACACAAATATGACCTTTTCTTGCGTCAATGATAAGACTATCTTCTAATATTTATCAATAATTCATTTCTACTATGTTATACATCAGCAGTCCACTCAATACTGGAGGTAATAAGACAACCAATACGAAGTGCAACTTTTTAAGAGCCGAAAAACATGAGATTATATACGTATGTGTGAAGTTTTTGACTTCCTTGTATATCTGGAGGAGTTTCCTAGTAGCATTTTGTTCGTGGAAATTAGGATATTGACCAACCTTACCAGTAATGTAACATGTTAATCAGCGAGTATTGCAGTCTGTACGTAGTGTTCATACACAGCACAACAGCGGCTGTCGGATTATTGGCGAATCCTTTGATTGTTAAGGGTTTCAGTCAGTACACCGTAAAAAGTAAGGTTATGTTACATCTCGTAACGTTGGTTGGTACTCCAGCTGTACAGGTTTTTACACCAATTTCATTTCATTGTCCTTTATTAATATTCATTATTAAATTAAATTTCTGCCGAAACCCTACATCTTTTAGTCGATACCAACTCCGGGGAAATAAATACAGATAATATAACATTTTCTACAGCTGTGATACTTTTTGACATTTAACACCTTTGTCTTCAGTCACCGTGACCACGCACGCTGTATTTATGAAATAGTACGCTCTTCTTTGAAGGACCCTCAGTCGAATTGGTTTGGAAATACTTCAGTGGGCAACTGGTTCAACATAGTTGCGGAACGATGGCTAATCTAATGAAATATATTTAAGCTAATATCTCTAATGGAAAGTCTTAAGAAAAGCGGTAAACTTTTATAACGAGATGAAAATTTTATTATTCCAATAAAACATTTTAAAACAGATGACAATCCGCAAATGGATTGCAATTTGTCGCTGATATCTGAATCTGCTGAGAACCTGTTTATTTATCTTTAAAGCTTTGATTCATTCATAAAATAGCAAACATTGTTAAGCTTTGGAAACCTTTGTGTTATTTTCTTTTGAAATTATGCACAGGTTCCTAAATCAAACATAAGTTGCTCCATGTTTGCGGCAAGTTAATTCAAATGGAATTATTAACAAAATACGAATGCTTGGATCTAAAAATTTTATAACATACATTTTTTGATGTATCTAGAAAACGCCCAATTCATAAATTAGCCAATTTAAATTGGCAGTTCGATTTTGACGTTTGCAAGGATCTGCGTAAGCGCTGCAACCTTGATATCATTTCTAGAACAAGTTTCTTGAAATTGTAAGATGTATGTTGTTCGTGATAAAAAAAAATTACAAATTCAAACATATTTCGTCGCATCGTTTACTCTATAGTCTATTGGCTAGGGCGGTTCCAGTCCAGAAGGGTTATTAGCCACTCTATCACTTGGGGCTGAAAATGTCCCGATTTATTTAGGGACATTTGCCTGTTAGTAAAAACATTCTTTATGGCCTTATTTTTCGAAAAATGATCTGCTATAGGCAACTGTTCAGAAATTGGTTAAATAAAGTTAAATTAGAGAATGTCTAAATTAAATAAAAAACCAAATATAAATACTGAAATACATATCGTATATTATTTTGTAAATAAATTAACTAATTTTTACACTATTTTTCTTTTCCAACGCTGCGACGATAAAGACCAAGTAATGATTTTGTCAATGATTATAACCATATTATATGAAAACAATGATGTCTGTGTGCCCTGAGACGGACCTATTGCTAAAACTCCTACCTCTCTCATAAGCTCCGGGTCGAAAACGAAGAGCACCGGTCGTTTACGGGAAGTCTTGCCCAAACGAACCAAACTTCCATATTTTTCCTTCAAGCTGTCCAGCAGACCCAATCCAATGGTGTGATGATAGCATCCTATTAAAATTACATCTATGATTAATATTAAGCTAATTAAAATATTTTGATAAAATTTGTATTCGAATTTAAATTTCACTTCCGCATGTGATTCTTCATTGTAATGTCAATCAAAAAATCATAAAAGTAAAAAGTAAATTTATTTTATCCATTGATATGTCTCAATCATGAGAATATATTTTGTAAATATATTAATCATGTTATTTGTATACGTCTAATTAATATTAATAGCATATTAGCGCAATATCCTAGTAAACAATGACATCAAAGCTTCGAACTGATAAGACACGTTTATTATTAGCATGTTGTCGAGAATTGGGTCTTAGGATCATATTCCACTGAAACAACATTTCTTAGAGCGCGGTAACGTTGCGGTGCGGCGGGTTCAACGTGCCGAACTTGTCTGTAGGATGACGTTGCGGCACCGCTCCGACGCCGCACCGCACAGTTACCGCATCGTGTGGCTGCGCTCTTACATGCACACAAACAGGTTCAGGATCATTCATGAAAACGAAATTAAAATAAATAAAATCGGTCAAAGGTTATTTTAATTAAAATTGCAATTGCACTAATTATATAAATAAGGGGCTAAGCTGAACTCTAGTTTCTCCTGTTCTGTCTGTTTCTGTAGTCGGACGTCGACGATGACGTAAACGGCGAATGTATACAGATATCTCTGCACCCAAACATTCCGCTGACTCTGCGACCCAAAAAGTGTCTGGGCTTCCGAAATGAAAATCGTCCACCGCTCTCTATCCTGTGCAACCAACTTTTGGCTTTCAGCTGCAGTAGATTCTCCTCAACTCTGTCAATCCAGTGATACCTAGGCCAACCCACTGGTCTCCTGCCACGAAGCCGTGTCAGGTAAGCCTCCGTCACTGCCCGATCTTAGTACATGCGCTCAAGATGTCTCAGCCAATGCAGTCAATGCGGCTTGCATTCACCTATAATTTTGGGCTAGCCAACCTAAATCGGCATTTTTTCGGAATCTCCATGACCCGTCCTTCCTCCTTGTCGGCCCCAGGATTCTACGCGATATTTTTCCATCCGCCCACGCAGTAGCTTCTGCTCCTCCTTCACGGTTAGCGTCCAAGTCTCTCAGACATATATCCCTCATACCTTCACACACGTATATTATCCTCTAATGGTCACTCTCACTAGATCAAGCATTTCCTTTTGATTTGTTTTAATCCTACTTTATTGCTTTTTATGAATTTAAATGGATTTTTGTATTTCGGGGACGCTTGGCCATTTATTTCATTTCATAAGTGTTTGATTGTCCTTGTCTCAACATGTGTGATGATTGAAAGAATAAAATTAAACCATCACCTAAACAGTTTTTATAAATTCCTACACTCGTCGGCGTATTTAATATATCTTATATAATATAAAATTCTCGTGACGCGGTGTTTGTGGTTAAACTGCTCCGAAACGGCTTTCCCGATACTCATGAAATTTTGTGTGCATATTGGGTAGGTCTGAGAATCGGACAACATCTATTTTTCATCCCCCTAAATGTTAAGGGTAATCCACCCACCAATTTTAGATAAAAAAGACATTTTTAATTTTTTTATGATACAGCATTAGTAAATTCATATAACCCTGAATTTTCAACCCTTTACAATCAACAGCTATTTTTTATTTCATTATTAAAAACTTATGTTGTGAACTCTGAGGCTTATGCAGAGAAAAATTCACAGAACAACCTACAAAGATTTCATTCCGGAAAACCGAACAGTCTCTGGGATAGCATAGCAAAATGTTGGTATGTACTAAACAGGTACGCTCAGTAAAATCTCATTAAGGAGAAACGAAGTTCGCGGGAGCAGCTAGTAATAATATACTATACAATATTGAATTGATAGATATTTCAATCTGGCAAAAAGAATGTAATGACTTAACTAATGCATGCAAGGCTGTTAAAAAGAGAGAAGATATTTTTCCTGTTCCTGTCGTCCGATCTACGCTCTGATTTAATTTAATAAAATATTAATTTATAGTGTTTTTAATAAATGATATTAAGGGTCTGTTTCACAATGTATGGATAAAGTGCCAAATAGCTATGAAGAAGAAATTTCGCGCTACCTGACAGTCGTGAAACGCAATAATAGTGTTTAACCTACCAATAAGTAATAAATAGCTTATTTGGAACTTATCCGGAATTTTGTGAAACAGACCCATAATTTCACAAATGTTACCTCATGCCTGTGGAAACCTATTTTAACTTCACGAAAAGTTATTTGTCACATCAGCATGACTTAAAATATTTTTTAGATATAACATTGACATGCTTGTATTAGCAATTCACGACTTGACACCATTTTGAAAGCACGCGGCCATAGCATGATTTCCCGCCAATTTTGATAGTGTTCGCAGTTGTCGAATTATAAAGGTTATCTATGGTTTTATAACCTATATTTTATACCGCTATTATTTAGTGTTCTGTGCCAAACGTAAACTGCACTAAAAAGCGTTTGATTAAAATTATTATTAAAGACAACTCAAGTAATAGATTATAGATACCATTATAATAAATTCGAGAATTCTAAAGCTAGTTTAAACCAGAAAGGCTTGATAATATGAAAAATTTAGAAACACACCAATTCTGTTTTTATTTCGATGTTAAAGTACACGGATTATATAATAACAATACTATGTATTATTATAAATAATCATGATGATTACATATAATTTATACTGCAAGCGATAAAAATCTAATTTGAAATTCAAATTGATGCGTCATTTATTAGCAAGTCTCGGCACCCAACTTGAATGTAAACAATGCGTCGAAATAACTACCGTTCTTATTGTTTACAATTTCGTTTTAATACGACTTATTTATTAGTATATCTCTTTATCCAAAATGCATGCAATATTAAATATAAAAAATACTATGTTTATAAATTTTCCTTACAAAGAGAATTAAGTTTAAGTATGTATACGTTTATTTATTAAAGGCATATGCGGTCAAGTCAAACAAATTTTTGACAGTCGATTTCATACTTTCTGTGTTTTAACACTGAAAATTTCAGCGCACAAAAAACCTTTGGTATCAGATTCAAACGAAAAACTAACTGTTCAGAAATGGATAAATTTAAAATAAATATTTCAATGTACACTTTAAAACTTATTGTTTAACGCAAGCAAATAACTCACATCCTTGCATTGAATAGGATAATAAGGATGTGTATGGTACCTTCCTATTTAAACCATAAGGAAAAAGAACCCATCTATTAGATAGCTTGCAGTTCAGTGTCTATTGCCTTCTGCTTTGATAATTCATAGACTTATAATTTAATTACAAAGTATAGCAGCTCGATGCTTCGCACATATGCTTACATGGCTACATTATATCTGAGTATTCAATTTATGTGTTCAACAATCTTCTTACGCCGAGTATGCACTATATGACACCGTGGAACTATTGGCACTTTGGGCTACACATGACATACTGATCGTGCAATATTTTAAGAATATATTTTTAGTAGTTTTTATGAAAAACGCTTTAACAATTAAATATTTGTCGTTATGAATTGTGTTGATGAGATTAGAGTATAATAGAAATGTAAACATAAGTGTAGTATATACTAAATTGGTTCGGAAAGTGGGCAGCTGGTTCCACAAGGTGCTGCACGATATAAACTGGCTTAAAAAACGCTCAGTTTTGGAACGACGGTAACGAGTGGATACGGACGGTATCAGTAGAATTCTTGTTTAAGGTGCTTTTTTACTGTTTTTACTTATTTCACTAGTATATTTTCCATTTTATTATTTATTAGGCAGTGCTTACCTAAACATTTTCAGCCATGAGGCGCACGACATCTAGAAACAGTTATTGTCTCGCCAAGATTTGAATTCTTTGCAGATGTAAAGGACCAACAATATTTGCTCACCTATTCTTGGTAATACGTGCTCATGATGCTTCATCATAGGAAGAGCGATTGGTCCAGGGATGTCCGCGAAGCGTTTATATGTTTTTGCAACTGCAGGCGCCACAGCATTGTGCCGCTGGGAGGAAGTCGACGTCCGTCCTGATGATGAAGTGGATACACGACGAGGTCTGGAAATCCTATGAAATGTATTACAATATGTATCAAGTCACAAAACACATTGATTTATTGAAGTTTATCATATATTCACGGTAAATATTACTAAGCTATCTCTTCTTAAATATATAACAATAAACATAAATGTAAAAAAAAAAATACTAGTAAGGGTTGCTTATTGTAAAGCATAAAAAATCCAAATCAGCAAAAAGCGGATTAGGTATAAGATAAGCCCTTAGAATTGCTTTTTTTTTAATTTGACCAGCCTTTACCTATGAAGAAAAGTACAGTTCGTGTCAAGATAAACATTTGTCCTTAACTTAGGTAAAAAGACTCCACCTCACTAAAAAAAAAAAAGGTAAAAAGACTTACTAAAAAGTTAACGATTATCAAGTTGATAAAAGGGCGAACATTTGCGATATTTGTTTTAAATAAGTGTCGTTTGACATAGTTATTTTGTATGATGATTTGCTATTTTAATATAGTACCGAGAGTAACACCGGCTTTTTCTCTCGACCTACACCCTCTGTCTTTGTGTAGACATGCCCACTCTGCCGATGAGTAGGGATGTCTACCGATTCCAATTTAATGACGTGGAATAAGTGATACCTGTATCTTATATTCCATAATAAACATATTTTATTAAATTTTTATTTAAGGAAAGACACGGAAATCTCCCATCTGTTGCTGCGTGTAGTTTTAAGAGATTTATGTTCTTATATGAATTAGAAAATAAATCTCTTTTAAATAAAAATTTAATCTTGATTTGGTCTGTACACATTGCGGCATCGCTCACGCGCGCACCACGTGCACGAGACGGCTTCATAAAGCTGATTAGTTTACGTGAGTGGTTTTTATAAGTTATTATTTATAAACTGGCTTATATAAAGATTTAATTAAGGACTTAAATATTGCATTACTCCGTGCAATATACGCGTGACCAACTAGATAGAGCATCTTAGATAGCTTTAAAAGAATTAGTGAACTTTGTTCATGGTTCCTTTATCTGAAGCCCATATCAACTGTTATTTGGAGCCTCGGAAAGGTATGGAATAGACACATACTTACGTGTGTCATGGTTGAATTTACTTTCATAAATAGGTACGATATCTGTTCGGAATAATAATTATTTTTCTATAAATAGAACGCTCTCTCCACCTCTACACCTGCCTATTGACATATTTTTTGTAATTATTTCAAAAGAAACATTCATTATTTAAAACAGTTTTATTGATATCTTGTCAATACTTTGACAGCCACATAACCACATTAAAACTATACGTTAAATGGTAAATATAGCATATCATTTCCAAGTAACGATATACAACGTTATATTTGCGAATAATGAACTGTAATCCATTGTAATAAGAATTAAACTTCATTGTTTTAATTGCGAAGTACTAAAAAGTAAAGACGCAGAATGCAGTTGCCAAAGGTTTTGGCCAAGAGCTTAAGACTTATATAATGATTATAACTGCGCATTTTTTGGGCTTTTGCTACCATAGACAATAAGTTAATTTGGGTAACATTATTAGTTTCCATTCTCGTAAACGTCCTTTAAAAGTACTTTGAATATTTCATTATTTCAACCAAATTCAACGACTTCAATTAACAGTCAATTATGTTATCAATAAAAACTTATAAAGATGATTTATACAAGTAAACCAAACAATATAAATGAAATTCTTATTATAATTGATACTCAGTAGATAAATAATAACCAGCTGAAATATAAGTCCTTCCTCCAACTTTGATTTTGTTTCCTTTGGAGCAGAGACTCTTGGGCCGTGGGGTTTAGTGTTAAGTGCGTGACCCCAGTGCTGGTGCTCTCCTTGCTCATACAATAAATATATCAAAAACAGCGTGGAAAGGCCACAGAAAAAACATTAAGTTTGTTATAATTTCCTATTAATTATTATTATTACTATGTAGCATATTGTAAGATGTCCACTGTTAAATAATATTATATGGTAATATACAAGTAGAGCATTAGCTCTTTGGCTATGATATGGAATTCAATACACAATTCAAGTTCAAGGGCAAGAAAAACAACGGTCTGCAATTACCCATTGGACCGGTGCGATGTAATCTTTTGCGTCTTAATATGCCTAGAAGCTACTATATGAACTAGTTCTAGTACTATTACTGAATTAGTAGAACAGTGTTTTTGTAGTGATTTCGGTATACGACGCTCCTCCCTGAGGTCGTAGGTTCGATTCCCAGCTGTGCACTAATGGATTTTCTATGTGCTCAATTATCATTCGCAAGAACGGTGAGTGTAAACATAGGAACCGGCTTGCTTAGACCCAAAAAGTCGGCGGTGTATCACATTCTTTCCTATTAGAAATGATCATACCACTGATACAGACCCCTGAGGTCCAGACCTAAAAAATTGTAGCGCAATTGATACATGGTACATATTTATTATAACACTGCCACAGGAACATAATTTTAAAATTTGTTCCAGTTATCCTTATTATTATTATGGTTAAGAATATTGTAAATTATTTAATTTTGTGAGTTATATCCATTGGTCCACAGCCGGGAATCGAAACTAAGATCCGAAGGATGTGAGTCGCTCGGTAAAACCGCTAAACCAACCCTGCTATTATAATTAATTACTTTTATGAATACATTTCAAATTACGTATAGTAGTCATCCCAGCGGAAACTGCTCAAGGCTGTAGTTTAGCTTTGGTCTGTATTAAGCTCTTCTTGATTCTTTGGCCCTTTAATATGAATCATTATAATAGTCTATTAACTTCTGTTATAATGGTTGCAGCTACGCTGTTATTGACATACATTTTATCCTGAAGAATCCTCATTCAATATATTTAATTGTTTTATTCACAAAAATATATATGCTACATATTACAGTAGTTACTGCTAATACGATAATGTGTAATTGTTGCAGCGTAAAAGAAAAAACTTGGCGATTAAAAAGAGTGGCGGAGAGTTTATTGCCAGTTCTTCTATTCTGTTCTACGCCCTTGAGAACTGGCAGTAAATGTAAATTTATAATTAATTTGATTTTTTCTAGTTTATAAGTGTACTTGTTTACCTATATGAATAAAGATATTTTTTTTTGTTTGTTCTACTGTCTGTGTCTAACAAGTCTCAAACTTTTTATGCATTGAAACCTTCCGATTCACTTCCGATATGTCACGTTTATAGAGATAGATTTATGAAAGGATACTAAAAAAAGAATGTTCTAGTGAAGCTTTATCTAACGCGAAATAAACTAAAAGTGAAAGTGACTTAATTAGCAACACCTATTAGAAAGTATTTCAAGATAACTTTCAAATATATAAAAAAATTGCAAACGCAGTCTGCAGTTTGTTGAACCGTACATTGACCCCATATTTAATAAATGTGTAAACAGTATTTTGTACAGTAATAAACAATCAATATTTATTCATAAAAACCTTAAAGGATTTTTTGTTCTAAAATTTAATTGACGCGTTATGATCAGTATTTAATAGTTCTTAGATTTTAATTATTAAACATCACCATGGCGTAATATGCTTAGTTAGTTATAAATATATTCTGTCATCTCTCAATATCCAAGTAGGCAATACTAGTTTTGAATGAATAGTTTTAGAACTGCACCCAATGCAAAATTTGAGTGTCAAACTCCAGTTATAGGCCTATGTTGGTTAAGAAAATTGTAAATACTATACATGATGGTTATGATTATAAATAAAATGTATTATCTCAATGGACTCCTTGTCGGTAATTAAATAATGCACATTTTAGAATTTAAATTGTTGTCACCATAATTAATTCAACATGTTTTGTTAATTACATTTCTTTCCAATACATTTACAGTATTTACATTATTCTTAGTTCTTAATGGTAATAATAAAAAAAAATGATAAATTAATTTCCTAGTAATATCATTTTTGTAGTAAATTGTTTTAGGTCTAAGGCAAACTTGAAATGTCAAAATTTAATTTACACACATTATTTATGAAAATAATAGGAAATACTTAACTACGTTCAACAATAACTTTTCAGAGTTTAAAGTTTTTGTCACCGTAATTTTATTAATACATATTGTTATTAACATTTATTTCCGATACATATATAATTTGAAAAGTTAGGTCTCTTTGGCAGTTTACCTTTAACGTTAGCACTCCTCGCTGTAATACCTATTCGTTGAGAGAAGAAAGCTATTAATAAATGTGTCGTCACTTCTCCATAATATAAAAAAATTTAAAAATGTTATTCTATAGTATAATAATAATAATACAAATTTGACAAAATGTGGGTAGACATTGTGCCATATTTGTATGATTATCACTACTACCGACGATTCCTCATTATTAATACTTTATCAACACACTTTGGTTTTATAAGAACTTGATAACGTGTTTTTTTTTTATAGAACCGGGGGCAAACGTGCAGGAGGCTCACCTGATGTTAAGTGATACCGCCGCCCATAGACTCGCAAGTGCGTTGCCGGCCTTTTAAGAATGGGTACGCTCTTTTCTTGAAGGACCCTAAGTCGAATTGGTTCGGAAATACTTTAGTCGGCAACTGGTTCCACAAAGTGGTGGTGCGCGGCAAAAACTGCCTAGAAAAACGCGCAGTTGTGGAACGGTGGACGTCGAGGTGATACGATTGATAGGTTTGATATGATTTGATAGGTTTCAAACCTCACTTCAACATTAGTTTTAATTTTGCTACAATAGCAGAAAAATACTAGTATTTTGAATGTCTCGTACCATTTATTGTAATATATATTGTAATTAATGTAATTATAGTATTTTGTAGCAGGTTTACTGAAGGTAGCCCGTTATAGCCTTTCAATACCATGGCAATTTTGATAAATAAATAAATAGTACGGCGAAAAATATGATAAAAAAACTTTGTCTAAAAAAAGGGTCCCATATCTAGGCGATTAATTACTTTTTAAATACTCACATGCATTGTCGCATAAACATTGTCGGCTTAGCCATCCTTCAATCATTAATACACTGCACAATAATATAAAATATAGTAACGGTGAAACGAGTGCCTAACCCGACTGCTTCACGTGTTATGCCGGTTATGCGTGCGAGTGGCGTTCGCTGATTCGACTTAAATTAATAGTGTTGGTCAGGGATATCGATGTTTTTCGATTTTTCTTATTAAACAAACAGCAAGGCTCACCCGATGGTACTTAACATATAACAATCAATGATTTTTTTCACAGAATGTGTATATATAAAGGCGGCAAACAAGACAGAAAGAGCGGGTCTCGCGAGGAATTGCGCCCCGGCTCGCCCATGAATATTGTAATTAAAAATATTACCGATGTAGTCGGGGCGTAATTCTCGACGCGTAACACTTCCAATACACTATTTCACAAATAGTAGCAGAGAAATGTATTTATTTTTGTTTGTTGAAAAAAAAAGTGAGATATATAAAGTCCCTGGACACGATGGCATAAATGGAGTAGAGTAAAAAAAAAAAAAAAAACATAACAATCAATACTTGCCTCGACTTGTTAATGATATCGCGGACTAGTTCGTCTCTTCCGTTCTAGGACCTTGATTTGAGAACTGGCAGTAAATGTAAAATTAGAAGCATTCAATGTGTATTCGTTTTATGACGTTCATAAGTGTACATTGTGTTACCTATGTGAATTAATAATTTTTAACTTTGACTTTATGCTTAAGTGATGATATTAGGATTATCAAGCTATGATAAGCTTATTTTTAGTGCTATGGATATTCTTTATACTCCTTGTACTAAGAAAATCTATAGTGCTGAATCACATGCATCATGAGCACATCCTACATACACACTCTCACTTTCACACCCTTACACCATCGAACGTCGAATGAGGTATGACTTAGTTATGTATGTATTTATATTTTTTTCCCTTTTGTAAATGTAAATGTTTGAACCTTTTTGTATTATTATTTATTCCATCTTTAGCTATATCTGAAGTAAAATCGTTTTTTTAATTAAGCAACTAAATATTAGCACGAATACACTTAATGTGTGAAGGAATTAGACTACTTATAATTTCTTACAATCAGTTGAAACAAATTCAATAGTCCCTATAATATCGATATAAATATTGTGCACACATCACTAGTTGTACTTTGGACTGTGGCGTTGTTTACGTTTTTTGATTCAATAAATGACCAAGGTCCTTAAAGTATGTAACGGGTTATTTTGCAACTGTCGCAAGTAATTTGTTTAGGCACTTCTGGTTTTTGAATATATGTGCAGTGCTTCTGAATGTCTTTGCACCCACACTGGAACAGCTTTTTCCTGTTCTCAGACATCAAGAGAATGCTCGTTGGACAAATATTTTGCACTGATGAAGAAGTAACCGCCGAAACTGAAGCCTATTTTAAGAAGACGATTCGTACTATAAAATGAAATCGAAATGTATGACCACAAAAACAAATGTATATCCGTTGGTACTCTCTCGAAGGCAACTATATTGGACAATCAAATCAAATTCTATAAAAAAAATTGTTGTATGTTAGCCACGAACTTTTCTGTCCATCTATTGGATTAAATACGTTACGTATGAAATATAAACAATAGCTTTATCAAATTAGCTGCTAGGCCGAATGCCTGATACCAAGACCCGGTTGAAAGATATATATATATATATATATACCCTTTTTTAGACATTTACTTCCTACTTTTGTCAGAAAAATAATATGAAACAACAAATGAATTGCTACAAATATTAATTTGGGTAACTAAGTGTATTCTATTATTTATTATTAAAAATCAATGGCTAAATATATTGCTAAGAGCAAACCTCGAAATCGGCTAGACTAAAACGAGTAATTTTTGGATTTCTATCTAAACTCTGAGGTGTATCTGAGAAAGATTACTGAAAAATTTAGTATGTGATATTATTTCAGAAAAGTGAGCTATTTCTATAGAGAAGCAAAATGTTCTATATCTTGATATGATACCAAAAACCTTGTGCCTTCAGCGTGTGACTCTCATACCTGAGGTCGTAGGTTCGATCCCCGGCTGTGCACCAATGGACTTTCTATGACTATGTGCGCATTTAACATTTGCTCGAACGGTGAAGGAAACCGACATGTCTTAGACCCAAAAAGTCGACGACGTGTGTCAGGCACTGGAGGCTGATCACCTCCTTGCATAAAAGATTTAAAAATGATCATGAAACAGATTCAGAAATCTGAGACAAGCGCCACTGATTTTTTTTAAGTTTTATTGATATTTGAGTTTAGTCTAGCCATTTTTTTCCTATGGAGTAGAGACTCTTGGGCCGTGTGGTTCAGGTGCGCATATTGTGTGCGCTAATTAAGTTGGAGCTTGGTACATGCGACCACAGAGCTGGTGCTTTCAGCGCCAGGGCTTAAGGTAGATTGTAAATTTGTTTGAATTTTCTTTTTATTAACTTTGTTTGTTGACATTTTACGAATGAAAAAAAAAACAAGAAATAAAATAAATAATAAAAGCCTTAACTTCTTTGAAAACCATTATCTGATGATTAAATTGCTCGATCTTATTCTTTGTTTTAATTCGGGGTCAACGAAGCTAACGTGCGCCGGCGCATGCAACGTCTGGCGCGTACGTGTGTACACACACGTCAATAAATTGCTAAATACTTTTGAATATATTATTTTTTACTTTAATCTAATCAATTTTGTTGCAATAACATAAGGTAGTTTAGTTCTAGTTAAATAAAACTGATATATATATATATAATAATTTTGCTCGAATTGCGACTTTTTTTTAATTTTCAATCCATCTGCAATCAGCCTCATAGCTTTAATTAGATCAATCAAGAATTGCGACGTGACGTCATACATGTAGTGAATCTTCATAAGATACTGATATTTTTAAGAAATTGCTTGCTTGATCCCTATCTACTGTGCAAAGTGGACTAGAAAGAAATATCCCTTTTACACGGCTCACGTATTGTTTATTTTATTTTATATTTTTTTTTTACATTTAGGTACAGAAACAGAAAACAGATTGATTAGATACCTAATATAGTTATTACACACTAAACAACATTCGAAAATCTGAATACACAGCATTTTACACTAAATATCAATCACACAACATACACATATTAAACTTAATGACAAAAATACAATAAATATATATATCAATAAAATAAAATAAGTAATTTAGGTAGCAAGTTTTCACCGTGAATTATCTTTTTAAAATTACAAATACTATTGTGAAAATTATCAACAGATCAGATCAGATTGTGTCGAATTTCCAATGAAACTGTGATGAAATCCATGTACATTTTCAGCATCTCCATATAGACGAAGACGTTATAGAAACTTTGCTGTGTTATTTTTTGCAGTTATTTATTCCTACATAATTATGTATGTACAGTGTATGTTCAAAAAAGAGTCCCTTCGTTAGTTGTGTGATATTGCGAGCTACTGTTGACGATGTTGCATGGATCTGGTTAGCGGTATGCCTTCTTAAGCTTTTATGTAAGAATCAAAATCAAAAATCAAAACACATTTGTTCAGTTTAAATGCGTCTTAGGGCATGCTTATGAATATCAATGAAATGTGAAGCAGGCGTTGATTGGAACTCGCAAGGAAACCGGAAACGTGGCGGCTAAAGTTGCATATGAGGCAAGGAGATCTGGAAATATTTGGAGCCAGGTGAAATACAAAGCTGAAAACCAAACAGGATGGAGACTTTGGACGATTTTTTCCCCATCCAGTATTCGTAGGCTAAAGTACTTGTACTCTCTTTACAAAAGTTTGAAACGGTGTCTACGTGATGAACATCACGAGGATAATAATTACAAACTATAAAGCTTTCTAACTAAAATGTCTTTTGTTTACGCCAGTTGAATGTCGCGGCGGTATCACTTAACACCAGGTGAGCCTCCTGCCCGTTTGTCCCCTGTTCTATAAAAAAAAACTTTTCAACGCTTGTAGTCTTCACAAGAAATATGAATTATTTCGATTTTTAAAAGGTCACTTGATCCAGCCTTTATAAATAAAAAATATGGAAGTAGTATTGGCCTTTAACATCACACAAATATTGCAAAGTAGAAAGCTGTTGTTTAGTACAAGCTTAAAGTTAAAACTTTGTAGGCTGTTTTCTTAAGATAACCAATGTGTAAGCAAAATGTAAATTAATTTGTTCCGAGTAAGCTCTTGAGGGTTTGAGATAAGCAAAATTTAATTTGTAATTATGTTATAAAATATATAAAAATTTATAATCTATATCCAAGTCTTTAACTAGTTAATACATTAGAAATTATTTACACTATTATAAATTACACAAAATGAAATATTTTCAAGTGATATTTACTCCAAATAGCGAACCAGTCCAATTGATGCAACTCTTGATTTAATAATAGTCATGTATTCTGGTAGTTAGAAACGCGGCAGCCAAAATCATTTCTTGAAGTGAAATTTCTTTAGGTGTATGAGGGTACAATTTTTACGGATACGTCACGAAGAATTGCAGCGTTTTTGTCGAAGAAAAGGGAAAGAGCGATTGAGGCAGAATGAGAGAGACTGAGAAGGGCGAACGTAGCATGAAGCGACACGCTATTCGTTGATATAGTTACATTTACGTTTAGTAATTACATTATAGAACTTTAGATGGCAATTCTGTCGCATTATGTCTTGTACAGTAAACGCATTTTTTTGTTATGTTTATTATCATTAGCTCATAAACAGTGTGTAAACAGTTTAAATATAGATATACAAATACAAGAAGTGATTATATAATGCCACATGTTCATCAATTGGGGCTTTTACCTTAGCAATAATTATTTTCAAAGAAGTATCACTTCTAATATGTACTTTGATCGCACGCAGAAGAGAAGAAAGTATTCGTACTCTTTTTGAATGACCTTCAGTTGTTAGCTGGTTCTATATAGATGAGGTGCGCGGGAAAACACGCTCAGTTGTGGAACGAACGACATCTAGGTGGTACGGGTGTAATTTCGTATTTTGCCTGGACGCCCTATGACAAAACTTAGCTGCAGGTAAAATATCAATGATGGGTGCCAAAATAGAAGGCGGCATTATAAACGAAGAACCCGAATGTACCATGTGATTCCAAGGGTGGTTGGTGATTGATAGTATTTTGTATTGGAAGTTACAAATTAGAGGTATAAAGGTAATGTTAGTTCTGATAATTTTTAACATCCCAGTGATAAAATAAAACGTCTGTGCAAATAACTGTAAGGATAATTTCCCTGGAGTATGCGATACTTTGTTAAACTATAAATCGTATAATACGTGTGGGAAACACATGTTACGAGTTTTCCACTTGCTTCTGCTCATTAAAGGTTTCTTAGAAAAAGTTGTCTGCAAACTCTCCAATGGCCTGAGGCATACTTGATCTGTTGCTGTGATAAAATTTAAACGCGAAGAACATATAAAATGAAAAACAAAATATTTGTTCCATAGGGACTAAAACATATAAATCTAAATAATATCTGTATATGTATTTATAAATATATAAAATATAGCTGGCCCAAGGCGAAGATGTTAATATAGCGTCACGAACGAAATGCAAGAGTGAACTAATTAAGTTTAAATGAAAAAGAGGGTAAATCGAATATATCGCCTATTTCTACAAATGTACTTTTGTTTCTAAAGTTTTTTTAATTCTTGTTTCAATAACGCCAAGTTCTTCTTAAGTCTTCTATAAGCCTGTCGTTGTTTTTTGTTTAACACATTGAATGCTTCAACAATGGATAGAAAGCCGGAAACGAAAACTTTTTATGGCGAATTTTCATGAAGTAAATATGAATGATTGAAACTATGTATGAATGTATATTACTGTTCTTATTAAAAAAAACATTTTTCGGATCCGAGTAGTCGCCATACAGCACGTCGGGTCGACAGTTAGGGATGGCAATGGTTTAAAAAAATGATCGGTACAAATGTTGAAAAATATATTATATAGTATTGAAAATTGTAAAAATTTAAGCACTCAAGTATCTTGCAAGCTTAGCAGATTTGATATGGATGAGTTTCGTTACACGATAAAGCTTTTATGATAATATTCGGCACATCACACTGTACAGTTATGTAATAGGATGAATCACAATAGTATTCATGTTTTATTTGTTTATTTCGTAATCCGAAAGCTAACTTAAATGATATATAATTACCAAGAAATATACTGAAAATATAGCTAAAGATGGAATACATGATACATTTTACTACAAAAAGATTTACAAATTCTTTATTATTTTTAGAAATTCTTCTAGATATATAATTTTAAAAAATAATTCTATTATTATTGGTTTTTATTAAACATTTAAATGCGTAATAAAATGTAGAAATTTACATTAGTTATTGCTTATATCCTTTTGTTTTCTGAAGTCTTTAATTTCTGGTAATTCAATTAAATATATTAATTAATAATATATTACATTTAATGAATGAAGGAAAAAAAAATATTAATATTAAACTTACTTAGGTTATGATAAGGTCTAGCAACTCAAATACTTATTTATTTATTTATTAAAGTACTCCACATCATATTTATCATCTACAGTGTGAAGTAATAGATTAAATAATAAATATATAATAAAATAGAGGACTAGGTATCAGATAGACATTTAAATGTTTTTTTAATTGATCAGCACACTGTAAAATATATTATCAAAAGAAAAGTGATTACGTAATTTAAACATGTTTCCGAAGTCTCTACTTCTCTTCTTGGGCTTCTTCTTCTTTTATAGAGGCCCCGGGGCTGTAGCCTCAGTTGCCCTCCCCTAAATCCGGCCCTGCACTTTTGGTAGGATACATTCACTTATAAAATCTCTAAATAACACCAAATGAATCTCTTCCTATCTACATAGTATAAAACAAAGTCGCTTTCTCTGTCCCTATGTATGCTTAAATCTTTAAAATTACGAAACAGATTTGATGAGGTTTTTAATACATAGAGTGATTGAAGAGGAAGGTTTATTAACATCCATTAAATACTGTGATTTTGGAGGTTTCTAATGTGATGTAAATAATTACATTTTTTCCGCTTACATTGCAAACGCATGCTACGAGATTTATCAAAATAATGTACATACTTAGTATAGTACACATTGAAAATCGGACGTGTTTACAATAGGAGCTCTATAGCGAGGAAAATAACAATACTTTATAAAAACGTGCTTTACATCAACATTGCACCCGTGCGAAGCTTGGTTCGGGTCTAAAACACGAGAATATTCACAATCTAATTACCTTAGACCATAAGTCAGTAATAATAATATATAAATTGCGTATTGTAATTACGGAGTTTCACCAAATACCTACCTATAAAGTATAGTAAGTACCTATCTCCTTTAGCCTGACCGTAGCCAATTCATCTAGTACAATTGATGATATCGTGAAGGCAGCAAGGGAACGGAAACGAGTTACTTAGCACCGGGGGAAATTGTACCTATATAATACTACGTTAGAAAGACAACGAATATTGCGCTATTATTTGATATTCGGTGTACCTATAAGTTTATAATGTTCGGCAAAATATCATACATTTAATTTGATATAAGTGGCCGAATATTGTATACTAAATTTGTTTTACTGATGCAATTATGAATTATAACATAGTTATTATATTGAACATGAACGTTCGTCGGTTTGAATGATTAAATCAGATAGTATGTATGTTGAATTAATGCATCAAATACTTTTACATACTTTATACTTTGTTATGCATTTATTAACAGGCGCCATAAATCTTGATACACTGATCTGACTGAATATATATAAATTAAGCGTCACGTTGTATGTCCGCTATGGACTCCTAAACCACTTAACAGATTTCAATTAAATTTGCACACCGTGTGCAGTTTGTTCTTACTTAATATAGGATAGTTTACACACAAGTATATATATATATATATATATGACCGAGTAGAGCCCTGTTTGCTGCAGATGGCGCAGCAGTCGGTACTTTAATATTTTTTTTAATATCCTAATCGCTTGAACGCAGGATAACGCATCATATGTAGGATAATTTCTAACCCCTCAGAGTACGCTAGTAACATATATTTATAAAATCTATGAGGTTTGGAGTTTTGCGAGTACATTCAGTCACACAAAAGAAATATTAAGAATTGTACTACGTTTTTTCTAATCAAAAATATTTATCTGTGCAAATGCACATATCTTTTATATCAATTGGCTTTGCCATTTCCGGCAGGAAGCGAATAGTGAAAGAAAGCCATGGATAGAGATATTGAGAAAAAACAGATTTTTTCTTTTTTCGGTACTAAGAGAAGCTAGGATATTAGTATAACACGCAAATAACAAATATAAGCTGTATAATCTCCTTTATTGATGGGAAATTAATTAATTATATATATACCTAAGGAAATGAAACCTAAATAATTTTATAAAAGATTTAACTGACCATTAATTCTCAACCACCTGCTGGTATCTGTTTTTGAAATGTGGAAAAATTTCAGCAATTTTCATGAATGGTTTCAATTTATTACGATCGTTATAAACTAACGTAAATCAGACTTGACTTTGAAAGTTTTATAATCGCTGCTCCCTGTCGAATGCCTAAGATTTTTCACTTTAGCTTCAACTTTTATAAAATTTATTATTATTTCTTTAAGTATTTTAAAATTGGTAACCATAAATTGAATGTATTTTATTAATATATAATGTCATTATGGCATATCGTATATACACATATTACATCGCTGTTGAAGTCTTTACATATGTAATTCTACAATGCGTCGATGCTACGGCTGGATCGATTTCATTGAATTTTTTTGTGTATGCATTTCGGTGCCAATTATTGCTGTCTTCCGCGCTGCACCAGTGGGTGGCGCCGGGAGCCCCGTTACGCCCGTGGGCTTGCGGGGGGTATCAGTTTCGCGCCCCGCTCAAGGGCGGGGCGGTCGTTGTGGCGGGCCTGGTGCGGCCCTGGGTCTTTTAGGTGCTATGTAGCGTCTTGGCTGCAATGTTGTTGTGTGTCAGCAGGGGTGGAGAATGCGTAGGTACTTCTTTAGGTATCGGAGTCCTCCTCGCGCACTAGCTCGCGCGGGCAGGATCGGCGGTGGTCGGGAGGCCTGGTGTGGAGCGGGGCGAGATTCTGGAGGTGCTGGAAGCCGGAGGCGTCCGCACGCTCGAACATGCGTCTCGCCAGTGCGCTGATGAAGTCATCCAGGCTCTCCTGTTTGAGGTCTCGTTGTTTGCATTTCGGTGGCGCCCTGGATGGTTTTGATTCTAAATCAGACCGGTAGATGGCACTGCAGTCGGTACTTTCATCTTTATTTATTATCATAATCGCTTGAAGGATCTGTGTAGGACAACGTCAGTCGGGTCCGCTAGTATATATATATATATACTACGACTGTTCCTTTAAGTACTAAAACGCCTATTAAAACTGTTTACCATGATACGGTATTATCTTGTATATATATACCGAATACTAGGTAGAGGAAATTCAGTCGAAGTAAAAAGAGTAATTAAGGCTTAAAAAACATTTGTATGATAATGTGTGGCTGAATATTCATTTTTATTATTATACAATAAAAACAAGGTATGTCAAAAATGTGCTGACCCATAAAGTCTTTTAATCTCAAAAAGTTTCAAACTCCGAAACATTTAATTTAACTTTCAACAACTTGATATTTTCATTTGATACGAAAGATGATTATCTAATTGCAAACGTGATTAAATATTACGAAAAGATAATATGTAACACTAATTAGTGGTAAACATTAAATATAACATGTCTGTAAACATTAGAAGCGATAAGTTTTAAACAGCCTCTGTGGTTTTCTGGTATATGGTCTTGGCTTTGATTCTTTCAAAAAACCATTTTTATTTATTATGGTCCTATACTCCAATATCTAAAATAAATAGTTTTAGTAATAATAATAATATTTTTTTATTAATTATATTTACAAACAAATTTTCCAGGACTTCTTAACTAAATAATTCTTAAAAATTAACAGTGTAAATTTTTGCAATTATTGTTTATACTGTTATTATTATAACAAAGGATAGATAAAAGTTTTTTATAACAAAGGATAGATATTATTATCTACCTGCTTTCTTAAAAAGACAGATAGCTATCTCGCTATCATATTTTATAGAGATGACAGCCAAGAATTTGGCTAGACCCCTTGCTTCTATTGAGCAAGTATTAGATTCTAAGACTTTGGAAGGAATTCCAAATAATATTTATTTAAATTAGGTAATAAGACAACAGAGCACCGCTCTTGCAATAAGAAAGTGAGTATTTGTGGTAAAAGCCAGTCCCAAAAAATGATTGTATTGCATCAAAATATACAGGGAATTAAAAATAAAGAGTTAGAAATAGAACTATTCTTGAATAGCCAAAAAATAGACTTTTTGTGCATAACAGAGCACTGGCTAAAAAAATATGAAGTTTTGTTTAATTTTTGTAACCACAGGGTTGGTAGTGTGTTCTGCAGAGAAAATGCAATTCATGGTGGCTCTCTAATCCTAATTAATAAAAAACTTAAATGCAAAGAAAGAAAGGATATTATCAGCCTCTCAGTAGAACTAACTATTGAAATTTCCTGTGTGGAACTGGAGCAATTCATTGTTGTATGTCTATATTGTCCTCCATCAGCTGTCTATATTAATGTTGAAAATGTGTTAGAGGAGATATTGTGTAAATTAGTAAAGTGTAATAAAGGGCTAATTGTGTGCGGGGACTTCAATGTCAATTTACTTTGTCATTCTAATGCAAGTATACGCATACTTAGTCTTTTTCGGTCTTACAATTTAATAAATCAATTTCATTCACCGACAAGAATTACAGCCAGCACTGCAACTTGCATAGATAATATATATAGTGACATAGCCCCATTGAATGTTTGTATTTTCAATAGGTTTAAATCTGATCACACTGGTCAATGGTTTGAATTCCAATTAAGGCAACAAAAACCATGTAACAAGAAAATTTTGATAACTCCTATTACAAATGACCGTTTGGGCAGATTTAGGGAAGCATTGGTGCATAGAATGCCATTTCTGTGTGATAACTCATCCCCTAATAATTTATACAGTACTTTTTTTGGATCATTTATTGATGAATTCAAGAAAGTATTCACTCAAAAGACTTTATTGGTCTCTGAGAAAACAAGATTTTGTGACTGGGCAAATGAGGAGTTACATAGAAAAAGGTTAAAATTATATGAATTGTATGATGAAAAGAAATATAACACCAGTGAGGAATTTAGGGAATATGTTAGGTTGTTTTCTAATAATTTCAAAAAAGATTGCAAAATTGCAAAATCACAATATTTAAGTTCAAAAATAAAAAATAGCATGGTTAAAGTAAAAGCTACCTGGAAAGTAATAAATGAGGAATCCGGTAAAGCGTCTGACAAACGAACCGAATATAAATTAAAAGTAAAAGGGAAATTAATAAAATCGGACTCAGAGGTGGCTTCTACTTTTGAAGAGTTTTTTACAAATGTACCACTCAGTACGACCAAGTCCCTGGATTCTTCACCTGCTGCTGCGATGTCATTACTAGAAAAGTGTGTACCTAAATGTAATATTAAATTTCATTTTAAACATATAACTTGTAATGATATCGTCAAAACCTTTAAGCTTATAAATTTAAAAAAAAGTAAAGATATATGGGGTATGTCAACAGTCATTTTAAATTCCGTTATTGATGTAATAAGCTCTGAATTGTCTATTATTTTTAACAGATGTATCGATTGTGGAGTCTTTCCGGACGAAATGAAATTAAGTAAGATTACTCCATTGTTCAAGGCAGGTAGTGAGTCTGATCCGTCAAACTTCAGACCTGTTTCAGTGCTCTCCGCGTTGAGCAAAGTTTTTGAAAAGATAATGCTAGACCAACTTTCTTTACATTTTAATAAAAATAAACTCCTACATAATAAACAGTATGGTTTTACTAAGGGTCGCTCCACAATCGATGCCGGTGTGAGGTTGATTTCGGACATATTTAACGCCTGGGAAGAATCATATGATGGAGTCGGCGTCTTTTGTGACCTGTCGAAGGCCTTTGACTGTGTTCATCCGGATATACTAGTTGGAAAGCTTCAACACTATGGCGTTGATGGGAAAGCTTCCAGCCTGATGAATTCATATTTAAAGGGAAGGATCCAAAAAATGCATATCAATGGAGTCACCTCTCCGGGTTCGCAGGTGTCAATCGGCGTCCCCCAAGGCTCGATTCTCGGGCCTTTCTTATTTCTGATCTACATAAACGACCTCCCATTCTTTGTCAACGAAGTTCATGAGATGGTATTGTTTGCTGATGACACTTCACTTTTATTTAAAGTGAATAGGAAAAATATATTATTGAACGATGTAAACAATTCCATCTCTCGTATAGTTAACTGGTTTAATGTGAATAACTTACTGCTTAATGAGAATAAAACAAAATGTATTAGATTTACAACTAATAACGTAAAGCGAGATATTGGTAACCTGAAAGTCAAGGACAGTGAACTAAACTTTGTTGACAAAACTGTTTTCCTAGGCATAACAATAGATAGTAAACTCCAGTGGGGCCCACACATAGAGACTCTTTCGAATAGGCTGAGCTCTGCAGCATATGCAGTAAAGAAAATCCGACAGCTTACTGATAAGGATACGGCTAAAATTGTGTACCATAGCTACTTTCACAGCGTTATGTCGTACGGTATTCTACTCTGGGGTGCTGCTGCAGAGGTTCAATCTATATTTGTGTTGCAGAAGCGGGCTGTTCGGGGTATTTGTTGTGTTTCCCCGAGGGAGTCGGTACGGAGTAGATTTAAGGAACTAAATATTATGACATTATCCGGTCAATATATTCTTGAAGCCTTGTTGTATGTACAAAAAAACTTAAACGATTTCAAAACAAATGGTGACTTTCACCAGTATAATACGCGTAATAGAACTAATTTGAGTGTGCGACCAACCAGGCTCCAGAAGATAAACCACTCCTTATATGGAAATTGTATTCGTTTTTACAACAAACTCCCAAGCGAAATTAGAGAACTGTCACTAAATAAATTCAAAGCCCTTGTTAAAAGTAAATTAATTAATAAAGCCTTTTATAAATGTGACGAATACTTAAATGACCCTAATCCTTGGGATTGATTTGCTCCAGTTCAAACAATTTGTATTAAAAACTTGGCGATTGAAAAGAGTGGCGGAAAGTTTCTTGCCAGTTCTTCTTACCCGCTCTACGCCCTTGACTTGCGAACTGGTTGTAAATGTAAATTTACAGTTAATTTTATTTGTTTTTCTTGACGTTCATAAGTGTACATGTTTACCTAAATGAATAAAGATATTTTGATTTGATTTGATTTGATTTGATTTATTACATTATTTTTTTACGTCCGAAGCGAAAACTAACTGTTGTGTGGACCGGCGATGATACATCTGTACAGCATAATTCTGAACCAGGGCCAGTTACAACCATAACACACACACACACATTACACACTTAAAACATATCTTATTCCTTTAAAAAAAATATGTTATTATTATTTTGTGTGTTTCTGTGTGTGTTTCGTTAGTAATAATATTATGTTTATGTTTAAAAACAAACAGTCTCATTTTATACATACGGTACCTGGATGACCGAGCCTTGCTCGGGATTTTTTTTTATAAGTTGTGTTTTTTGGAAATGATATTTAAGTACGAATTACATACTAATAAAATGATAAAATATGAATATAATTATCGAATAAAGATAATTATATTCATATTAAAGTTTTTATTTGACTGACATCGTTAAACGAGCAATTCTATGTCTAAGTTAATAAAACACGAATAAAATTACATTTTCTAGAAAAGATTCCTAGCTAGATCAATTTATGGCCCCCGAAACCCCTTATACTAAATTTTATGAAAATCGTTGGAGTCGATTCCGAGATTCCAATTATATATATATGTTACAGTTAACACTAGTTTTTAGTTAAAACTCGTTTTCCCTAGTTAAAAATAGTTTATACTAAATGCCTTTGTTTACTTGTTATTTCTAGTTTTTACAAAACTAGAAATAACAAGTGAAAACTAGAATTTACCACTGATATAATTCATTTTCTGATAAAACTAGTTGTCACTCCGAGCTTTAGTTACAACTAGCACTAGAGAAACTAATTTGAATTTTGGGATTGAAAACAAGATAAAGTTTTAAAAATATTTATTAAAAAGATCTAGGGTATAGAAACATAGTACCGTACCTAGTAAAAAAAACTTACACTAAAGGAACATTTTAGGGAACATCAGCATAAAGTAGTTGCCAAGGTAACATTAATTAAAAGTAAATAAAATAATCAAACAAATCAACAGAATACAACCATAAAATTTAAAAAAGGAACATTATAATAATATTTTTAAGGGATATTGGTAAACATACAATAAAAAAATAATCAAACAACCTTAAAATTAAAAAAGATGACGATCTACTTGTTATTGCAAGACAAACTATGGTGGCATTTTGAATTACAAAGGTAGCCGTTTTTCTTGCAGAGACACCTTTTTGACATACATCCTTTCTTACATACGCAGCGCATAAATCCCTGGCCTGTTCCTATGGATGCTTCCTTAGCAACAGTTCTCAAAGGTAAATTTGTATTCGGAACGTCTTCATGCAAAAATTTTTCTTTGCACTTGTCGAATTCTGACCTGAAAAGCAAACATTTATCGAGCATTCCATATTTCGTTGCAATCTTGTGAAAACCCTGATCATCCTTTTGAAGAACCACTCCGACTATATTACGTAGATTTGCTTTTGATCTGTCGACATCTGGGATTTGTATAATTACATTATCACCGATTTCTACAGGAACGTGTATTGCATCTGAAGCTAATGTCATTCTCTTGGCCTGTTTTTTTAAGTTTTGATGTGCAGTTTCTCTGGATGCCGTTATGTGTTGATTTACATTTGTTACAACTTCGAGGTCTTTGTCATTTGGTGGTATTATTAGAGACTCTTCAGCCGTAGATGCTCCAGCTTCAATATCATATTGACTGGCTTCTAGTTCGATTGGCGATTCTCCACTTGTTTTGGATGAACTTTCTGCGTCTTTTTGTTTGGCTCCAGTTATAATCTGATGCTCTCCACTGCAACTAGCTACAGGCTCAGTTTCTGCATTATCTGTACTATTATTTAACGCATTTTCTAGATCATCTTTATCTCTTATATCCTCTATTATCCATCTTTCAACAGATCCTTGGCTTTGGCTGTGCCTTGGCTTTCCATGGACTAATTTACACTCGGGCCAAAATGAAATGAGCTCATTTATAACAGAGTTTACAAATTCTCTCCCGTTATCGGAGTGTAAGATGCAAGGAGCACCAAATGTTAAAAATATATCAGTCAACTGATAAGCCACCTCTACGACTCTCTTACTTTTCAGTGCACGCAACAAAACAAATTTTGTCAAATGGTCCTGATACACCATTATAAACCTCCACCACCACCATTAAATCCTCGATCTTCCTGTGTTTGCATGTCGATAAGATCGACTTGACAACGGCTGTTCATTTCAGAATGTAATATGGGTTTTGAAATGAGTCCTTTTTTCTTCATACTTTTTTTACGCTGACAGGTTTCGCACATAGAGAGAAAAATATTTATCATTTCTTTGTTTTTTTTGCAGATTTTCGTGAAGTTTAATTTTTAAGTCTATCTCGACCACCCTGACCAATGGCCACATGAGCTGCTTCAATTATATCAACAATTTCAACTACATACAAGTAGTATTTCATGGGCTCCTGTCTAGTCACTAATTTACGTATTCCACAAATATTAATTACCTTAAATCGCTTCAGTCTCCTATATTGTTTTTGAGATTTCTGAACAGCTAACTGTGCTTCTTCAATTTCGTCCACTAAACGGTCATAGGTTTCTTTTGGCATAATATAAAAGTGGTCCTCTTTTTTTTCATGTTCACGAATCGCTAATAATCTATTTAAAAACTCCTCTTTCCACAGCGTTCCTTCATTTAAGTTTACCATGACTATTTGCGCTCGAATCAATCTATACGTGCTTAACAGAATAAAAACAAAGCATGAATGAATGGAACGAACGAAAGCACAGCGCGCCGAAGACGGTGCTTGGGAAGGGATTCCCCCGCGTTTGCCGAATCAGGTGATGTCTCGCGATCAATCAGAATAAAGTAGCCTTGGTCGGAACAGTTTTAACTGACTAACTTCGAAAAAACGCGTTTTGTCTAGTAATAACTAGTTTTAATATTGATTATGATATTCAATTGTGAGCATTAGTTAATTCTAGTTTTAACAAAGGCGTTTAGTAAAAACGCGTTCTAACTAGGAATAACGCGTTCTATCTAAAAACCGGTTTTAACTGTAACATATATACAAGAATTGCTCGTTTAAAGATATAAGATATAAGTATTTAATACGGTCAAATAAATACTACAAAGTCACTTTAGAATAAAATTCAGCTAAAATAATATAAAAAGTAATATGCTCTAAAGAAGCTGTCTTAAAAATAATGGCCAATCTGAATAAGTGGTACGAAAAAGGATTGCACAGTTTCAGTCGCAAATACCCGTTTTTCCGTCAAATAAGCTTACTTCAAATTTAAATACAGTTCAGTAAATAAGAAAATTAGTTTAGCTGTCCAACGGCTTTTGCGGGTTTCGTGTCAAAGGAGTGAATTAATTTCTAACTGAATTTACAGTTAATGTTTCACCCCGATCGACTTCAAACTCAAACTCAAAATACCGTTATTTGTTAATACCCAAGTATAAACGCCAACAGAAAAGATGTTAAATTAATTCTAAATTACGTTTAGAACCCGTTCGCAAGTCATTGGCGTAAAGCGGGCAAGAAGACCTGGCAAGTAACTCTTCGCAGCTATTTTTCATCGCCAAGTTTTGATTCATACAAATTGTATGTACTGTATGTATGTATGTTATTATTTCTTAATTTTAACCTAAATAAATTTTCTCCATAGTTAGATTAAATTTTCATTTATAGGTATAACCAGGTCGCTTCCGCTTGCTTATACATGGAGAGGAGCGTAACGTAGCTTCAGCTATGTGGTTTAATTTTAAATTAAGGAAATCAAAATTAAACCACGTAAATATTTTTTGTAACGTGTACAATTAGCAAAATATAGTTTTGCTATTTAAATTTGCGCCTATTGTACCTGCCTACTTAACGATACTCCACATCAAAGAATATTTTGTTGTGTAAGTGTACCAACAATTATTTCGGTGGCGGCGTCTGTATTGTCTTGTGCCTGTGTGCACCCCACACTATGCACACAGGGGCGGGGCGGCCCTGTCCGTTAGTAAAGTATTGCCATACATATATCGTTACACATTCGTCGTGTTAGGAAAAAGCTATATGTGATAGCAAAAGGAAAAAGGAGATACAATTTAAAAGCAAGATGGATTTTCTTTGATAATAATTCAATCTACCACTGTATTAGATTCAGACTAACACGGCTCTATAATTAGAGGTAACGCGTACCGTACGCTACGTTACCGATCTCTTCAGAGAGATGTGAATGCGCAGTATGCGTTCTGTCCCACTTTAACGCGCATTGGCCGCACCTGTATTAGCCTATGAGGTCATTGTGTATTAGGTTTATTTTCGTTACGGAATTTCTTGTTTCGGTCACTGTGGTCAAAGCCCGCGATAAAATTTTGTTTGGTAATATATATGACGTGTATAAGTAATCTGTTGGTGATGCAAAAAAAATGTTATTTCTTATAATTTTATATGTCATAACGTTAAATTCTATACAAGCGGGCATCGATAAATGTTTTTAAGTGTTGCATGGTTGAAAGTATCAATATATCTTTGATGAAAACTTGAGTTTTCGTTAAATCGCTTTCGTGCGGAAAAAGGGCGCGTAACTAGAAAAGGGTGGAAAACTTATCTTGACAAAGACGGCAAATGATAGTGACAAAGTGGTCAGATGGATCTTTGTTTCTGACGCTTTATTTAAATCCCTAGGATTCGGCAGAAATGACTAATGGGAGTTCATATGCGTTGCCTATACGAAAAATTTATAGTTATATCAATGTTTATAACTGGCACATAAAGCGACTATTAAAAAAGTAAGATAAAATTCACACTCTATACTTTATATTATTTACTACTAAATGTCTAATGTCTTGTTCTAGCTAGAGTCTAGAGAATTTAACTTAAAGAAAACTAAACTAGTTTTCAATACAGTTTAACTATATACTTCAGGCCAGATGAGAACTTTAAAACACCGTGTCAAGAATATTTAAAGCATGTTAAAAATGAAACTACGAGAAAAGACGGAACGTCCGCAATCTAATGCCGGTCGAGTTAGAGGAGAATGAAGGTGGTCCATCTTTGAAAGTAGACTACCTTCAAAAGGTGGTTTATGATGAGGGTATTTATGATTTAGATAAATGATAGCGGCGGTCATAAGTTCAAGCCCGGCCATGCACCAATGGAATTTAATTTCTACGTTATAATTTAACACTAAATATACTCATGATGTGACAGGGACGTCTGACAACGTCAAAAAATTTCACTTTGTAATCACATAAGACTGATTACTTTAAAAAAAAAGATCAAATAAAAGTATGCATTTCAAGGCCGTCGCCTATATAGCATAGTAGCGGCCCTGAGATATTATATAAAAAAACAAAAGTTAGGTCCATAATGATTTATGATTTTGTTATTTTTTATTTATTTATTACTTAAAATTTACAAAAAAGACATTAATTACGAATTATTAATCATATGGTATACTACATCTATGGCTATAATAATAATAATAAACAAAGTTATTTGTAAAATTATTAACATTTCTTTTTATATCCCAGGATTTAGCAATACATTTTGCGTAGAAAGGGTGCCATCTGTTCAACCGCAAAAGTGAATGACGAGAAGAAATTCTATTAAAAATTCGGAGCAAAACGAGATCACGAAGCCGCAAAAACTCTCGCAAAATATTCTTACATCTTTGTGAAGTGAAGTTTTTACAAAACCCGAATTTTTTTTCGTGTTTTGGTAACTCTCAGAGCTTTAATTGTGGAAAAGAATGTAACGGGGAAAGACCTTCGTGACCTTAGAGCGGAATCGCAAACTAAAGAAGAAATTTAACTATTTGCTGTTCATGAATCTGTAAGATTAGCTTTTTAGTTTTATTTACTTATTAATATTGTTTTTTTTTTATTTTCTCTAGATTAAGGTTTTACAGATTAATATATATATTTTGTTTTTTATATAACTTCTGGTTATGCACTTCTTGCACTCATCATTTTTTATTTATTGTTTTCTTTTCTTACTAGGGTTGCCTGGAAGAGATCGCTTGTTAGCGATAAGGCCGCCCGTTGCATCCCTTGTAATTTATATGTATTGTGTTATTTGTGTTTCTTTCTAGCAACGAAGTGTGAATAAATAAATGAATAAATATTTTTTAAAAAGAATAAATGTTTTTTTTGTTTAAAATTAAGAGAACAATAATTTGAAAAAGAAATTAATAAAGAGATTATTAAGGTGAAAGTTATGTTATTAAATATTTTCTATTCTTCCTGGTGTCTCACTGTAATACGGTAGGAAGGTGTTCTAAATGAAAAATCAAAATATTAGGTCGGCTGAAAGTTTAAGACACTGCCGTACTTTTGTTTGTTAGTTAGTTTGTTTATCACAGCTTGACACACAGGCTAATTTTAATGAATAAAAGAATATTGTTAAGCTTTTCTGTTTAGCATATCGGGAGTAAAGTTAACCTCTGGATACCCAAAGTATTTTAGATGTTTTATATTGTACAAGTGAACGCTATAATATCTACTCATAATTACATATCATTTTAATTACGCGCACTATTCCAGCAAATATATATTCAAGATAGATATCCTAGTAGAACGAAATTTAGCTATTTGATTGAATTCTTTTCTTCCTATCGCATAAAACAACGAGAATAAATATAAAAATAAATAAATAAAAATTTACTTTATTTGACTCAAAACAAACATTACATTCTATATACAATATTCAGTGTGGTTAACCTTATACATAATATACTTCTATGAGCACTAGCGTTTAAAGTATCTTAAATGCTAAACAATTATAAATATATTTTTATTGTTTAATTATATCCTTATACAGGCAATCCTCGACTTACGTCGTTTCAAGTTACGTCGAACAATGTTTTGATACTATTCCTCAAGATACGTCATTTGTTTCGATTTCCGGCATAGGAGAATTCACTTGTCGCAAGGTCAATGTCCGTGGGGCTGGCACACCAAACACCACTTCGTTGTTACAGCTGATGGATCAACCATTTTACACAGGTTGTAAATGCTTATGAAAATGATGGCATGGAGCTGAGAGATTTTTGGAAAAGTTATAATACATATATCCTTTGTTCTAAATGCAGTTTTTACTTTAAATTTCGAGTCCGTATGGAACCTAACCCTTGAGTTTTACATGTAAACATGAAAAAATATGTCTCGACTTACGTCGTTTCGATTTACGTCGCGTATTTCGAGAACCTAACATGCCGTAAGTACGAGGACTGCCTGTTTAGGTCAAAAACATATTACAATTAATTTGAAGTTAAGAAATTATCAAAACCATAGCATATTTTAAAAATATTTCATTATATAAAAACCGACCCCTTATATACAAAAACTGTCAGTCTCATTGCATTCTTAAACAAATTTTTGGTCTCTTTCTATAAAATTATTTTATCGCTGTAAAGAAAAGAGACAGGTGAGTGATTGCTATAAAAAAGAGATTTATTATTTAAAATTTTGTATCGTAAAATCATCAAACCTCATCCTCTCCTAAACGTGATATTAACATAATTTAATAACGAGAAATTGTGGAAACATTAAATCCCTGTTACTGAATTCCCCGCACTGTTCTGCATTTGAAATGTGCATAGTTTTTGCCGTTTGTTTCGGACAGCGTTCATATATCAGCCATTGTTTTAATTTATGAAGTATTTTTATTTATTTATTTATTTATTTTGTACTCCTACAGCTAACATAAATTATATATAATTGCAAACAAATACACTGAGAATATAGCCACAGATGGAATACATGATACATTATATAACAAAAAGATTTATAAAAGGGAACAAACAAACAAAGTATTTAATACAATTAACTAACTGTGATTACATTTAATTAATTAAGCCTAAATTGGTTGTGTTGTGTAATGGTGTAAAAGTGTGGGTATGTACGTGATGGTGTGTATGTGGGGTGTGCTTATGATGTAGATGATTATATGCCACTATAATGTATGAAATGTATGCCACGGTATTTCCGTATTACAGTAATTTTTTTATGAAAAGCAAAGTAAAAATTCTTTATAATATGAAATAATATCAGTGTTTACTTATGTACAGGGTTTAGATATATATGTGTTTAGTGGTTAAATTCTTAATTTACGTTAGTTTATTGGTCTTATGTCTAATAATTACACGTCCACACATTAACGAATTATTTTTAGGTTTGTTTAAATGTTATGTGCTTGTGCAGTACACGCAGATTTTTATTTATTAATATTATCATTAGCACGTATACAGTATGTAAACAGTGTGAATAAAGACATACAAATATATGGAGTGATCATATACATGTTAGTCTATTGCGGCTTTGACCTTAGTAATAATTAATTTACAATAAGTTTCACTTCTGACATGCGTAATTTCTACGCAGGCACTTATTTTTATACAACGGGGGGCAAACGTAATATTTCGCTCGTTTCACTGTAACATAAGTGTGACATTCAATTGCGATTAATATTTTTCCTTTTTGATGTCAACGTATAAGAAATACGAAAAAAGCTTTTCAGTTTTCCCTTAAAAATCACGTAGACAAAGTCATGAACTTGTCCATTTATTATAAGTTCAGATTCACAAAGCTTTGTTAAATTTCCGATCGGAGGTCCCCCAGTGACTAATTGATTGCCAATTAGCCTATAAATTTTCCTACACAGCGCTCGTAATTAAACAAAACCAGCGAATGCTAGGTAATTTTTATATAATTAGGAATAATATTTTTTGCAAATAAATGGAGCAGCAATCGACTTAACCTTGAGGTCGTGCGTTCGAATCTCGACTGTTACCAATTTTTTCTTCTATGTGCGCATGTACTCGCTCGCACGGTAGAAGATAACATTTTCGGGAAACTGGCAACCCTAGCGGCCTAGACAAAAAAAATGACGGCGATAGTCTACTGCCTATAAGAAGTTGAATGAGCAGATGGAGAAATCTGAGGCTACACATAAAGAAATAATTATACTTGTTAGATTGATCTGTCATGTGTCAAAACTGACGTTTAATAAAATTGTAATATTGAGAGTTTGTTAGTCTGTGGGGAAAGGCGGGAATTTTAGCTTGCCATTTGAATATTTACAGAAGTATTTATTGTTAGAATATTACTGGAATTTAATTTTTTGAAGAACTTTTGTGAAATAAAAATTTCTAAATGATATTTAACTTTTACAGGTACATTAATTATTCAGTACTACTTTTCTTGAGGTATTTTTTGGTTAAGATTTTTTGGTTTTATAACTAAAAATATAATATCATTTCAGAAGGACCTTGTATTTTCATTCATCTTATACACTAGTATAGGCTTAAGGTTGTAGCGCCAGTGGGTTTTTTACTTATAATTAATATTTATATTTACAACAAACCCCCAAGCGAAATTAGAGAACTGTCACTAAATAAATTCAAAGCCCTTGTTAAAAGTAAATTCATTAATAAAGCCTTTTATAAATGTGACGAATACTTAAATGACCCTAATCCTTGGGATTGATTTGCTCCAGTTCAAACAATTTGTATTAAAAACTTGGCGATTGAAAAGAGTGGCGGAAAGTTTCTTGCCAGTTCTTCTTACCCGCTCTACGCACTTGACTTGCGAACTGGTTGTAAATGTAAATTTACAGTTAATTTAATTTGTTTTTCTTGACGTTCATAAGTGTACATGTTTACCTATATGAATAAAGATATTTTGATTTGATTTGATTTCATTTAGTGTTTGTAACGTGGAAATAATAACGTGTTTTCTTTGAAACTTTAAGTATTATTTATCGTTTGTTTAATCTTAGTTTTATTTTGTTGTCTATTAATGTGTTTTCTGTTTCATATTGATTATCTGTGTAATCTGTTTTTGCTTTGTATATTATCTATGAGTTTTAAGAGGTTAACGGGCAGAAAGCTCATCTGATGTTAAGTGATACCCATAGATAGTCACCCACAGATAGACATATGAGCCTCGCAAGTGCGTTGTCAGCCTTTTAAGAAGTTATAAGCTCTTTTCTTGAAGGACCCTAAGTCGAATTGGTTTTCAAATACTTCAGTTGGCAGCTGGTTCCACATAGTGGCAAAAAATCTGACTTTAAATAGCTCAGTTGTGGAACAACGTACGAATTCTGCGAACATATAGTTATATCTGATTTAGAGTCGCGATATAGTATATATTATGTGTTTTAAACACTTTATTATATGTAAATATTATTTTTTGAGACATTATTGTATTAGCATATTCTGTAAGGATACTGTATATATTCCTGTAATTAAATAAACAAAATATAATACAGCAGAAAAAACCTATTAAATACATGAACCCTCAAAAACTTCCGAGTGCGAAGCCAATTCACTATAGTAATACAATATATAAGCCAACTTTGAGGCTGAAATACTTTTCGGTGTTCGCTTTATTACCTCAAGTTTATTGAATCAATATAGAATTCATAAGGAAACTGACAAATGACGATATACGATTCAATATTAAATGTCTTTAAAAAAAGGTTGCATCGCCACTCGCTATATGGACGAAATATATTCGGGATTTCTTGGGAAAACAAACGCTCAACATTTTTTCTTCTACACACAATTTGATCCGAAGTGTATACTTATTATTAAGTTTTAAGTTTATTAAAATACATTTATTTTTATCATCTCATTCAATCCTTACAAGGGGTAATGACCTCCAAATACCTCTGATTGAACATCATTGATTGTATTAGGCTATAAGCATCTTTTGAGTGGTATGGCTTTCAACAACTAAATCTCTTAACTTAAATATTCTTCTGTCCCTGTCTGTCAAATTGTTTTCACTGTGATAAAAGGAGCCATATGCGTCTTTCGTTAAAACGATGCCATAAGACTGGTTTAATATTTATAAACAAGGGGTAGACTTTTATACAATATTCGATTATTATTTTTCAAATATAGAACAAGGGACAAGAGGGCAAGACGCCCATGACTCAAGGCTCGCGAGTGTATTTCCGATGTTGAATTGGGTCTGAAATAAAATATAATTATCATCATCAAGTTGATGAAATCTTCAGGTGTTTTATAAACTTCCTCATTGTTTATTTATGTTGTTCATATGATTTGAGTCTCGTTATATACAAATAGTATAATAGTTACATTAACAAAACAAAACGTGAACTAAACTTTTGATATTATCTAGCAAAGCCAACTTAGGTAAAGCAAAATGTTAGATATCTCGGAAAACTTGATCGTAAAAGAAAATGCTGAAAATTTGGTCAAATTGAGTATTGGCTGTAACAGTACAATTTTGTCGCAAACACAATCATACAATGTAGCTAAGTTAGTTGGTTTTTGAACAATTTTTATTATTGTGTATCTCGTTATGGTTTATGGGTTGTTTTCTAGAAGTGGCTCCGCAGCTTGTCATTGAAACGCTTGTAAAAGGAGAGGTTACACTGTTCTTGTAATCAATAACTCACAGGGGAGTGATACTCGGGAAACCGGTTTAGCGAGTCATTTGTTTGTGTCAAATTAATTTGTCATAAATGACTGTTAAAATTCCCAATAGCGATTTTATTCCGATTGATAGGTTAAGTCAATGAAACATATTGCTACGAGCTAGGTATCGGTAGGGATCGGATAAAAAATGTCGAAGATCTCTTCATGGATTTATTTATTTATAAATCACTGGAGATAATCACAAAATGGAAGAAATCGCTCGAAAGCGATAAGGCCGCCAGTTGCTTTTCATTAAATTATGTTTAATTTTTTTTTATTTTATGTAATGCAACGAAGTGTTAATAAATAAATAAATAAATAAAAAATACTCGCTGAAATACCTTAATTATACAAACACAAAATACTGTGACTAATTACTTTAATTATGCACACTTCACACAGTACTCTATCACTTATCTTCACTTTATTCGCACATTATCTTTTATTTATTAATCTTCTGACATCGTATTCCAATTAAATTAATGGTGGCGTTTCGGCTCGCTTATATATCCCTATAATAATATTGAATGATATTCGAGAATTCCCTAGGCAGGATTGCTACTGAGCAGTAGTTGCACAATTCTAGAACGTCGTACTCACTGTCTCTTTCGCACATTGCTTATGTCCTTGTCGTTCTTGTGTGTTCAGTGTGGCTTCGAGAAACTTCGTCCTTGTTACAAACCTGGGCTATAACTGGTCCTGAAAACGCCTGAAAACGGGTAACATTATGCAAGTTACATTTTCTAATATGTGATGGACCCTCTCCTGAAATTGTCTGAAATCATATTTCACCCTGCTGAAAAGTTATATAAGCAGTGGCAATATCTGAAATCATTGCAGTAGACACATCTTCGTATCAATATATTTTATTATCCAATAGAAAAACGTCGAGATATCGGTATTGCAAGCACAGAGTACCGATATTGGTTAAAGACATAAAAACCTTTAGAATAATGTCTAGTAGGGAACAAGCCTGAGGCTGATGTGTGAAAATTTGCAAATAAAATAGAGTCAAAAATATTCTGAGCAAATTAGAAAATTCCATTGTAGATCAAGCTAGCTAGTTTGGGTCATTCCTTTTATTGTTTTGTTTGAAAGGAGGTATGTAATTCTTATCTCACTCATTCCTGACGTGGAAACTTGTGCGTCTGAATCCACTGCGTAACAGTTTACACAGTTCTTAATGGCATCGAGAGTGTCCATGGGCATATCACTTAACATCAGGTGAGCCTCCTGCCCGTTTGCCCCCTGTTCTATAAAAAAAAAAGTTATTGAAATTGATTTTGATTTATTTAACACTTGTGTCTTCAGTATTCAGAACATTACTATCTAGCTTTACTTAAGATCAGTAAGTTTAACCAATAAGAATATTTAACATGAGAAAATGTCCAATAACACTTGCAGTCTCCATTTAGGGGAAGAGACTTAAGACTAAAATGCACTTAAACTAATTCACTAATTTAATTGGTAATAATGAAATAGGTACATAATGTTTTAGTCCAGGTTGTGTTACAGAAAATTATGAATTTTGCCTGCATAAGATAACTTAGAATATAGATTTATTCGATGTATAATATATTTATGCTTATTTATTTAGTTTATAATCCTACAGCAAACAAAGAGATACCCTGTAAAAACAGACAGGAAACAATATTTACGAAAGGAATAATTTTTTGTCTAATGGTTGCAGCTTCTTACAAACATTGTGTAAAACAAAAATTTGGAAATTAAGAAGAGTGGCGGAGATTTTATTGCCAGTTCTTATCTTCCGTTTTACGCTTTTTATTTTAGAACTGGCAGTAAACGTAAAATTAGAAGCATTTCATATACATTTATTTTTTGACGTTCATAAGTGTACATTGTATTACCTATATGAATAAATGATTTGAACTTGAAGTTATAGCTTAAACAAGTCATGGCTAAAATATTGGTCATTTAATATCCAGGCTGTGCGATATACAACACATAAAAATAGATACAAACTTAAATTTTCACCACCCTACTATTAACCCCTAATTTTTATTTGTTAATTAAAAACTTATGACAAATCGTTCTCAGAACGACCTAAAAAGTTGTCATTCCCGAAAACCAATCAGTGTAATAGGGTAGCCACATATTGGTATGTACTAAAAAGGTAGGATAGGAATTAAGGAGAAACAAAGTTCGCGGGGACAACTAGTATATATATAGTATATTTCATGGCAATTCAAACTTCATCGACAAAACCTTTCCGCAGATATCCTTACCCTTTTCAAAACTAAGTGGTGGGTAAATGAACAAATTCGTTTCGGTGTCTTCTCGCAACGCAATCCAGAGCTCCCTAATGGTATTCCTCAGTTACACGGAAGTGTATCAAATTTGAAATGCAAAGATACGTTTTTGCATTGAACAGTTACAAAACTACATAACTGATTTAAATAATAATTTCACCATTATTTATTTTTATCAGACATACACACATTATCCTACAGCCTATGCCAATACGACAATGTGGAGAAACATTTAAAAAAATATTATAATGTACATAAAAATTATACACATAATTTAAAATATCGCTACTGTGAATTCACTCTGCGAACATACAAATATGTCGACATTATCGGAGACAGCATTTAGTAAGCGCAACGTCCTGGATAACGGGGATCTGTGCAACGGACTGGTTGTTGCCTTTGGTATCGCAAATAACCTAGGCCTTCGCCGTCGCACATATCCCATAGGTACTAAGAAGCCCAGTTCCTGGAGTACACTCGGGTTACACACTATCCCCCTCAAAACTTTCAGTACGTAGTAGGCTAACTGTAAGTCCCGTATGGTTTCCAATTTGTTGTACCCCACCATCCCTAATACAAATAACGTTGTTAGCTGACATTGACACAATTTAAAACCTCATATTTATTGAATCAATATAGAATTTATAAGCCTACGGACAAAATGGCGATACACGATCCAATATTAAAAGTCTTTAATAAAAGCACTTGTTGTATTTCTACACGAGCGAATCCTGTGGAAATATATTATCGGAATTTCTGGGTAAAAATATCTCAATATTTTTTTTATACAAAACATATCCGAAGCGTATACGTATCATTAAATTTCAAGTTCATTTTTGTGAGTGCCTTTTTTTTGTAATGGCCACCTCCAAATCCCGCCTCCGTCTGCAAATGCCAGTCTCTGTCATTCAGATGATTATATGAGGGTTTTCTACGTGAAATTACAATAGTGTAATCCAAGGTATTAAACAGAACAATATAGATTACTAAATCGCGTTCGCGGAAACGATTGACCATAGAGCAACCAAATATTATTTTTGTTTTATAAAGTCTATTAACCGAAATTCTATAGAACATCGTGCCATGACCGAATAAATGCAGGTAGAACCACAGAGCCTTATAGTAGATAATTATCGAAAGAATGAAGCACAGTAAAAGTCTTCATAGTTTTTCAAGGCAGTTTTTGCTGCGCTCCACCACTTTGTGAACCAATTCGACTTAGGGTTCTTTAAGAATAGAGCGTACCAATTCTTAAAAGGCCGGCAACGCACTCGCGAGTTCTCTGGCGTTGAGAGTGTCCATGTGCGGCGGTATCACTAAACATCAGGTGAGCCTTCTGCCCGTTTGCCCCCTGTTCTATAAAAAAAAAGATTTTAAGTTTAGTTTTTATAATTCAATTGTTTTGTTTAATTTCATTTATTATCTCTGTGTATGTTATGTCGGCCCATAAGTGCATTTTATCTTTCTTTTAGCAATGTATCAGTGTACCGAGCGTTTAGCTTTTTTAAAAAAAAAATTTGTATCGTAATATTTGAATTATGTACAAGAATATCTTTGAAGATGACCTTTCACACAATATATCTAAATAAATAAAGTTTTATATCGCAACTGGACAAAGAGAACAAAAACTATATTGGTTCCATTTCCACGAACTTTGTCACCAAAGAGCTTTCATTATTACTGTTTGCTTAAAAGCACGCCATTTCTGTAGCCTATGGACACTTGCAAAAAATACTGATTTATAGCTACGCTGTTATTGACATATATTTTATCACAAAGAATCTTCATTCAATATATTTATTTGTTTTATTCACAAAAATATATATGCAACATATCACAGTAGTTACTGCTAATACGATAATGTGTAAGTTTAACGGAGAGTTTATTGCCAGTTCTTCTCTTCCGTTCTACGCCCTCGATTTGAGAACTGGCAGTAAATATAAAATTAGAAGCATTTAATGTATATTTCTTTTTTTGGCGTTCATAAGAGAACATTGTGTTACCCAAATGAATAATTATTAAGAAAAAACGAAGTTTAAACGAACTTAACGAACGCGGGGGCAGCTAGTAACAATACACATTTTAATTGCATTTATGAATAGTATTGTCGTTTACTAACATAACTATTACACATTTAAAGAGACGTCATTATAAGAGAGTCACCGTGACCACGCACGCTGTAAAGCACGCGAAACGTCGGTTAAATTTAAAATAATATTTAAATAATTATAAGTTTAAATACAATACATAACTTTAATCCGTAAAAAAGTGTTTTTCTTCAAATGCATTTATGAATTCAAAATCACATAATCGGTGTAACAGGGTGCCTAGATGTTTGGTCGTTACCCTATGCTTTCCATTTACGAGTTCGAATCCCTTCCGTTCACACATAGCTATAACTAACCACATGTTATTTGTGTGTATTTTATTACCTATAAGATTAACGTTGTAAAAATATACTCATTATCTAGTTTATTACACGATTTTTTATACTACTTATCTCCGCCTCAACGGCTCCAAATAATATCCAGGCATACAGCTAAATATATTTATTTCATAACTAATAACATTATATTTACTTAAACAAAACATAAATCAGTGGTGTTACAACCTTTTTAGGTGTGGACCTCAGATTTATGTATCTGTATCATGATCATTTGTCAATCTAATAGGAAAGTAGATGATGAGCCCCTGTGTTGCATGCCATCGAATTTTTGATTCTAAAGCTAAGCTGTTTTCTCACCATGTTTTCACAGCTGGGGATCAAACCTAGTAGTTTCGATCTATGTGCTTATTTAACATTCGCTCAAACGGTGGAGTAAAAGCATTGTAGGGAAAATCATGTGTCAGGAATATGATCTGCTGATCACATTGCCTATTAAATTGACAAACGATCATAAAACAGATACAGAATTCTGAGGTCCAGACCTAATAAGGTTGTAGCGCCACTGCTGTGTTTTATGTTAAATAAAATATTACGCTTCTTAATTAATTGTATATTCCTAGAAAAAAGTACAATAGATGTAAACACAGTTACTGTATTTTTCAACAAGATAATTGAAGTGAAACTTCTTTATCGACATATGGGAGACATTTTGTAAAAAAACGTCACGTTTTTCGGTTACGCGCCATGTTGCTTTTTTTTATCGAAGTTTAATATATACTATACTAGTGACGTAAAGACTATAATGTAATATATGATAATAATAACAACAATATATTAGTTTTGAAGTTTGGTTTGAAATAAGAATAACAATATATTAATTTGAAAGTGATAAAATAAAAAGACTTGTTCAAATTTAAGTAAATTTACAAGAAAAGTGAGAGTGATTATACATTTTATAAATTCAACACGTATGAGCATGATTTTAATATTTATTTGAGGTTAACCTCACTTTTTGATTGTAAGTATCAGTGAATGTATATAAATCTGTTAAAATTAGCAAGTATTAATAAATATGACTGAAAAAATTGTTTTTCTTAAGGCTTAAGTCTTATCTACCCCATTTTCATGAAGTTGCAAATAGTAGAAAAATAATATGTCGTAAAGAAGTTTCACTTCTTACCTGTGTACTCTGGTACACACACATATATTTTTTTTTACATTTACAAAACACAAAAAAAGATAATAGAATAAAAAGAAACATCAATAGTGAATAATAAAAAGAAGTTAATTTAACAAATCTTAATCTTACAACACATATATAAGATTTGACTGTTTTATAATAAATTCTTTGAGTGATCAATATGACTATAAATTAAAAATAATTATTGTTTATTATTTACATCGTTTCTCAGTTTTTGTGTTCTATTTAAAAGATTTACGAATTAACTCCTCTGAAGATAAAAACTGGTTTCGCCCGCTTTTCGGTAACTTCATAAGAAGTAAATTACATTCATTTAGACCGAGATTGGAGTCTTCAAAACTTTTCAGCTTTGTAAACTTTGAGGATCCCTTAATGAAGAATTTTATCTGTCTTATATTATTTAGATACTTTTAATAATCCACCGCACAATTATCACGAATTATATTAATTTATTTGATAGTTTAATTGGTGATAAGCACGGTAATAATAACGGTTAACACCCTGATGCCTGGAGTGTTTTTGATTCCCGGACGCAGCACACAGAATTTATAACATTAACTGTTCTTTTCATAGCGTGTTTTTTTTTAATTTGAATAATCTAAACACAGCTTATACGTTCGTTCTAGACCAGAGGTCCCCAAACTTTTTTGTGTCGTAGACCCCTTGCCATGTTTTTCTGTGTTAGGTATACCACCTACTTTCCTGATATTGATTTCCTGTAAATTTCTAACTGTAGTGAAGTTTAGTGTTAAAAACTTAAAGTAAAAACAGATGTTAATTTATACATGTATTAATTGATTTTTTTTTTGTTTTTACAATTTCAAAATGTATTGCGACCACAAAGCGAATACCAACATCCTACAACTTACACAATTTTATAAACAATATAATAATTTTAAAATATTATAATATTTTTTTACTTCATACGTACTTTTTTAAATAATGCATATGTTTTGATATTATTAGATAGTATGATGTAAGTAAATAGTTACTATCAGTTTATATGTTGAGATCCACTACCGTGGAACCCCATTTTTATTACATGGACCCTCAAATTTTTTTTTCGCTGACGTAGACCCCATGCAGGCTGTCATAGACCCCTAGGGGTCGATATAGACCACTTTGGGAATCACTGTTCTAGACAATCAAAGTACCTAAATTATTCATAATACATACGGTAATGGTTTGAGTGTTGTATATCGATCACTTTGATTGCGTCAATTTAACCTTCAAGAAATTGAACCTAGAAAGTTCAAAATACAATGACCCTTAACCTACATGAGACTTCGTTGACATAAGCCTAAACAAACAATAGACGACAAAAAATTCTATTATTAAAATTTCTGAGCGAGTAGTTATGTTTTTGGTCCATCTATAAACTCCATAGAGTAAGTAAATATTCAAATTGTATATAAAATATATATGTCTCTCTTTTCAGTCGGTAGCTCATGTCTGATCGTCATAGCCAGCAGGAAACATCAGAAGCAGACAATCTGTTACCACTTGTCCAGCGCCTCTCTTGACAGTGTAGTTTTGAGGTCAATGAGTCCTTCAGTTTAACTGTCACTTTGCATACATTTGTTTCATAGCAATCATCTAAATTATGTCACGCCTGGTGAATTATCCAGACGCAAGTACTCTCTTATACTGTTACATTGCATTCAATCGTTACAAAGCAATTGTCATTACATTTTTTCGCATATATTCTATTGTTGTACGCGAGTGGTTAATATAGAACTGAAATCCTCGATTATTTGACACCCCGATCACCCACAATAATAATTTACATGTATAAGAAAAATTATGAAACGACGCAGCAAAGCCCCTGTAATAATGTGTGTCGGCCACACTTTATTACAGGGGTTACAGGATTTCAGACATTATATACAGTAGCATAAGATATAGATGATTATTATTGTTGATGGCTTTATAAAACTGTCATGTAGATATTGATAAGCTGAAATAATGTGGCATTAAGTCTAGCCTCCTTATTACACGCTTTGTTTAAGAAATCAATAACGCCCAACCACCACCAACCACTTTTAACCATATGAGATAGTATGTCTATCCAAATCTCTATTAATCCAAATATTGACTACTACCAATCGACGGATTGTATTAGCTATCTGTCGATACAAGCTATCCATGGTAGGTCGGATCGGTGTATGGGCATAGACCTTTGTATGAAAATAACAGGTCATCTATGCCAATACGCTATAATAAGATTTTAACATACACCAGTTTTAAAAAAAATTAAAAGTTATTCTATGTTTTAAACATTGACATGTATATTTTAATATTGTTTTTTATTATATACATAAATTTACTAAAGGTCAGCGAATATATATATAAATAGCAATTGGTCTCATATTAAACATTATTAGTTCTCAACCTTATTTACTGAAATTACTTGAAGGACCCTAAATCGAATTGGTTCGGAAATACTTCAGTGGGCAGCTGGTTCCACAAATTGGCGGTGCGCGGCAAAAACTGCCTTGAAAAACGCGCAGTTGTGGAATGCCTGTGTTCAGAGGAGTTTCTGAGTTTCATCATCGGACGTCGAGGCAGAATACGAAATTCCACCCGTATCACCGCGGCGTCCAATGATGAAACTCAGCTGCAGGTATTAATCCGAACAACTCCTCTGAACACTATCCATGGTAAATGCGCTAGAAGATGCAGAGTGACCCCACATCTCTACGTAACGCCAAAGGATCAAGCCCCTCGGAGAGAGAGGTATTTTGAGTTTAAGTTTATTAAGAGTTTAAGTTTAAGATTGTGTTTTGCAGTATGGACCACTTTTGGGTAAAGGCTTCCTCCTGAATTTTCCATTTGAATCTGTTGTCAACTTCCTCCATCCGGGTGGACCCTCCCCGTTTCTCCCACGTTTTAATTATCATTCACAACCTTTAATTTTTATTTTTTCTTATCAAATATTAACCACTACATCGTATTATTAGATTATTTTATACAGACCGAAGACAAAGATGTACAAAATTGAATTGTACACATAAAATCTAATTTACATAAATGTATTCAAACTTTATAGTTTTGAAATAGTCTCTTGGTCATATAGACGGAGCTATTTGCTGGATATGGTATTATTAGATGCTGTGTTTTCTTGGATAACTATAGTAATATTTATTATTTGTAGAAAAATCCAGATATATCTGAAAATTTTAAATATTAATTTTAAAATATAATTCCCTATTCAAATAACTGTCAAAACAATTTTTTTACATACAAGGTTTGGTTACATTTATTTTTATGCCATTAAAGATTTCTTTTACAAATTAGAAGTAGAATATAAAATTATTTGCGCATTAAGTATTTTTTGTGTTTGTTACTAAAAATCCTATCAAAATACTATCTGAAGTCTTGTATATAGTCAGACTAAAAGACTGATTCTCAAGATTCCGGCGAAATCGGCAGGCTGATGAACTTCATAATTAAGTCTAAATCTACAATACAACTCGCATACAGTAGCCATACGAATCCACAAAACATTACAATAGAATGACTTATTCTAGTAACATTTATTAATGTGTTACACTCACAAATTGCATGGTAATTCTCAGGAGACAACTCTGGTCGGTGCTTGAATTTAAGTAAGAACAGGCCTGTTCCATATTATAAACGTAATTATAACAAATAAAACTCACTAACAAGCATATTTTTAGTCAGTTTATAATAAGAAAGGCTTATTTGTTGCCTAGAAAGATAACTTCTGGCACTCTTATGATAGGTTTCAATTGTACGTAGAGGTTCCGATCATATTCCCAAGCCGTGTAACTGAAATAATCAAGGAATGCGTAGACGTCCCCGTCTTGGACGGCGTACAGTTTCAAAGGCAAAGAGATCTGGAAAGATGCGATGAAGGATCATTGTGGACGCTCTCCCATACAAGGGTCATTAAGTCAATGCCATAAGGCATTAAGCGTTTTAAACTCCCATATGCTGGAATTGGACTTTATTTATTTAAAAAAAGTACTAAAAATTCACAGTTATCTCATGGATAACAACTGAATAAATAAGATTGTTCATAATTATTCAGTTATTACCATGATAATGCCGACATAAATAAACATTCTTTCCCAGATACAATACAATCTCGTTTTAATTCATGTATGTTTTAAAAGCTCCACGTATATGTCAGACACAAAAGGATTCCTTTTTATATAAGAAAAATCTGTAACATACCTTTTTTTAGGATTCAGAATAACCTGCTTTTTACGTTAATCCACTATACACGCAATAGAAGTAGTTTAAACTTAATTAGGTACCTACTACCCTTTAGAAGTCACAAATAATGGATAATAGGAGGGTCAACTATGAAATTAACAAGGCGAGATTGGCGCTTCGAGTGACATTCTCGTTGAGCCGTCATGCTGTGCGGACGTAGGCCTCGTACGTCAATCAAACGAGAATCTAGCTTCAAAAGCTCGCAACGAATTCGACTGCATGAAGTTCATATTTGACAGCACCGAAGAAAATATTATGACTACGACAATTGATTTATTATTTTATAGCTAACACATATATGTATATATGTACTAAGCATATCATTTTTAGGTTGATACTATGTCTCAATATCTTGGACTACCAATGGTTTGTCGGTGACTTTTAGTTTTAATTACAAATGTGTCGGGAATAAAAACAAAAATATATTATACTCATGAACTTTAACACACGTACTTATAAACGTCAATAAATCATTATATATTTCGTTTTTTGATGTCGGTTAACAATATTGAAAAGTCTATTAAGGCACCACCATATTTCCGACTTTGACTTAGAAAGGTATATGTTTCTTGTATCTAATCGGATAGGATAAACAGTTCGCAATGACTTTATAAATTGATTCAATAGAATATTTAATCAAATCAATGATTATTAACGATTTAATCTGTATCACTGATTAAAATTAAAACATTTATTTACATATTAAACCCTAAATAATTAACTATATGACCCAATTTTAATTCGTTTAAAATTGTTCAATATTTTTCACTGCCTGGATATGATAGATATGAATCGAAGTTTTATGATAACTGCGAGGATTGCTTGAACGAAACGTTTCGATACATTTTATATTTCAAGCATTTGCTATATTTTTATTTCGCACTTTACGATTTGTTCCTTTTAACTTCACCACATCATATATAATGCCTTATTTACAGTATATGAAACACGCTATCTTTTCCAAAATACATAACAATTATGACAACCAGAAATATTACAAAAAAAAATAAATGTACAATTTTAGATTTTCCTAAAAAAAATTGTTTTAAGCGGAGAATTCGGAAAAGAGGTGCCGGAACTCCTAGGTTGGTTTTTTCTGAGGGAATAATTGATGGTACGGGTACCTATGAGATAATTCTTTACTTATGAATGCAAGTAAATGATCTTTGAATACTTTCAATGCGTTGCTTTTAGATCGCAAATAATTTTACCGTATTTACAATTACAAAATTAGATAAAGAATTAGCGTTCAGTAAATGTGCTCTATGGGTGTGTAAGGAAGGTTACCAAAGACATCCCTCACCGACTCCAAGTCTTCGTCAACCGCTGCTTTTGTACTGGCCCGAGAAGATTTCAAACGAGCAACATTGGGAGCGCTGCTAAGAAACCCCGATTAGCCAGCAGATACACTCCGAGGGTATCCCAATTATATACCAAAGAAGGTGCTTGATTGGAACCTGCGAGGCAAACTAGACGACTTTCAGTTGCTGATGAGGCAATGAGCACCAGAAATACTTGGAGCGAGGTGAGATACGAGGTTTAAGACCGATCGCGAAGGCGACTCACTGTGGACGCCCTTTACCCCAACTAGGGGATTAGGACATTAAGTTAAGCTGTAAATATTTACCAAAACTATGTTAAAAGCTCATAAATAAGCTTGGAAGAATTACTTCCGGTTTTTTGAAGTTGGTTAAAACTGCCCATTTTATTGAGTAGGTTTAAGTAGTGTACAGTTTATGGCCGCGTATTAAACGACACTTAAAATGCAGTAAAATTTATATTGACCAACTAATATAGACTTGGAATTGCTTATCGATTGGACTTCAATGAGTACATTATATAAAAATGATATTTTAGTTTAATTTAAATTCAGAGTTTCAAAAGCAGGTCTCATCTAAACAACATTTATTACTATTACTACTACTAAGATATTTTACTATTACTAACATATATTACAATTTTTTCTACTATAGTTAGTCAATAATAGTTGCGGAGACGTACTATACATTCCTATCTGTAACTGTACAACGCCAGGTTTGCTTGGTAAGACTACGCTTCTGTTTTACTTACGGGTTTAAATCAGGCACCTGGTTGGGAGGTGATTGGAATCATCAAAAATATGTAAAAATAAAATAAATCAGTGGCGCTACAACCTCTTTAGGTATTGGCCTCAGATTTCTGAATCTGTTTCATGATCTTTTCTAAATCTAATAGGCAAGTAGGTGATCAGCCTCCAGTGCCTGACACACGCCGTCGACTTTTTGGGTCTAAGACATGTCAGTTTCCTCACGATGTTTTCCTTCGCCGCTCGAGCAAATGTTAAATGCGCACATGGAAAGAAAGTCCATTGGAAAGCCGGGGATCGAACCTACGACCTCAGGTATAAGAGTCGAACGCTGAAGTAACTAGGCCAACACTGCTCAAAAATATGTAGCTAAATATAAAAAAGCTTAACACAAAAGGGTATATTTTACGTCACATGAAAATTAACAAATTAATTAATTAAAATGGAGATATCAAAGTTCATCGTTGGTTCAATTCAATTGTCAATTTGAACAGAATCATTTACTTAGGATAGTTAGCACTTTAATTGAGTTAGTGTTTAATTAGTGATATTGGTCTGTAGGAAAATAATAGAATAATATTTCTAATTTTATAAACGTCCTTATTTTTGGGAAGTTATTTGAAATTTTGTTTTTAAAATTGGTGAATGGCCTAAAATTCCTAAGACCAAATAAAGGATAATAAATTAACAATTTCTTTGTGTTTTATCACATAAAAATCAGTTCGTAGGGAAACTAAAAATCCTCCTGACGCCGACCATTATTTATTTAAGTTAATTATATGCTACTTTTTATAAATATCCTCAGCTTATTTTGTTTTCTTTACAATAATGACCCGTAACAAAATAAATTAAGTCGGAATCTTCCAGTTTTACAATAATTCCGGAAGTCCATAACTCTACTGCGGAGAATTCACTGCACAACGGTGCATAGTTATCACGTTAAAAAATTGTAATTGAAATTTATTGAAATTCCTGCGGCTTTTATGTCAAATACCAGAAAAAACACATTTATACGTGCAAAAATACTATTTTTTGTTTAACGAAATCGCAAATCATTTTAATATTTCTCACTAAAGTATATTTTATGAATTTTTAAGTTAAGTGGGTCAAGAATTAATAACAAAAGCCTGAATGCAGTGAACTACTTGGCAAACTTATCTTTGCACTTTGGGTTCTCTTGTATCAAAAAACTACTGCATTCAATAGAATCTTACAAATATCTATTCTAATTCATCTAAAATGCCGTTTCTTAAATACTTGTCTATTTAAAATTGAGAATTTAAGTTTGTAACAAAAAGTCGAACGTATATAATTATTTACCTTCGTCTGCAAAAACAAGACGTTCTAAGGAACCAACAAATTGCTTTACTATTTTTTTTACGATTATCATTATTACATTATTTTTATTTTTATGCGTCTGTAGCGTAGACTAACTTTTGTGGTCTCAGGGGGTGACAGGTGGCTGGCTAGAGCCAGATAGGAATATAGCTAGGGCCAGATACAAGCACAACACACAGATACACACTTTCCTAATTTTTCTTAAACATATTCTTATTCCTTTTTTCCATATTTTTTTGTTATTTTTATTTTTTTATTATTATTTTGTGTTACTCCGTATGTGTTTCCTCAGTAATATGTTATATCTGCCTGTCTGTTAACATCCAACTTACCTACACTGGATTATTGATGCAGAAATTCATTAAAACTAAATTCCAGTTGGCTGCACAATCTCCGGACTCTTTGACTTGACGTGCTATCAAGAGTCCATCTTGTGCTAATTTAACCCTGATATTCCTTACAGTATAGTAAAATGTTCTAATTTCTTAAGATTTCTAAATGGCATCATTATTCCCAAGTACAAAACAATTTAGAATTCGCGTAGTCACACAGTCAGGATTTTTTATTGATGTCCTGGGGTCGATCAAGAGATCATCTCTTTGATTCAATTCAAATTCAAATTCAAAATTTATTTATTCATGTAGGTAACAATGTACACTTATGAACGTCAAAAAAAAGAAATATTAAATGAATTTAATTTTACATTTACTGCCAGTTCTCAAATCAAGGGCGTAGAACGGAAGAGAAGAACTGGCAATAAACTCTCCGCCACTCTTTTTAATCGCCAAGTTTTTTTACACAATGCTTGTAAGGAGCTGCAACCACTACACCATGTTCCATATGACATATTGAGTAATAAAGAATAAAAAAACAAATTAAAAACAAAGATTTGTCCTCTATCAGCAGGAGGCATGGTGAAATAGGAGCACGCACTTACACACTCGTGAGAACAACACGCAAATACGTAGTATAAACAACTAATATCACCGCATACACGAATTCAAGTACGACCAGTCACCACAAGTAGCACCCGTTCACGAGTATGACGCGTGGCCAGCCATCGGCCCCCTCGCCATATTTTAGGGAGAGAGACTTCCCGACGCATGGACGCCGCCACAAGCAATGACATTTGAGTTGATTGTTATGTTAGTGCAGCAGAAAATGGCTTAAAAACATTCCGTGGCCAATTGGCTTTATCCATTCTGAAACGAGAAATTACTCAGTAATTTGGTAAAGTTTATTTTGCATTAAACAGACGAAATTGTATTTTCTTTTGTTTCATTTGCCTGCGGGCAGAGTAAATTTTTGTATGATGTATCATCCAGCTTATGATTTGAGTATGTAATAACTAAATTTTTCGGTGGAATTAAGTGTATTTATATCGTAAGATAGAAAGTAGAAACTAAAACGTCGAGACGTTTGCTTGATTACAATTACAGTTGCGAAAGTCGCTTTTAAGAACAATTGAATAAACTCTAGTCTAAGAGGGACACAACACACAAGGACATAATATAATAAAGACATCTTTTAAAGTATAGGCTGGCTCAGGGCCCGTCAGGTCAGAAGGTTTGTCTATAAGTGCTTGTTACATTAAAAATAGTATTGTGTAGTTATTTTACCAATGTATTAGTGTGCTGAGCGTTGGCAAGCTTATATCAATTAAAAAACAGCGAAAAACATATAAAAAGAAAGTGCTATATAAGTCTTAATTGTGAAGGCCTCGGGGCTCTAGCGGTTGCCCTACCCTAAATCTGATCCTGTCTGGCCATTTTATATTCGACAAACTAACATTGGACTCTGGTTCTATAAAATGATATGCTTGTCAATTATAAGCTAAGATTCTTCGAAATATATTCAATACTGTTACGATAAATTAAAAGTGTACATTGTGCAATTTCGGATCTTAATTTATGCAAATTGTATTTTCAATGTAATTTTGTTCGCTTTACAAGCTTGCATTTTTCGTAATTGTAATTTTCTTTTTCTATATGTTTAAATTATTTTTATTTTGTTGTTATAATTAAATTAGATCCAGTAGTAACGTGATTGAAATTTGGACCAATTTTGTCTAACATTCGAGCCTCGAACACTAAATTATATTATTAAAAACAGATTACTTAACCTTATAGTAATAATAATATAATTAAAAAATAATAAAAATGAAAAATATTTAATTTTAATTGTTTTAGATAAAATATTTTAAGTTCTATATAGAGATATAACAATATTTTGTCACAATAGTTTATCATATATTACAAAAAAATACTATTAAAATTTATGAATGTCAAAAAACACTAAGAGGCTCATAATGGCTTCAATGATTGCTTACATTTCCTTTACACTTATAAATACTAACTATTATATATATGCAACTTAACTAATGTTTTATAACTTGGGAGAAGCCAAGAAAAACAAAACTTCAAGTAAGCGATTAGGTCTGTCACAAAACGACGGAGAGCAAAAAGATTGCATTCTGTAATTGCCTTCGTGGATATTCTCAACGGTGACATGAAATAAATTTATCGCATGTAGCAACCCTATTTTCTTGTAGATGTTTTAAAATTATGACATGACAAAGTTTTGACTTCAAAGTCAAATAGCCTTCTCCATCTACACGACACTGGCGAAGTACCTTGTGCCCAGTTGGCACAAATTAAAGCCATTAAAAAAAAAACGTCAAATAACACATAACTCTGATTTTAAAACATTATACCTTATTTGATTCACTATAATTAGTCTATTATCATAGTGATGTGTATGAGGTATTGGCATCGTGCCTCTTCTCTGATATCGTAGGTTCGAACCCCAGCCGTTCACTGATTGATTTTTTGTCTCTAAGTATACAGTGCATAGTGAGGAAACCGGCATGCCTAAGACCTGAAAGATTGACGGTGTGTCAGGCTTAGAAAGATGGTAATCTTTTTTTTTTTTTTTCTAATAGGAGGTCTATTAGAAAAAAACAAATGATTACGAAACAGTTACAGAATGAAGCCTAGGTCTAAAAAGTTGTTGCGCTACTGATATTTTAGATTGAATTTTTTTTGAAAGAAAAACACTTTTTTACGGATTATAGTTATGTATAATTATAATTTATAATTATTTAGACATAATTTTGACATTGAAATCAAAAAACACGCCAATTTCAATGGAGAGGACGGCCTAAAATTATCAAACACCTGGGATCCAATAACATCCAAATTAACATCTCAAAACAAACAATCCGCGAAAATGGAGGACACCTTGAGCAATTTCTGCAGAAACCCTACATCATTTAGTCGATACCAACTCCGGGGAAATAAATACAGATAATACAACATTTTCTACAGCTGTGATACTTTTTGACATTTAACACCTTTGTCTTCAGTCACCGTGACCATGCACGCTGTAAAGCACGCGAAACGTCGGTTAAATTTAAAATTATGTCGAAATAATTATAAGTTTAAATACAATAATACATAACTATAATCCGTTAAAAAGTGTTTTTCTTTTAATGTGTAAAATTTATGTCAATAAAGTTCAATTTTTGTTCTATTTATTTTACAAAATATCAAAAATCACTGTTATGGTGATATTCAGAAACGAGACTCGCGTATGTTATAATTCCATACATTTATGACTTACGGGAAACAAGTTTTTCATAAATACGTAATGGGCTGCAAAGAACGTGAGCTTACAATTATAAGTCATAATATCTAGATTGTTTAAGATATATTTTGCTATATCCACCCGTTTCTGTGATATCTATAAACCTAGGTAATCCTTACAGCTATTTGAATCCGGTTTTCTAAATCATTTAAATTTTCATAAATGGAAAAATTTCATGCCAATTTCTCATTGGCTTCAGTTAAAAGGCATTATTCTCACATCCACTTTCTACACGCTCTCTCTCCCTCGTAAATCTTCCACTAGGCGGTTCGATTCAAAATTCCTTTATATTATAATAAGTAATCTGTAACTGTTTTTTTTCTATTTATTAATTATACATCGGATATTAGAGTACTGAAAGACAAACATTCACCGCGTTTCCCGGAACAGTATAATTATAAGTGGATTAAAATATGAACATACTATAAACTTTGTATGGTTTTACTAGCTACAGCACGCGCGAATGCGTTCGCGTAGAATCAGGATAAGAGATCTAAGTTTACAGACGGCATATTTTTTATTACTGTAAACATAAATATATGTGGGCAATGTTGGCCTATTAGCTTCACCGTCTCACCTCTCAAGAATGATATTTTAGATTATTTTAGATCGAACGCTTAAAGAAAACATCTTGAGGAAACCGGCTTGCTTCAGACCTCAATAGTCGACGGCGTGTGTCAGTCACAGAAGGTTGATTATCTACTTGCCTATTAGATTGACAAAAGATGAAACAGATAAAAAAATCTGAGGCACACCTCAAAAGGATACTGTAAATAATGTTTTTTTTAAACAACTCAATCTCTTGATGAAAACCACATTGTTATCTGTTAGCTTCACATATCTAAATGTACAGAAGTTTGACAGTGGCTTCATTTCATTATATGTGGACAAGATAAGATACAATCTGCCTATTCGTAACATACGAATATTATAAGTGTTTATATAATATGTTACAATTTATTTTGTTCGCGCTTCACATGTATACACGAAGTCTGTTTAATTATTTATTGGTTGCTGATGTTAATACTAAAATTAGTCTTTGAGACGTACTTAGTAACTAAAATGGATAAATTTAAATTTATATATATTTTTTTTTTTTTATTTTAGTTTTATTTTTGGTATAAATTACATATTGGTGGTAGAATGACTTTTGTCCTCTTAATACGAAAGCATAAAATAATAAAACATGACCAAGGGTAGGGAATTTAATAAGTACTTATGTTAGTAGCGGCATATGAAGATCTTTTATTAGGGAATTTCAAAAATTCCTTTTGTAGAAAAAAAAAAATATTTGGTTTAATGTGAAATCTATTGATATGTGAAAAATCGTTTTTAAAAATCTGGTTGCTTGAACACGCAGTACGACATGCTTATGACACTTTCTTTTTAAATTTTTTTTTATATATATAAAATTATTACATACATTTTCGTAGTCAATGGTTACTTTTACTATTAAAATTTAAAGGAATCTTATAAAAAGCATTCATTTTTATTATTGATTATTTTTTTGTTATTACAATGAATCCACGCCTATGTACTTAGTATAAATGTGAATCGCGTCTTAGGCAAATAATTCTTGCCGTTTACGCCAACTGCAGCCTTCGCTAGTAACTTCAGTGCTACGTCGTAGGCGCGCGTAGACGCACGTCGCGTTTGCTCCGCGCTGAGAACTAAATAACACGGAGACAGAAAAACTCTCCTCCAACTTTTCAGTGTCTAGGATTTCGTTCGTTCTTTTTTTAAATTTGGAATGTTTTGAAACTTACAGCGGATTTTTTAAAATGAGTGATGAGTTTATGAAGTTTTTGAAAAAAGAAACTGAGCATGAACGAAGTCAAGGTAATTTTGTAATACTTTTATGGGAAATATAGTTATATATTTATTCGTTAAAAAGGCGATTTTTATTACATTAAAATGAATTGAAATTTTACAAAAAATAGGTTTACCGGTGATTTTGTTATAGATTAAAAAACTCAAAGCTCAATCAACCGATGATAATCTAAAAATATTTAAAGGTTTTATATTATTGTACTATTATGAAACTTCGAGCTTAATTACAAACATGTCCAAGTATTGACTGAAATGATATTTGTAGTCACGCGAGGTGGTGACCTTTGTCGTGTATATAATATTCAGATCTAGTCAATATTTCGTTGAGTATCCTTCCCAAATCAGGTCTTTACATCTATTATAATTAAATTAACAAAACCCTATCAATAAAACAAAAAATCGTTTGAGATCTGGGTTTATCGACGTATTCTTATTTGATTTTTATTGATATTTGATATTTGTATGTGCTCTAAATGAATGTCATGTTTTCCTCGAAGTGCTTGTCACATTAAAAATTGTAGTTTGTGTTTGTTTTTAACAATGTGCCGAGCGTTGGCAAACTTTATCAATAAAAAAAAATCTCGAAATATCTTGGACAGATCGCATACGAAATACAGCAGATGGACAGAATGCAGACGAACAAAGAAGTGCTTATGACGGTTAAGAGATCGAAACCTGAGTATTTCGGACACGTTCAACGTAGCTCCAAAAAAAAAACAAGTTCCTTGAACTAATAATACAAGGCAAAGTGGCAGATAGAAGGAGACCTGGCCGCAGAAGCACGTCCTGCTTGATTAACTTGAGACAATGAGTTTGGTCAAAGCACCAAATCATTCTTTAGAAGTGCAGTCTACAAAATTAAAATAGCCATTGTGATCGTCAATATTCGCAAGGAGATGGTACTATAAGAAGAAGAAGAATATGTAAAATAGCATTTAAGTTTTCACTACATTTATTTAACCTTACAAGATTTATAAAAATTATTATGAATGCATTAAAACTTAATTTTTTTTATTTATTCACACTTCGTTGCTAGAAAGAAACACAAATAACACAATACATAAAAATTACAAGGGATGCAACGGGCGGCCTTTTCGCTAACAGGCGATCTCTTCCAGGCACTTATTTCTGTACAGCTAATATAATAGCATTTGAATATTTCACGTGTATTATGTTTTCATAAAGATCTCTCTTTGTACGAGTATATATAAATCCTTGATAAAACAATCGAAAACTTTGCGTTAAGGGTATAGAGGCAAAGCAACATTTGTACGTTTGTGTCATTTGTAATTCTGTTTATAGACTAGGCGATCAGTTTTGAGCGCCTATAAATCTAAATAAATCTGTTACGACCAGAGTCGAGCGTAGGACCACTGAAACCTTGAAAAGTAAAAAATAAATATAAACTTATAATCTTTAGTAATTTTTAAAAGCATTTCATTTAATTAATTGTAATACTAAAAATATTATTTACAAAGAGTATGTATTTTACAAATATAATAGTCAGAAACTACTGGACTGTTTTGAAAATCCTTTCACAATTAGAACGCTAAAGTATCTCTCATCATAGGCTATATTTGTATTTAAAAAAACATTTAAAAATCTCAATTTTATCAAAATGTTTGTTTATGAAGACGCAAAACACAATATATTCAATTTTCTGTTCTTGCGCTTATCAAAATACAATACAACAAAACCGATTGACTGAACAATAAAAGACAACAAATTCTCAGTTTTATTAAAATATTTGTTTAAGTAAAAACTAAATACAATATTCTTCAACCGTCTGTTCTTTCACTAATTCATAAACAATCCGACAAAACCGATTGTAATAAATCTTTTTATGATTAAACTTAGATACCATGATTGTTTCCGGTTATTATATTATCGTCAAGTTTCTTACATATTATGCCTGCCTTCATTGATTCACAAAGGAATGTTTTATTCATATAAATCGATAAGCCTTCAACTCATTGATTTTATTGTCTTATTTGATACCACGTGATGCTTATATGATTGCTGTCATTATATATATATTATATACCTTAATTAGATATTTGATTATATACCTGTAAAATATTGCATTAATGTTTAATGGAAGTCAATTTCTTTTTACGAATTATATAAGGTAGAAAAACATCAATCATATTTAAAGATTGTAGGCTCAAAATTATAATATGGAACGTAGTTGAACACATTTGCGACCACCACTAAGCCGTGGAGACAGTATTATATGAGTCTATATTATTATCAGTATATTTTTAAAAATATCCAATGTTTGGTATTAACTGAATATTTAGTTATATGTAAAGTTAAAATTAACCGCTATTGTTCCGTGTTAACTAAATTATATGAGCGATAACGTTGGCATATAATAACACGGTATCAGTTTATTTATGATATTACTGGTTGTTAAAGTTGAAATATTAGGAGGAAGAAATAATATTTCTTTTAAAAGTAGGCGATTTGTCATTCAGACATCAGGTTCAGGTTCTATCTACTGTAACTGCGATTTCAATAATAAATGTCATGTAACCTAATTAGTAAACTCTAATAAAGTAAGAGTTTTTGATCTAAAAAAATACTTATTAATGTAAAATTATGCCACATTAATTCCTCATTTTTCCCCAGAACCCTTAACTATGTCGTCAGCTCATCGCTTTTGTGGTTTCCTACGTTTCCACATTTTTTCTTCCTGGAGACGGCTTCATCGGTCCATATTTTATCTTGCTCTAATGATATTTTCATTATAGAATAAAATCACAATATTAACTTATGTACATGTTGACCGCTGTCTATTAAAAAAATGCAAATCGTGTATTGATACTGTAATTTTAGTATAAATCGCGGTTGTACGGGTAGCTTTATTTTAAAATTAGGAAAAAAGATATTGTGTTTTTAACATTACATTAAATAGTTTTATATATAAAATTTAATGCTGTTACATTTTTTTTCGCAGCCCAACATCACACAACACGTACAACAAAAAGGTCAATCAGATATGAAAATAATATGTTAGTAAGGATTTACATAAATGATTTAAATAAATGACATGAGAACCAAAGAAAAAGCGCTAAGTGCTAACCAAATCCATCTAACTTCCTCAATGGAGCAGCCCCTTAATATCCCACAATTCACGAGGGAACTCTGAATTGTGGGATATCAAGCATTCGAACATACACTGTAAATACATATTATGTAGGGATAACATATAAATTATCGCTAATATTAAACACAGCAAAATTTCTAAAACGAGAAGCATTTTTATCACATTTTTATTGGTAAATCACACACAATCTATTACCGAATAACACAAACGTGAGACATTTCATGAATTCTTTTTGCACTTATTTCTAGTAGTGGTTTATTAGTAAAAGCCTGTTAGCGAGGTCATTTACACACTGGAATACCGAGGATTCTCGGCCGACCGCGGAATCTTATAATGAAAACCCTCGTCAAATGGAATTAACTGGTTGTTAAAGTAAAGTGGAAAAACTTAAAAGTAATATATTATATACTGCCTCTGGGACATGTAGGCTTAAGTGCAAAGAAGATTGTATAAATAAAAAAAAAGAGTGTGTGTACTTATGTACACGCGTTAGAAGTTATATTTCTTTGGCGTATGGAAAAAAAATAACTAAAATGCAGTAGTGATTAACGATAAATATTAAAATTAATCAAAAAGATTTTATTTAAATAAATAATTTTTAATTAACGATGTAAATAAATTATACATACGTATAATTTACATACGTATAATTTATTTAAAAAGTCGATACCGACAATTAACCTCAAATGCACTCAAAACAGTTTATTCAAATCAGTTTTAATTTATATATATATATTAAGATATACTAATAAATAATAAATTATTAGTATCACCGTCGTATATGAAATTGATTTAATAAAAACACCAAAATAATATTTATTTATTCACACTGTTTAATTGTACCCTTACGAAACACGTGTTCTACATATAAAAATACTAGAATATACAACTTGAACATAGTTATCAATTTTCATACCACCTAGAACTAACTTCATGCTGTTAAATTTAGGTGTCGGTGTGCGCGCGCATCGTAAAAATTCACTCTCATCATTTTTTCTCCATCGCGCCAAAATAAGTATAACTTCAAAAATAATAATATTATAATTTATTTACAAAAATGAATTTATTGACAAAAAATCAGGAGATATTAGGCATCAGCAATATATGCAATATATTTAAAGTTAAAACATTTATTTCAATTAGGCCTATTAAAAAGGCACTTTTAAAAGTCAAAATTATAAACTTAAGATGTAAGAACGATATAAATCAAAGTTTAATTACCTACCTACGTATGTTAAAATGAACATATAAACCATTTACACTCAGATTGATTGATTGTCAAACAATCAATCAGCCTGTTCCGGCTGGATATAAATAAACCATTATAGTATTTAGTAATTGTCTTTATTAACATAAAATACAATAGTAATAACTTTTTCTACAGCTGTGTTACTTTTTGATATTCAACAGCCGTTTGTCTTCGTGACCACGCACGCGAAACGTCACAATATTTTAAAATTATGTAAAATAATTATAAATTTATAATAATACATAGCTTCAATCCGTTGAAATAGTGTTTTCTTCAAACCATTCTAAGCATCTAGTGTAATGACTAAGTATTATTTGAAATCATACCACTTGTTTCTGAGCCTTTACAAAAATACAAATCTTAACTTTTCTTTAATACCATTACCTAAAATACGTATGAACTACGGCAAATCAATGTTTACCAACGAAGACGCACAACTGCATAATAAACTACCCACAGATATAATTAATATTACTTCTTTTAATTCATTCAAATCGCAGCTAAGTGAATATGTTAGGCAAAATTACTTTTTATTCATATTGGTTTACTTACTTTTGCTATTAAATTTAACATTTTTTGTCTTTTCTGATAAATTAAGTATAAATCTACTTATAAATAGACTAGCCGACCCCGCCCGCTTTGCTGGGCGAATTTTCAAAGGAAATAAATTAAATTTTATTCATCATTTTTATTTATTTTTTGCTTTTTTTTATAATTTTTATTTTTTTTATTTATATTTTTTTTTTGCTTTTTTTGTTAATTTTTATTTTTTTTCTGAAATTTACAATATTTTTCAAAGAAGAGTCAAATTCACTTAAAATAATATTTATTGACATAATAAATTATTATTATTATTATTATTATTATTATAATAATAAATGTTGATGAACAACAAAACAAAGAATAAATGGAAAAATTGTCCAATAGAAATGGTCCGATTCATGGAGAAATGAGTATTAATCTTCCTCCATCTCACATTCGACGACTCGTCGCTCGTAAGTTGAGTTTGCCGGGACGTAAAACATACTCGTTAACATAACGGAGTTTAAGCATAATAAGAAGGTACTTCACAGTATAATAAAGTTCTAGCAAAATCATCTCTAGAACATAGATTAAAAAATTCAGTTAATGTAGTTTTCGGAGGAAGTATTGCCAAATTTTGTATGTTTGTCGGATTGAAATAAACTCTTTGACCATTGTCCAAATGAACTGCTAAATGAAACACTGTTGGATTTCTTTCATGTATTGGGTAACCTAGTATTCTCCAAGTAGCTTCTGAAGAACTTATATATCGACCCGATTGAAAAATTTGGATTTCATTATTTTCATTACTAACTGAATAAGTTGCTTGGTCAGTTCCTTTATTCATGTACTTGCATATAATTGAATTCATAGTTGAAGAGTTACCAATTCTCGCAATCCATAAGATGATTATTGAAGATGAAGATGAAGATTAAATATTATGTGTTAATATATTAATAAACTTTTTTTTATAAATTAATTACGGTATTACTTATTTATCGAAGACAAACAAAATTTATTTAATTATTTGTATGTATATATATTTTGCGGCTGTGGACCGACATGTGCTTCATTGTACCGTATCTACCCTGTGTCCCATTATTCGGCGGAACACAGTGACATGAGGAAACCACAGAGAAAACTCACGCCAGTACAATCGGTGATAGGCAAATTTTCATTAATCACTAAAATTCTGCATTGTAGTGATCAATGAGCCTTTAACTCATACCTAACAACAATGATGTTCATGCAGGCCAATCGTATTCTTAAGAAGATCACCCATCAAAGTACTAACCACTCTAAAAGCTGCATAGATTGGGTGATCAACCGAATCATACGCCAGCTGCATAGCTATCACTGCCGCACTTATATTAAATAATCTTATTACAATTACAATAAGAAACATTAATATTTCTTTTTAAATAGAGAAGGTAGCTTAAAAATGAACCGAAATTTAGAGCTAAATGTACGTCAATGTAGATCAATAATATTATTTTCTGGACATTTTCTAACTTTCTTCTTTATTTTTTAATCTTTTTTATTCCTCAATTTTTTCAATCTTCTCCTTTTTTCCCTTGTTCCTTCGTTCTTCTCCTTATCCACTTTTTCACCTACTCTTCCTTCTATGACTTCTTCGTCGTCTATCTCAGTTGATTCCGTCGCGATGTTTTTTTCATCTGATGGGGTTGTATTAAAATTAAATTGATTTGTTATGTTTTATATAAGTATCTCAATCAACAAATAGAAAATTACTTTTTAATTTCCACTCCTGCTGTTGTTTAGCATGTTTAACCAAACGCATCATTCATTCTTGTTCTTTTCTCTCAAAGTAAGTTCGTATTTCTTGAAAGTATAATAAAGCGTTGTAAATTCCGTCAATTAACGATTTCTAGATAAATTTAAATAATTTTTAATACATTCATAATTAACTCTTAAACTTTATCATCACTTTATTTTATTTTTTATGCACATTCACCTCTCTAATCTCTGCAAAGGAAAATTCACTTATATTATCGTATTCTTCAAAGCAACCAATCCCTTCATGGAATCTTCTGTCACTTAAAGCGATTCGGACTGTTGTGAAACATCCAATATAAGACTTTCTTGATTCTTTTGATAGTTAATGTCGAATTATTAATCAAAATTTGTAATTTACAATTTAATTATATATCAATATATTTTACAAATCATTACTTACCTAAAGTTTGAGCTTTTATCTCATGAGACCAGTTTTTAGAACCAAACACATAGTCAGCACACAAACATAAATTTTCAATACTTTCTCTGTCTGACATTTTTATTTCACTTCTCAACCGCTTATGAACTGACGTTTTATCATAAAATTAATTAGGTTATATAAAAACAAATGAAATTAATTAAATAAAAAAAAAACAATTGACATTAACCTTTTCTATTTAAACAGTAAAAAAATAATCATTTGGAGTCTGTAGAAGTTACAGTTTGGAAACATAAATTTAACATTCTCACACCCACCCCCGCAATCCCTATTGGAAATAGAATTTCGTAAAATCCTATTTGAGATTATTTCTGCATGACAAATAAAAGATTACTACCAAATTTAAAGTCTATAGAGGTTACAGTTTGGAAATAGAAATTTCACATTTTAACACCCACTACCGCAATCTTTTTCGGCGGTGGGTTGTTGTAAAATCCGCTCTTAAATCATTTCTGCATCACATATAGACGACTCTAGCTAAATTTGGAGTCTGTAGGAGTTACGGCTTAAAAAATAAAAAATTTCACCCCCGCAACCCCCTGTGGGGTGAGCTACCGTAAAATTCGTTCATAGACTATTTCTACATCTCTTACAGAAGATTCCTACCAAATTTGGATTTTATAGGAGTTTATAGTTTAAAAACGGGAATTGTTCATTGTTAACGCCCCCGCAATCCCCTTTGGGGGATGAATTTCTTAAATTCCGTTTTTAGTTGACCTCTACATAACGAAAGTAATATTCCTACCAAGTTTCACATTTCTAAGTCCTATAGTTCCCGAGATTTCGTGATGAGTAACTATAGAAATTGGAATATTTCGATTATCATCGAAATTTTTAATGTTTTAGCAGACTTTTTTAAAATTTTCTTACATATAAACATTCTCCTGACAATTCTGAAGACAATAAAAAAAAATTAACCCAATCGGTCCAGCCGTTCTCAAGTGATATTCGATCATAGATACGGCATTTTATTTTTATCAAAAAATGAGAGTGGGTGTGCAGGGGTGCGTGGATATTTGTAAGTAGATTCTTAGCTGAATGTAAAAGAACATTATCCGTTTAGTAAACTCCGTTGCCATGGAAACAAAAGAATCAAGAGAAAACGCTTGCAATTAGCGGGATAAATGTTCATAAAAGTAAAACAGCAATAAAAAAATGAAGGAAAATAAATAGCCATAAACCATCTAGGAAAAATTTCGCATCGAATGGTGGTAGTTTCATGTCGATACGATCAGTGGTTTAGGCGTGATTGAGCCTCAAACGAATACCATTTTCATTATATATATATAGATAGATAGAAGAAATGACCCGGTGGACTAAGCTTCATCGACATTTCTATAAAATGACAAAACTTGATTTTTTTTTTAATATATATTTATACACAGAATACATACCCTTAATTGGTAACACTTGGCCCAGAGATTCGTAATAAATTTGAAATCTATGAAAGTTTATTTTTAAATATTTGATTACTAAGGGATTTTTTTTATAATAAAACAAAATATTTCATAGCTAGTTTAAAAAAAATTGTCGTTTTTTTATTTTTCTTCACTTTAAAAAATATCTCAAGATTAAAAAAGAGGCCCAATCAATCCATCGCGTTTAAACAAGATAAACATCAAGCACTTCATTTATTTATATACATATATAACATTTTATATTTATAACATTTTAAACATTAATCATTATTAAAATCATAAATTCAATCCCTTGAATACACACATCAGCGCACTTAACGAAAATAGTATTGTATTTTCCCACGCTGCTATATCTGAAATCAATGGCTGTCTGTTCTTGAAATCCCAAAGATCACTTCCAGACAAGCAGTTAATGGAATGGAATAAACCACAATGTTATCTGGTGTTATGCTCCTTTGATTTGAGCTAATTTTAGCGAATGAACAATATCTATTTCGTAGTTTATCAATTCTTAATGTATTCAATTTAATATTTGAAAGTGTAATGATTTTAGATCTTCATACTATAATTTTGTTTTTACTTTTACTTATAAAAACAAAATGATAGTATATTTTACTTTTACATAACTTACAAACTAAATTATGACTATTATAACTGATCAAAATTAATCTAAAGATTTAAAGATGGTTATGACTGTGAGAAACACATTTAAATGTCTTAGAGACCAGATATATAAAAATATATAGAGACAATATAAATATACAGAGAATATAAAAATCCTTTGACAATAAATATTCATAAAATTGTATTTATATTAATTTTAATAAAGGTATTAGGGCATTAGAAAATTGAATTATTCTTTTAATTATTACATTTTAAGGTATTTATATTAGAATTAACTACAATTAAGTTATCTTATTTTAGATTATATAAATTGATTACTATAAATTACTAATTGGTAAAATTTAATCAATAATTAATCAAAGTCTTTTTATTCATTTATGTTAGACAATGTACGCTCTTGAACATCATCAAATTCAATAAAAAAAATTAATTCTAAATGTACATTAACTGCAGTTCTCAAATCAAGGGCGTCTAACGAACGAGAGGAAATAGTTCTAAGCCGCTTCGTACTTTACGCGTTTAGGTTGCTAATGGCCTTTCCAAGGTTCTGCAGTGAATGTTTGCCAAAACCTACCTTACCTAAACTGATGGTTTTGATGCCATCATTCGGAAAGTTGTATTCTTGATGCATCGTGTTAGGCATATATATATACTAAATGTATATGTTTTTAATGTGTTCACAAAGAACAGGATTATCTTAAAATGTTGGTGTTCTGTCTACGTCCTTACGATAGGGGTTTTTTATAATACTAACAATTTTAGATAATAATTAAATTTATTTAATAAAATTTTATATAATAGGGGGTAACGGGAATAAGGAACACCTGATATTAAGTGAAGGCTCGCAAGTGCGTTGCCAGCCTTTTAAAAGCTAAGTCCAAATTGTTACTTAAATAAAACTGCATAGATGTAATCTGAAATAACGTTATTTTTTATGTAGGCTTACCTGATGATACCACCGCCCATGGACACTCACATTGCCAGAGGGCTCGCGAGTGCATTGCTGTCCTTTTAGAAATTAGTACGCTCTTTTCTTGAAGGAGTCGAATTGGTTCGGAAATATTTCAGTAGGCAGCTATATAAATATTATAAATCACTAAAGTAATTTACTAATTTTGTAAGGAGCTGCTATCACTCATTATATCTTATAGCAAATTGATAACGAGAAATATATGTAAAATAATAGAAATAGTTCCAGAATATACATAAATAAATAGTCAGTTACAACTTCAAGCAATTGTTTTGAACAATGGTAGATTATGCCATTATAAACTCTTCTAAGCTCACACATTATGAGCTGTTTGTGGTTGTTAGTACAAAGGCTGTCAAGAAATCTATTTACAAAACATTATAATAACTTGTTTGTAGTACATTATGCTTGCTGAAATATTAATCTTAACTGAAAAGCGTTTTAATAATACGTATAAGAACTTATGTAGCGCGCCTTAGAGATTACACGAAACAGTAACTACATGGAGAGGCCTACCAGGCAAACGGTACGGCAGGCCTTACACTCGATGGGATGATGATATCAAAAAATCGCGGGTACCCAATGGATGCAAATAGCTCGGGATAGAGAAAGATGGCAAGCCTTGGAGGAGGCCATTTCCGGAGAGGGTTCCTGAAACATACTTAATGTTAAAAATATTTACTAACACATAGATTAACCGTATCTAAGTGGATCAGTAAATAATTTAAGGCTAAAAATAAATTAATATCTATAAGAGCTTAACTTGAAAAGTTAAAAAATTTCACTTCGAATGGTGTTTAAAGATGGCGTGGCGTCTTAATTTATTTCTCATAGAATTACAATCACTTAGTGAGAAAATTTAGAGTAGGTTATTTAGGAGTATAATGTTATGATATTATTTTAAATTAAGCTATATAAGCTAATAGCTATGAAGATATATAAAATAATATTTCCACAAAAGTGTAGATAGGTCGTATCAATATAACAACAACTTTGTGTGACTAATAGTAATAATTTCTTAGAGCTAGCCCCTAAGAAATTTTCATATACAAATAAAATTACATTGACTTTTTTGATATTTTGGAAATACATATTTATTTTATTAAATAGAAAATTTTATTGATTACAATCAAGTATACAGTATTTATAATTTTCCTAACCTACAAAGTGAAAATAAGAAAATCACAACAAATTTAAAATGTGTGGTCCCTGTAGCAGTGTACACGAATACAAATAATAAGTATTTTATTCTATTTATTTATTTATCTTTGCGATATTTATAGGCATATATGTGTGTGTGTTTTGTTAATTTGTTCTTTTAAACTGGATGTATTAAGTATTTGTACTTGATACATTGTTTTAAGTTTTCCGTTTCTTGTCCTTGGTTGTATTGACCATAATTGAACAATATTTCTTTATTAATATTAGTCAATTATGTGCAATTAGCGGCAATGACGTCTCAAACATAATTTCCTCAAGGTTCTCTCATGACTACGACAACTATACAATAGCTGATAAAAAAATATTGAAATACCATCTGATAATTGGTATATTTTTCGAATAGAAAAAATCTTCAGCATAAAAAAAACTTTGAAATAATTCCAATTGCAATGGTATGACACTCATTACAAAGTTATGCATGCAACTGTGCTTGTTACGACTGTGCTATTGTTGTCGTAATTACTGCCTTTGGACTAAAAGTGTTGCACTACATCACTTTATATTACAAAAGCTGGTGATTTTGTCAGAAAATTAGGTTTAAATGGTTTTGGTCCGAGAGAACGAGGCAGTGCGAACGAGACAAAAGCAAGAAGTGCTTTATATGTTAAATTTCATGTTAACAGGTATTTTGTTGAGGCCTCAGTAGAATTTTAAAGTGACCCCTGGACTACGGAAAATTGCCAGAGGTAAACATATGTAGTCGGTTTCTCTGGTAGTAAATGAATAAATAAAAAATATGCTTATTTTGGAATATAAAATACATGTAGACATGCCAACTCATTGGCAAAGAAGACAGAGAGTGTAGGCCGAGAGAAAAAGCCGGTGTAAAAAACTCTCGGTACTCTTTTAAAAAAGCAAATCATCAAACAATATTTAAAACAAATATATCAAATTAATTAGAAGTAGCCTGTCTTGCACTAGCCCAAGACCCTTTTATCAACTTAATACATTTCTTAAATTTATTAAAAAACAAAGATAAAAGATCCTCTGGGATTTTATTAAAGAAGAGTATCCCTTTTCCCAAAAAAGAATTACTAACTTTAGATAGTCTAGTACGGGGAAATTTATTCCGAGTATTGGGTTAGATAGTTGAGTTGCGTACCTTAGTGCATATCCCTCCATGCACACTAGAGAAATATAAAAATCTACCTGACTCATCAAATGTGGTATAAATTTCGTCCGATCGTCGTTCGACTACATAAAAAATGTAATACAAATATTGTAGTGATAATTCGTCTAAAATTTGTGTTTTTACATTTCTTTAAGTTGAATATAAAAATATATTATACTTCATTCGCCTACAAAGCTTTTATAAGCCCGACGACAGCCTTTGAGCTTGTGTAAAACAAAATATGTACAATTAGACATTTAGTACGATTACTGAAAAGTTTAAATAGGGAGATTTCTAAAGCTTTTCCCAACTATTTAAAATTACAGCCATACTCAGAGTGAAGTTAATCATTAAGAGTACCGAACTCTTAATGATTACTTAAGGCATTAGTAACATTATTCACTGTAGATTTTAAAAAATAAACCAGGGGCTCCACAGTCTTGTTAGGCCTGAGCCTCAGATTTCTGTATCTGTGTCAGTTGTTAATCTGCAGCAGGTATGTGACCAGCCAAGGATAAGGGATAGATGCATGACGTTCATTGTCACATGAACATACCAGCAAAATTTAAAAATATTGTTGACTTTTTCTCTGAGTTAAGCTCTGAGATCAGACAACATTTGATCAAGTTTCCAACCGTTGAAATTTGATACAAAAAGCTTCTTAAAATATTAGGACTTTCATTGGTACGTACGTGGTATTATAAATAAAATATCTCATACGCTTTTCGTGTGAGAAAAGTTCAATCCGCGAGTGTACTACTATATACATTTATTATTATATATATATTATTTATACGTCTTAATAAAACTTTGACACGTACACACAATCTCCATTAAAACTAAATCAGACTATTTTATAGATATAACACTGTATTAACTATAAACACACACTAATTTAACATGCAATCATTCGTTATTTTTTTTAAATAAACTCTATTAGTTGATGTATTCGTTTAGTAGGACTTTAGATGGAAATGCTGTCTTGTGCAGAAAACGTAATTTTCTTATTTATTTATATTATCATTAGCACGTATACAATATGAAATTGATATGTTCATCTATTGGTGGTTTTACGTGAGTAATAATTAATTTACAAAGAAGTTTCACGTCTGACATGTGTAGGTACTTTGTACGCACGCACTTTCTTCTTTTCACTTTAAGATTTAAGAGTGGTTGAGATTTACAAATAAATGTTTTTTTGATTTGACAAAAACGTAGGTATATACAGGAATAAAAAATGCACCTTGACAATAGTCGTAAACAAGAACTTCACGCATCTCACGTTGTGACATACTTTTATGACATGAAAAGAGACTGATTCTTTCCATAGATCATTAGACTAAACTCTTGCGAAAAATTGATTGAAACTTATACATATTTTTTTTTTCATTTACTTATTTATACTTCGTTACATTAAAAGATAAAAGCTTATAATATAAGAATTATAAGGAATATAACGGCCGGCCTTAGCTCTGACAAGCGACCGTGCAACGCTAGTAAAGAAAAAACTAAAATAAAGATATAACGGTAAAGTGCAAGTCAACATAAACTAAACTCCATATAATACTGAAAAATATATTTATTTTTATTTATTTTTTATTTTATTTACGAATTACAGAATTACGAAATAATCTAAAATAATACAAACTAAAAAAATACAGTAAATCTAAACTCACGTATTCATAATTTACAATGCAATACAAAATAAGAAGTACAAGAATTCCAATTTTACTACTGAACAGGATGTCGGTAAGAAATGTTTATGTAGAAGAGTTTTAAAAGTGGTTAGGGTAAAACCATTCGTTTGGAGTCGGGCAGCGTATTTCACAAGCAAATAGAAATCCTAAACGAGTTGAGTATATATATGACTCGATGTAATTTTGCATGTGTATAACACGACAATTTTAAAGGGTAGTTCTGTGAACAAATGAATGTTCATAGTTCACGTTGCCTAAATCTTCTAAAAAAATAATATTTAAGTTTGGTTTGGTACTTTTGCGTTTATTGACTGTGTCTATCCAACGTGTGTGACTATGTTGTATGTTTCAGTAGCAGCTTTTAAACGCTTAACCCACATATAACACCCCTGTAAAACTACCTATAACCTCTCCAATATCACTTGAGAAATAAGGTTCGCAAAGAAACATAAATATTCAAACTCTTAAGATGATTGGAGCCTCATTGCAAGGATAAAAATTCATGATTCATCAAAAATTCATTCATTTAACTGATCATAAGAAATTTTACTAATAAAACAAAGTTATTCTTTGTTATTACTGAGCCATAGTTAAAATCTAATTGAAAAAAATAACGTAGTTTTAAATAAACTTACAACATAATACAGTACAAAGTCGATATAATTAAAAAGCAATGTATGTGTTTGGAAGCTATCTATGATTAAGGGCTATCAGCAAAATGCCTCACAAAGTAAGCTGGCACGGCCTTAAACAAATTCCTGCCAAAAAACTTAGATGCCTAGACACAGATTCTAGTCACGAATCTAGTTGGGGCATACTGCGGTTTCAAGTTAACGTGATATATTACAAAGTTACATTAAAGTTTAATGTCGAAAACACTTATTGGCCTAGTTCTTAAGATAATATTATCAGTAGTCTGGTCAGAAATACTGTTGCATAAGAACTTATCTTTTTTTAACTGTTTAATTATTTTGAATTTGGAACACGAATACTATTATAAAAACATCTTTCGATTTGGCGCCATTTCACAAATTTTTCCATGTTCATCAAATAACCATATGTAATGGTGTGTTAAAGAAAGAAAGAAAGAAAAAGAAAGAGAGATCATCAAAAACACAATGTTATATTTTTGCGGTAAATAATCTAAATTGTTAATTAACAGCTTTATAATTAATTTCACTCAGTAATTATGTTTACGAGCTTTTTAGCTGTAAAAACCAATGAGCACATTTATCTTAAATTTAGAAGTTGAATAATTTAAACAGCACAGTTTGGCAGTGCAAGTATTTTTTTTCTTTTCAATAAAAAAAATTTGTTGGAAAATGAAAATTGCATTACAAAATATCCTTTCCAAAGGCTTTTATGTTTTGATTCCTCAGACCAAAATGCGTTTTTGGACTATAAAATTTATTGATTGCCAAATGTGAACTAGCACAAGCACCAAATTATTTCAAAATACTTGAAAATCCACATTATTTCATCGAAATACTTCGTGTGAGCCTTTTGATGCATTTACTAAATTCATTCTCCTTTCTTGTCCGTCCGTCCGTCAGTCAGTCCGTCTAACTAAGATATTAATCAATCTTAATCAGGTCGTGTTTTCCTTAATCAGATGGGCGATCCAAAAATGTATCAAGATCGTTAGAGCGAGATCGTTAATCTGCTGCCGAAGATTGCAGATTATAGGCCATTTTGATTAAAACCCTTGACCTTTAAACCCTCGGTTAGAAAGAAACATAGCATCCAGCAGATGAAGGAACCACATTTTGGTAGGGACATAATGTGGTTTTAAATTATATTACTGTTTAGTTTAGACAAACACGTAAGATTATTTCAGGAGAAGTAAGAAGTTCGTAAGAAGATTCTCTTCATTATTACAGAATTCATTTGGTATACGTCACTCCGTTCGTACTAAATATTTTTCGTAGTCTATTTACACTTTGATTATTAAAGCACTGCAAATAGCCGTTGTCATAATAGAATAATTTAAAAGAAACACACTTTAATAACATAAACGTTTATTTATAGGTAAATAAATATTTTTGTCAATAATTTTGATGAGGATGATCCGTAATATATTAATTCGGCCGATCGTCACATTTGAGGTAGTTTTTGTTTCGCTTGGGTTATGCTAGACGAATTTTGACATTGATTAGGTTTTTGTCAAATATATTTAATAGTTTCCTTCCCTCAGCTATAATTTCAAGCCAAAGAATTCGTTACTATACATATACATATATATATTATAAATTTTTCTTTATGTTAATAATGTTTGAAAACGAGGTATACTTAGAAATTATTATTTTAAAATAAAATTATGTAACAAAGGCCACTGAACCGTTCTTTATCATATATTATTAAAAATATTTGGTAAATTTGGAATCTCGGCCATCTTAAAAAGGCTTGACATCTTTTTTCTACATATTTTCATCACTCGGCAATAGTGCACCATCCAATAATGTGGTGGCGTTTTTTAACCCCATAGAAATTAATGAAAACATCATAATTTGTTTAACCTAGCCTAATGTAATTCACTGGAAACCACTGGGTACTAAGACAATATAATTTACATGTTGCATGTAATATTATCACTTATTTTTTATTTTTTTAAAGGTTCCAAATCCACGCGCCTTCTTAACAAGTCGTTGAGAAGGAAAAGACAAAAATGGAGCTTTTAATGGATAACAGGCCGTATGCTTACAACAAAGCACATGTTAAATAATAATCTACTTATAGCGACATAGTCAATGGTTACTACTTCTTCTCTTCTTAATGTACCCAACATTATTTGTCTTTGGGATGGTGGGGTACAACAAATTGGAAACCAGATGGGACTTACAGTTGGCATACTACGTACTGAAAGCTTGAGGGGTGTAGTGTGCAACCCAAGTGTACTTCAAGAACTGGGTTTCCTACTACCTATGGGATATGTGCGACGGATAATTATTTATTTATACGGGTTATTTGCGATACCAAGGGCAAGAAACAGTCTGTCGCACAGATCCCCGTTATCCAGAACTTTACGCCTACTGAATGCTGTCTCCGACACTATAGACATATTTGTATGTTCACAGAGTGAATTTACAGTGGCGATATGATGTGTTTAACATTAAATTTTAGTAAATGATTCTCGACATTAACCTATTGGCATAGCCTGTTAGGATAATGTATGTATTTTTGTAATAAATAAACAAATAAATTCTTTCAATGTGAATACTTAAAGATGACATATACCTTGTCTTTGATCCAGCCACGAACTTAAACTCCATTGATTTTCTTGTAATTAACCTCTATTTGAAATGAAAAGCGTAAGTATGTCATAAAAAGTTATAACTTCACTGGTATATACATTTGTAATATTTTTTTATGTAGCAATAAGAAAGATAAAAGCGTAAATGACAGGACTTTTTATGTTACTTTTTCTGCTTTTTGAAGAATTTTCTCATAATTGAAAATGTACGTACTATACAGCAGTTAAATAAGATCATTTAAATAGCAAATATAATATTTGATGCGCTCCATTTAATACTTAATAAGTACTTGTAACACACTTTCATATATCCCTAAAAAATTAAGTCCTTGGCCTCGTGAGCAAATTTTATATTTTGTTATGATTACTTTATTGAAATGTAACGAATATTGTTGATTGAAAAAAAAAACCTTTCAAAATATTCGAAATGTATACAAGCTTCGGAAGATAGTATATCAAAACTATATTACGAGTATTTTCTAATTGGCCGTGGGTCCTTACCTAGACGAGGAGAAAAAAAAAATTAGAGCAACCCCAGATTCTCTCACGTGCCCTTATAGGGACTACTTTTTTTATATCTTCACTAAGACACTTTTTTTATATACATGTGTCTTCACTAAGACATCATGGAACATTACGATCTAGCCTTTAGACTAATAAGCAATTTAAGTAAAACCTAATTTACTAAAAAGGTTATTTATCGTAAGGAAGTATCCAAATACTACTAACAATCTGTATTAAAGGGAAGTTCTTCACTCTGTTCTTGTGTTCTTGTAGGAACAACTTGTGAACGTTTTAGTGGTATTGCTCGCCTAGTGTCTGAATAGCAGAGATTCTATGAGTCGAGTCCCACATATCCGTACCACTTATGGGGTCAGCAAATTGTAAAGGGCATAAACGGGCAGGAGGCTCATCTGATGTTAAATGAGAGCACCATTTCCATAAGGCTTGCAAGTGCGTTACCGGCCTTTTTTAGAATTGGTATACGGTTTTTTTTTGAAGAACCCTAAGTCGAATTGTTTCGGAAATATTCCCAAAACAGAGTAAGCATATGTTCCCGTCACAGTTCAGGTATAGATGTCACCTAAAACGATCTTGGATATACTGAAAAAGAAAAACTAATTCAACACCAGTAATTTAACCTTTAAATTTTGGTAATGAAATTGTAATTAAAAGTAAATAAAGTACGCTTTACAATTTTGTATTTTTTTTTCAGACAAATTTATTTATTTTGTACTCCTACAGCTAACATAAATTATATATAATAGCAAACAAATGCACTGAGAATATAGCCACAGATAGAATACATGATATTATATATAACAAAAAGATTTATAAAAGGGAACAAACAAACAAAGTATTTAGTACAATTAACTAACTGTGATTTAATTTAATTAATTAAACCTAAATTGGTTGTGTTGTGTAATAGTGTAAAAGAAATAAATTGATCTAAAGGCTAGTATATCAAGAATTTTCTTATAAACCATACCGAATTAAACTAAACATTTTCATTGAAGTTACCACAGTTTTCTCCCTCTCTCTCTCTCTCCTCTCTCTCCTATCGGCAGCTCTTGTGTCAGCGTCGTGGTCAGCAAGGAAATGTTTTGGTGATGATCAGTCTTTCACTTGATTGGTCCAGCTGGTCGGTGAACAGCCACGTCATCTTTTGCCTATGTTACAAACGATCAGAGTCCGAAGTTCTCATTGCCTCTGCGCATTGTACGACCATAAAATTGGCTGTATACATATATGGTAGACAGGCGATTCAGTATGGAGTTGGGTCAGATCGATGTATTGGTGCGCTTGCTTGACCGTTCTATGCCCTTGATTTGAGAACTGGCAGTAAATGTAAAATTAGAAGCATTCGATGTATATTTCTATTTTGACGTTCATAAGTGTACACAGAGAGACAACACAATGGACAGGCCCACTAGGACAAAGAAAGAGAGGAAGACCAAATGCACGCTGGGTAGACGACATCATAAAAGTAGCAGGCACTCATTGGTTACGAGCGGCAGAGAATAGAGAGTACTGGTCTTCTCTGGAGGAGGCCTTTACCTTTCATGGAGAGGGTTCTTGCTGAAAATTATTTTTTTAATCTATTTTGCATGCACACTGAATTGTAATACTTATGGAATGCAATAAATAAAAGGCTTTTTATTTTTATTTATTTAAGTGTACATTGTGTTACCTACATGAATAAGTGATTTTTGATTTTTCTGAATATTCACCGGCAGCACGACATCGCAAGGGCATCAATCCTTTACCGTTCACGAGCGAAGAGAGTCCACATTTCTACTCTATACAGGATGATAGGAAATACTAAATTCTGTACAAGTATAATCTTGGTATTGATAAGATCTTTTCTTCCAGATGTTGCTTAAACGTGTAACTTTATTTACCATCACAGTTTTGTTCATAATAAATCAATATGTAAGTAATATATTGCCTCAGGTCACCTTTTTAGTGGTGTATGTATGTGGTAACAGAGGAATTGATTCCAAACAATATTAGTAGACCGTAATAAAAATTCATCCCTTCAAATCTGACACCATCATTTCAGGGAGAATCAAACCCGTTATTAATCTTAAAACAAAGCCATGATGACATTATTATGAGTACATAACAACGTTGTATCGAACCTTATATCTTATTTATCTTTTGCTCTAATGAATTTGCAAGGCACTAATTAATTTATGAACATCGTTATTGCAGTAAGCCTCTTAATACCGCAATTATCTAAGTTTAGTGTTCGCATAGTTAAATCAATAGATGCACATCTTGTACAACGAGAAACTGCGATAAAACAAGCAAAATTTATCTCATAATAAATTATTTTATAACAAATATGATAAAAATACAATGCAGTATTGCTACAATACACATACACAATACAATAAGATATTTGTTACAACAATTACTATAAATATTTCATACCTGAGGTCGTAGGTTAGATCCCCGGCTGTGCACTAATGGCCTTTCTTTCTATGAGCGCATTTATCATTCGCTTAACGGTAAAGTAAAACCGGGTTGGCTTAGACCTAAAAACTTGACGTCGTGTGTCAGGCACAGGAGGCTGATCAACTACTTGCCTATTAGATTGACAAATGATCATGAAACAAATCCACAAATCTGAGGCCTAGACCTAATATGGTTGTAGCGTAATTATTCTATTTTGTAATAAAAACAGAATTTGACTTTTATTGAGACTGGCCAATTAACTGGGCAGAGTCTCACAAATTGTTCGACTATTGTCATGTAAATTGACTAAACAAATTGTCATTTGATTATAGAAATGTAAAATCGATTAATATTACCAACTTACAGCAGTTAACTGAAAAGCCGATAGAAACTTTGAATGCCAGAGGCTCGCGAATGCGTTACGGCCTTTTAGGAATTTTACGCTCATACATACCATGAAAATTTGTAAAACTGTTTCTTGTGTATAATAAAATGTCTTTAATACATTGGAAAATATTGTTTAAATCATGGTTATTAGTGCATTTAATATTTAAAAAACACCTTAGTATATATATAGACGTTTATAATTGTTATTTCACATAATCCTGTATTAGTTTTAGTTGCAACAAACTACATTAATTCCGCTATAATCTGTGGATAATGCTAGCGACACAACGTAATTAGAACGCCTGCTTCCTACGACCACTGTAATAGTCACTGTATATAAACAGGCTTAGTCGACATATCAAGGACCTTAGTTAGCTGGAATGTGCTTGAATAAACAGGTTAATTTGTTAGTTAGAACCACGGTTAAACTGTAGCGTCGCGTTGTTGAGAAATATTTACGTAAGTTTGTATTCTATATAATATCTTCAGTCCTAGTTGAGTATATAAGTCTAAATAAATGTGTTACACCGAATTATGGAGCAAACTATCTACATGCATTGCGTATGTTTAAGAGTTTAAAATTGTATCTCTTCTCTGAATGTATATTTTAGAAATGTCCTTTTTCTTTCGAGAGAAATTGGCTATACCAAAAAATAACCTGGAATTGTATAGAACCTTTTATATGGCAATAGTTAGAATATGAACTTATTATAAACTTTATTTGTAATAAATTCATTTAACCATATTCTATATGGAAAAAACATATTTTATTAATGACAATTTGTGTGAAATATTTTAATTCATATTAATTTGAAAACGTAATAATATATTTAAATAATGTGATAATGTTATGATAAAATAATATAAGAATTGACTATAATATATTGAACTCATGTGATTTAACTTCTATTCTACCTTTTAAGATAATTTTGCATCTGTGGCAGATAATGCGAAATTTAGATTATACCACCATAGCATTTTTGTACTATATTCTTGCAAACAAATTTATTTATTTATTACAGAAATACATAAATTATATGTGTTAAATGTCAGGAGTATCTGTATAGTATATGTAGTGTGTGAATGAGCAAACTGCAGTAGATAACTCTGTATATAATATGAAACGCGGAGTTGTAAGAACCTTGTTAGGTAACCCTACATATTTTTAAGCCTTACAAATGTGAAAGAAAAGAGTGGCGGAGAGTTTATTGCCAGTTCTTCTCTTCCGTTCTACGCCCTTGATTTGAGAACTGGCAGTAAATGTAAAATTAGAATCATTTAATTTAATGTATATTTCTTTTTTTTTGTTTTGACGTTCATAAGCGTACATGATGTTAGGTTTAAAGACATTTATTCTCATAATAGACATTAGTCACTTACATGAGAACACTTATATGCTAACGTTACAATTTGAGAAAAAAAAGAAACTTGGCAGAACTTGGATGAACTTTCATTTCCGTAGATTTGCATCACTCAATAGATGGTCTTTTGATGATGATGATGTTACCTATATGAATAAATGATTTTTTTGTTTTTGTACAGAAACACATAAAAATATTAACATTATATATATAAATACATTTAATTATTTGGGTGTAATTTAAAATTTAATATATAATTTTCAGATGAATACCAACGGATGAAAACGAGAAATTCTCATCGCTCCAAACGTTTTGATTTACGAAAAGCTCGCTCGAAACGTCAAACAGGTATTATATTTTACAGAACGGGGGCAAATGAACAGGCTTTGGGCGAATAAATGCAGTAGCAGCCTTTAGATTTTATTTATTTATTTATTTAGTACTCCTACAGCTAACATAAATTATACTTAATTACATACAAATACACTGAGAATATAGCCAAGGATGGAATACAACATACATTTAACAATAAAAAGATTTATAAAAGGGAACAAACAAAAAAAAAATATTTAATACATTTGACTAATTGTGATTTAATTTATTTAACGAAGCTTAAATTAGTTGTGTTGTGTAATGGTGTAAAAGTGCGAGTATGTACGTGATGGTGTGTATGTGGGGTGTGCTCATGATGTGTGTGATTTTGCGCTATGGATATTCTTAATACATTTTTTAACCTCATTCCGCGATAACCTAAACAAGTCAAGGCCCAAATAGTGGTCATTGTATGTCCGGGCAGCGCGATACAAAACTGAGTTTTTAGCATAATTAGTATTGATTTGAGGAACGTGAAACAAAGCACGACTACGCGTTTTGTAGGTAGGAACGAGGAAGGACAACTTTTCTAGTAGGGAGCTGCAATTGATTTTATTTGATAGAATGTCATGTAATAATAATAAATCATATTGTTTTCGTCGAGATTCTAACGTATTAATATTAAAATAATGACACGCGTCCTTATAGGTATTAAACTTATTAAACGTCTTATAGGAGATAAATTTAATAAAGTTTTTTTGGATTTTTTCTATTTTGTCATTGTGTACAGAGTAACTAGGTGACCAAACCGAGCAGCCATATTTGAGAATACTTCTTACGTATGTATAGTATAGCACTTTCATACAGTCAAGATCATGAAAATGTTCACTGATTTTCGTACAATTGCCAACTTATATAAAAAACTAAAAAATTTACCTTGGAATGGATTACAATAATTAATGACATAGTTTTTTTATTACCTCAGTCGTAATAGTGTTCCTTTATTATTTTAATAGAATTCAAGCCTAAATTAAATAATTACACAAATAATCTTAATATAAGCGGAAGTATTTACATTATTAAAAAATCTACGATACCAGTGATTTGGCTTTTACATGCGGGTTTGATGTCTGAGGTCATAGGTTCGATCCCCGCCTCTGCACCAATGGACTTTCTTTTTATTTTTATGTTTCTATGAGCGCATTTTACAGTAACTCAAAAAGCATCGCGAGGAAACTGGGTTGCCCAAAAAGTCGATGGCGTGTATCAAGTACAGGATTATGATAAAGCAAGAGATGCTTTTAATTTGAGGCCCAGACCTAATGAGGTCGTAAAGCAACTACTGCTATTTAATTATATATCTAAGACAATATGTAGTAGGTTTATATAAAATTAACATTTTAATCAGTTCACCAAAAATTTAATTTCAAAGCAAAAATATTCCATTAGTTTAGTCTTGAAAGGCGTAGTCTACACATGGCAAAACTGTCATAAATATTTATCACAACCTCATACTACTTAAAGATTGTGACTTAGCATAAAATGATGGATATCAATTTGCCTCCCCCATTTGACGCTGATAAATAACTGACAGAAACATTTGGTGACAGAATAATAAAGCGATGTTCTTATCGTATTTAAAATACTTAATTTGATTTAGAGAGATGCGATTGTCAGAATGTATGGTTGTCATTGTTATTTTTGTTTGAGTAGTGGAAAGATAGTGTACTTACTTGTATATGTTAAATATATAGAAGAACTGCAGCATATTTGGAATACTAGTTTGTTTTTCGCGAATGAATTTAAGGATACACGGCATAGCTCAATAAAAGATACATTTAATTGGTGAAAAATTATAATACTTAAATTAAAAATAATCAAATACAAAAACCAAAAACATAAATAGAACGAGATATATATATATATATATATATATTCCATATGTATGTTTCTATCCTTTTCGCGCTATATTTTTTGGTATTTTACTAATAAATATTGAATAAAACCCATGTAAAATTATCGAAAAAAACTTTGAATCATTATTTCCTTTCTATATGATATCAGTTTATAATATAGCAAAAACTATAATTAAATTACAACAAAATACGAATATAGTTTGAACAATGTGGATGAAAATAATGAAATATGCGTGAATGTCAATTCTTAAATTTGGTGCCTTGGAATCTCAGCCGTCCATGAAAGATTTTAAAAAAGAAATAATAGGTAAGCAAAAATATGCAAAAATGTAAAAAAGATTATAGCCCCACGGGACGTATATGTTATGCTCCTATATCCTTGAACAGATATTAACATGCGACATCAATTAAGCCACGCCCACGTCGATCTCATAGAAATCAGTGGTGTGTATATATTATTACTAATTGATTGATTTCTTGGACAATTGATGGATTACAGACCGAAATAAGAATCTAAGTAATTCTATTTAATAATAAAATAGATCACAAAATTGTTGTGTTTTGATTCTTAATGAAACAATATTTGTTTCGGATTATGCACTGAAATCTGTTTATATATGTAAAAAGAAATGTGCGCACTCTAAACTCTCAAAGGAGTTATATCAGTAGGATATTTATAACTCAGTTCGCAAAATCCTTTTTGAATCATATTAAATGGCGTAAAAAAGTTAATAAAATATAATATACTTTTACACTAAATTACGTTAGTATAACAAAAGAGCGACCATTTCTCAAAAGGCTGGCACAGCACTTTCAAGCCTTCTGGCATAGTGAGTGTACATGGGCTATTACGTAAGAACAGATGAATCTCCTGTTCGTTCGCCTGTTAAATAAAATAAATATATAAAGATCGCATTCACATTTTAATATTTTACGTACGTTTACTGTTTGACGATTTGAATGTAACAAAAATAATAAATCCTACAGATTTATTATTTTTGTTCATTTCCTTAACTAATGAAGTACCTTTAGAATAAATTCTAGAATATTAAGTACTTGAATATACGATGTTTTCAAAATAATAGTTTATTAAATCTACAAATTATTGTGTGAAGGCCAGATACCAAAAATAATTTTATTTTAATAATACTTTCACTTCCACATTGCTTTTTTTGTTGCCTTATATTTTGGTGGCCAGTGGACTTTTCTTGTGGATAGCGGATAATAGTTTCTCCTTCATTACTATCTATTTATATAGATGTGCAATGGACAGGAAATTACTACAAAAAAAAAAATTGTAATGTAATATTTTTATTCTGTTTTTAAAGTGAAACTTGTTAAGGCGCATGAGGGTAATTTTTTTACGGATGAAACGCAACAATAATAATATTAGCGTCACGAATATGTGCAGCGTTTTTGTCAAAGAATAGCGGAAAGCGATGTAGACCGATTGAGTGAGAGTGAGAAAGGGAGATCGAGAAAAAATACACGCTATTGTTTGATGTATTCGTACACATTAAGCATTAGCACGTATACAGTGTGTGAACAGTGTGAGTATAGATATACAAATACATGGAGTGATCATAAACCAGTACATGCTCATCTAATATTGCTTTTACCTTAGTAATAATCACTACATAGTATAAAACAAAGTCACTTTCTCTGTCCCTATGTCCCTTTGTATGCTTAAATCTTTGAAACCACGCAACGGATTTTGATGCTGTTTTTTTTAATAGATAGAGTGATTCAAGAGAAAGGTTTATATGTATAATAACATCCATTAAATAGTGGAGAAGTACTGTTATTTTTGAGGTTTCTAATGTGATGTCGTAAATAATTACATTTTTTCCGCTTACATTGCAAACGCAGGCTGAACCCTACGGGTTTTGTCAAAATAATGTACTAAGTATTGTACACATTGAAAAGGTCAACAGAAAAGTCCGTGATGGTATATGTCTATCTCTAATGGATAACCCACATTAACTTTTTTTTGTCATTTACTTTTTACGACAAATAATGGCTAATTTACGAAGCGATTTTAACCAATACAACATTAATCCTTAACCAATTAAATACCTTGAATACATTGTTCATTTAATATAGATCTGTACAGCCCGTTACAGCTTATTTAGCAGCGATCGAACGCGTATATTATCGGAGCCTTCCAGCGACGGAAATAACAATACATAATAAAAACCAGCTTTTCATCAGCATTGCACCCGTGCGAAGCTGGGCGGGTCACTAGTAAATTTATAAAGAATTTCACTTTTGGCATGTGTACCTTGTACGCACGCACTTTTTTTTGTAAAATTTACATTTGCCGTAGCTGTCATGTATAACATAGATATGTAATGGGGCTTCTAAACGGGCCATGTTTTGCTGCAATTGATAGCTGCACTATTGGCAAGTAATTGCCCGGCCATCACAAAAATGTTTTAATGCAGCTGATGGCCGAGCAATCTATGGCCGGGCCATGTGTTGCAATATGACAGCAATTGATGCCCATGATGCAGACTCCTAAACGGGCTACACATACCGGCAACAATGGCTGTATAAATCACACTTGTCGCAGCAGCTTATATTGTTTTAAAAAACAAACAGAAAAAGAAAAGATTGTGGATTCTTTACTTACTATTATTCTATTCTACTACTGTGGAGACTTTACTTAAATAGGCGTAAACTGTAGACAAATTGAGTCTAGAAATAAGCCTTGATAATAAATTATTCAAGAATTATTATTATTATTTTTACGTAGTTGTCAAATCGCAAAACACAGAATAGAGCAACATATCGCGTAAAAAAGGAAACACTGTGCCATAACAAAGAGAGAGACTGAAACAACAATAAAACTGGTTGTGCAATATTGCAGTTGAATTCGATAGCCTAGCGATCGTCCGGCAACCTATTGGGGCAATATCGGCCATAAGTGGCCATACGAAACATGTTTGGCCATATGGCCGGGACATTACTGCAATATTGCATAGTGTGGCTGCTATTGTTTGCAATGTTGCCGGGCAACTGTATTGCAGCCATCATTGCAGCAAGACATGGCCCGTTTAGAAGCCCCATAAGATACGTTTATACCTATTTGACACTTATAGTACGTTTCGAATGGGGTAATTATAATTATTTTAGTGTTTTGAAAAGCTTAGAATTTCAACGGTTTTATATAATAACAAAATTAAATATACGAATCGTCTACGAATATATACGCGTATAACCACGCCTACATGTAGACTCCGCGCCTCGACGTAGGCGTTTAATGTATTACCAAAAGCTTAGGAAGACATTTTTTATAAGGTATATTTGTATAATCTAGTGTTTTTTTTTCATAACTTATATTTTATTATATTAATGGATCCGCTATGTTTAGGGATACTAATTGTAAGGTACGTTTTCTTTTTCAGTGTTAAAAATGTTAGTTTGGTCGATATATTATTAAATCTGTTAAAATTTCAACCTTTAGTTGATAGCATATCATTCTGAAAGAAGATTATCTGTGTCATAATAGATATGTTTAATTATATTTATTCTTCTAGATATAAAAAAATTGTTACAGTCTTCAATAGTTTTTACTATCGATAATATATCAATGACTTTAAACTACACTATTACAAGTTAAATAATAATACATTTTAGGATATATCTTTTTCATTACACGATTTTGTTATGAAAAAACATAGTCTGCACAGTCATTAGTTATTATAAATAAACCAAAGGATATCATAGCAAATAGTCTAGCATATAACATACAGTTCACATCATTACTTAAGTCGTTAGCAATGTTCAAGAATGTTGTCGTACTTTATAACGGCCATCTAATTTACATAATATCTTGTCATGGGTTATCAACGATAACATAGTGAATTAAGTCTATAATTTGATAATGCTGTTGTAAACAAATTCAGAAATCAGATAGTAGTTTAAAGAGAAAAATTCAAAGGGACTTTTGAATTTTTTTAAGTCTATTAAGTTATGAAAAAAGTAAAAGCTAAGGTTTTTTTAAGTTGAAAATTAACTCAAGATTTGTGGAACATGGTGTAATGATTGCAGCTACTTACAAACATTGCGTAAAACAAAAGCTTGACAGTGAACGCCCGAACCTAAAAATTGATCCACAATCTCAGATTGTTTTCAATCAGACCGTGACAGTCGATCGATCTCCTATCTGCATCCCAATAACCAAACCCTATGAAGACAATCCATTTTCGGCGACGGATAGAATGCAATCTCATATTTGATAATCAGTATAAACCAAATAAAGTAAATAAAACCGTACAAATAATATTAAAATATATATTTTTAAAACTATGTTATGATTAAAACATACATTATAGCTTTTTAATTATTTCAAAACTGGTATTTAAAGTTAAGGTAGGATATTGGTACAGTTGGTCTGTCATTTTCATACAAAGGTCTATCCATTTACACCGATCCGACAACCATGGTCAGCTTGTATCGACAGATGGCTATTACAATCCATCGATTGGTTTTTTTATAAATATTTTGATTAAGATGTCTATCTCAGATGGTAAAAAATGGATTGAGACAGGTTATTGGGTTTGTGCGTTAGAGTGGCGGAGAGTTTATTGCCAGTTCTTCTCATCCGTTCTACGCCCTTGATTTGAGGACTAGCAATAAATGTAAAAGTAGAAGTATTTAATGTGACGTTCATAAGTGTACATTGTGTTACCTAAATGAATAAATGATGTTAAATTTGAGTTTAAAAAGACCGTATTACAATTACATAAAATATTTCAATGGCGTGACTGCAGAGCCTAAATCCGGTTTAATATAATAAATATTTACCATAAGTATCATAGACCTTTTCTCATAGACATAGTAAAGTCTCAAATATTGGTTTAGTATAATGAGAAGAACACTGCATTATATATCTATTTCATATGTTAGTAAGGTATATATAGGCGTTATAAATTAGCAAAAGTAGCACAACTTTAAACGGATTAAATTTTCAGGCATCGGTAAGACGGTTCTCTGAGAATGTTGCTCTCCACTAAGTGAAATGGCTTCCATTAAATGAAGTGTTTTTTGTTGAAACTTTTTTAAATAAAACGAATTACGATGAGCAGTTTCTTTTAATAGAAGGCAAACAGTGGCTATGTTAAGTTATACATAACCGCCGCCTATTAATAATCATATCGCCAGAAGGCTAGGAAGTGCGTTGCCCGCCTTTTAAAAACTAAAAAAATAAGGTTTAAATAATTATCTCAGACATATATTACACTTGAAGTCTATTTGTTATATACTAAACAGCTGATCACAACTATCCACCATCTTGTCTTTTTGTTTGACGTTTATTTTATCGATAAATTCTGTATTTGATTTATAGATGCATATATCAAACAATAATAGATTTTTAAGTTAGTATGAGGGAGACAGTATTAGCCTTAATATGGGCTTGATTGAGTAACTACAATGCTTTTACTTACAATTTATGGTTTCAAAAGATTACATTTCTGGACAAAAGGCGCAGTACCGTATAAAGTCAGGACGCGATTGATAATGGACGAACGATCCAGTGGGCGAGTTCTGTACCTTTTACTTATAGTTTGTTCGAAGGCTGAGCGAAGCATTCTCAAGTTATTATCAGTGTAAGGTGAAACTTTTTTTTAATTTAAACATTAAATTATCATGATTCATCTGCACTTTTTACCTTTTTTGTTTTTCATATATCATGTACCAGTTTAGTTTTTTTTTTGTTCCTGTTATTTCATTTTCTTTTTATTACATATTATGTAAAATGTATTTTTGCACTTCTTGCCTACCTTATGTAATCTAATTTATATGGAAATTGTATTCGTTTTTACAACAAACTCCTATCTATCCTAACTATCAGTAAATAAATTCAAAGCCCTTGTTAAAAGTAAATTAATTAATAAAGCCTTTTATAAATGTGACGAATACTTAAATGACCCTAATCCTTGGGATTGATTTGCTCCAGTTCAAACAATTTGTATTAAAAACTTGAAAAGAGTGGCGGAAAGTTTCTTGCCAGTTCTTCTTACCCGCTCTACGTCCGTGACTTGCGAACTGGTTGTAAATGTAAATTCACAATTAATTTAATTTATTTTTTTGACGTTCATAAGTGTACATGTTTACCTATATGAATAAAGATATTTTTGAGTTTGACTTTAAACAACCTATAAACGATGTACAAACTTTTCATAACGATATAATCGTGTGGTGCCTCTCATATATAAGAATTTGTATCTGGCTAGTTTATTTAGCATAGTCAACTTCTGTCCCGTTAAACTGAGAAGGCGTACAGTATACCATCACAGTGCAGCATGTCAGGGATGATTGCCGAGACTTTATAATATTTTTTTAACTAATTTATTGAGGTATCCTTGATGCATGATATTAGACATAGCACCAATGATAACTAAATGTGTTTATCAAAAGGAACACGACCATCTTAAAAGGTTGGTATGGGGCATTCGTTCGGTATATACGTTAAGTATTACATAAGGAGAAGACGATGGAAAAGAAATTTAGATTTTCTTATTTGGTGATTACGTCTAGAGTAATTGTTTTTCTTTTTTAGACATATTGCTCACTCAGTGTCTTTACCTGAAACCGGAATATATTTTTTTTTATAGAACAGGGAGCAAACGGGCAGGAGGCTCACCTGATGTTAAGTGATACCGCCGCCCATGGACACTCTCAATGCCAGAGGGCTCGCGAGTGCGTTGCCGGCCTTTAAAAAATTGGTACGCTCTTAATTTAAACAAAAAATTAATACGTTAATGTAATATTACTTTTGAGAGCTTTACTTTTGCTGGCAAGAGAAGGAAGGGATAAATTGAAATAAATCTGTTTATGTCATACTTGAACGACCCCTATGCTGTCTATGCTCTTTACTAGGGATTTTTGAAGTGAAACTTCTTTATCGACGTATGGGAGAAATTTTGTAAGAAAACGTCACGTTTTTCGGTTACGCGCCATGTTGTTTTTTTTTATCGAAGTTTAGTATAGTGACGTAAAGAATATAATGTAATATATGATAATAATAACAACAGTTAATAAATATGACTGAAAAAATTGTTTTTCTTAAGGCTTATCTACCCCATTTTCGTGAAGCTGCAAATAGTAGAAAAATTATATGTCGTAAAGAAGTTTCACTTCTTACCTGTGTACTCTGGTACACATACATATTTTTTTATGTAATAGGAGGACTTAAAATCAAGTCTATTTATTTTTGTACACAGCTGTTCACAACCATCTACCATTTTGTCTTTTAATATGACATTTGTTTTATCGATTAATTCAGTATTTTATTTATAGATAGATATGTTAAACAATTCTGGTGTTAGTTAAGGGGCGTTTATCGGTTTAAATAAACAGTTATGTCTTAATTATATCAATGTTCAAATTTAAAGAAAAACACTTTTTTACGGATTATAGTTATGTATTATTGTATTTAAACTTATAATTATTTAGACATAATTTTAAATTTAAACCGACGTTTCGCGTGCTTTACAGCGTGCGTGGTCACGGTGACTGAAGACAAAGGTGTTAAATGTCAAAAAGTATCACAGCTGTAGAACATTTAACACCTTTGTCTTCAGTCACCGTGACCACGCACACTGTAAAGCACGCGAAACGTCGGTTAAATTTAAAATTATGTCTAAATAATTATAAACCTGTTATATCAGACTAATGCCATCAATGCCACATCTAATAAATCCAATCCGAACATCTATGTTTTTGCTTGGTTGACCATCGAGTTTATTATGTCTACCTACATTTTTGTTGCTGTTTTTGTTTTGTAAATTTTATATAAGTACCTACATCTGTGCGTTCTAATAATAATTATTAATCTTAGTTTATAATGTTTTCTCAGTAAGTGAATTTTTGTACATAATTCATATGAGAAATAAAGATATTCTAACCTTTAAAAAAAGACAACACAATGTTCAAATTTATAATTGAATAATGCAATTTTAAGATTAGGTTTATTATGACTCATTCGCCCTCTCTGCTCTTTCTTGAACTTAAAAATAATTAAAATTATTAAGCTTTGAAACGTTTTAAATGCGACATATCGCTTTAGTTCCAGCTGAGAGACCACTTTAAATGTAGAAAAAGTGTGAAACCCAACTTGAATGTGCAACGAGTTTTAAAATAAATTAAATTTATTAAAACGTTAGGATTTTAACATGAAAACTCTTTTCTAGCTTTTGTATATTATATTTTCTAGTCAGTTTGTTTTGTTTTGTCATATTACACGGGTTTCACTACATAGTATAAAACAAAGTCGCTTTCTCTGTCCCTATGTCCCTTTGTGTGCTTAAATCTTTGCAACTACGCAACGGATTTTGATGCGATTTTTTTTAATAGATAGAGTGATTCAAAAGGAAGGTTTATATGTATAATAACATCCATTAAATAGTGGAGAAGTACTGTTATTTTTGAGGTTTCTTATGTGATGTCGTAAATAATTACATTTTTTCCGCCTACATTGCAAACGCAGGCTGAACCCTACGGGTTTTATCTAAATAATGTACTAAGTATTGTACACATTGAAAAGGTCTACAGAAAAGTCCATGATGGTATATGTCTACCTCTTATGGATAACCCACAATAACTCTTTTTTTCATTTACTTTTTACGACAAATAATGGCTCATTTTCGAAGCGATTTTAAGCGATCGAACGCGTATATTATCGGAGCTTTCCAGCGACGGAAATAATAATACATAATAAAAACCAGCTTTTCATCAGCATTGCACCCGTGCGAAGCTGGGGCGGGTCACTAGTTTATTATAAAATGCTTAAGGTGAAGAACAGAAGAAATGAAGCCAATTGCAGGATATAGATAAAAATAAAATTTTAAGTGTGTGTATATTTTGTATATATGGATGAATGTTTCCAGGAATACACGAGGCTTATAATACTGCATTCAAATTATTTCGCCGACAAAAAGTAAACAAGAAGCACAAAAAACTGGGTCACTTCAGACAGTAGGATTTATAGACGTCCGCATCTCTTAATATTTTAGATGATGGAAGGATTAAAGGCTTTCTACAAAAGTTGTACATGTACCATAAAATTCAAATGCAACAAACATACGACTTTTTTTTTATTTGCGAAATTTGGTTCGTGTATTTATTTGTATATGTATTTGCTCAATCACGTTTTTGTTAAAAACAATCAAAGATTTTAATGTTATTTAACTAAAAACTCTTGAAAATTAACTATTATTAGTTAGTTTTCGTTATACAGTGTTGAAATGAAATTATAAAACTATAAATATTTTTTTTCTTCATTTATATTTAAATTAGTATTCTCACCTTGAATGCGAAACAGCCATAGATAGCTTTATTCCCTTTTACATTGCAAATAGTGTTTATTAATTTCATTAAGAATGTTCCAATTCATAATAGTACTGAAATTCCCCTCTGGCGTTCAAATTAAAATGAAGGTGAATTACGCAAATACTGGAAAATTACTGGGTTTTAAATGGATTGCGGACCACTCCAAAAAGGCTCACGCAAATGGCATACAGCCTGGAGGTTTTGGGTTTGATTGCTGTTGAAGTATTGGTATTGGTATAATGTAAAGAAAATAAATAAAAATGATGAGTTGTTTAAAGTCTGATAAACGGACAAATTTAATGTGGCCAAGATTTGTCTCATTTATGATTGTCTCATATTTGATACTTCAAAACTCTGATTTTTCTGTGCTTTTAAAATTTCGCTTTATGCTTTGCATATATATACATATAAATATATAAAATAAAATATAGGCATATATATATGTCTATATTACAGGCCTATATAATATATATATTTCCTTTAGTATGCTTATATATTTATTATTTTCATGCTTGTGCAGATTTTAAGTTGGTGCCTGATAGATATTACCTGATATAGATATTACCATGTTTTCCGCGCTCAACGAATATCAAATCAAATCAAAAATTATTTATTTAGGTAACATAATGTACACTTCAAAATATACTTTAAATTATTCTAATTTTACATTTACTGCCAGTTCTCAAATCAAGGGCGTAGAACGGAAGAGAAGAACTGGCAATAAACTCTCCGCCACTCTTTGTAATCGGCAAGTTTTTTTTACACAATGTTTGTAAGGAGCTGCAACCATTGCACCATGTTCCATATGACATATCGAGTAATAAAGAATAATAAAATAAATTAAAAACAAAGATTTGTCCTCTATCAGCAGGAGGCTTGGTGAAATAGGAGCACGCACTTACATACTCGTGAGAACAACACGCAAATATGTATCGCAATACAGCGAGAACATGCTGCCAGCTTTAAAGGTACACTGCCACAGGGACCAAACTTTTAAAATTTGTTGTAACTTTCTATACATAATTACATAAACTTTAAATTATTATTAATACTGTTTAGGTTAAAGAAAATTCTCTATATTTGTGTGGTATAAGTTATATTACATTTGGAATACATTAAATATCGAAGACGTGGCAGGCAACGAAGGACGATATTTGATCAAAGCAGCCAACAAACACAACCACGAACCTCATTTGTCACACAAACTGAATACAGCAAAGTGATAAAAAATACAATATAAAAGCACAAGAAAGTAATTCAACTCTGAACAAACAATTTTATTACAAAGCCACCCTAATATTTGCAAATATCATTGATTTGTAATAAACCTTGAACTTAGACATGCAATTTCTTTGGCGCACTTAACTATGAACCACTTATACGTTAGTAAAATAAAATTAATGAAAGTGTTTTATTATTATATCGGTTTGAGTTTTGATAAAAAATAAAGAAAAATAAAATACGTTTATTATGGAACATAAGATAGACAGGTATCACATATTCCACGTCATTAAATTTGAACCTGAAGGCATCCCTACTTATCGGCAAAGACAGAGGGTGAAGGCCGAGAGAAGAAGCCGGCGTTAAACTCTCGGTACTGTTTTAAAAAAGCAGATAATCAAACAGTACCTACTTATTTTAAACTATGTTAAGGTAGTGCTTTTCTCCTTTCACAATTGACAGGCATTGTTTTATTCTCATAATACCATGAGTGACAGAAAGTGTCTAAGAGGTATTAATTAATACATAAAAGGTAAGTATTAAAAATTTTAAAAATTGTCGCCGAAAAATTGTCCTAATTTAATTTGAAACGAATTCGATAGAAAGCCAAAGGTTAAATCGTTTACAATTTTCAAAACCTTGACCCGATCCAAAATAAAATCCAGTCCGAGTTCAAATCAATAAATTTTCATTTTTAATTTGATACTTCCCAGTAATATTCGATCAATTACTTGTCTACGTATAATTGGTCTATTAAATTTTTATTATCTCACATTGCTGTGAGATTATTTAAATATTTATTTTTAGTCATTAATAAAAAATACTCCATTTAAAATCTTTGTTTCTTATAGCAATTCAATAAACTGACCCAAAATACCCTTTTTTTATGAATGCATGGTAAAATTTTTTATTCTTCCCAAAATGTTATATTTAAATTGATTTCACTATGTTAAAATTTTAAATGGTTTTGATCTATTATATTACTCGATTGTCAACAGTAACTAAATTAATTTTCCCGTAATATGATGGAAAACTTTTCTCTAAAGCTTTTACGTTACAAACTTTTAAACTCATAATGGACTGAATTCTCATTCAATATTTACTTATATTTTTATTAAGGAATATTGGCCTGTAATTTTGTCAGTCTTTATAAGATATTATAGATAAAAAGTAATGGCCCAGCGTAGTACTGAACTTTGAGGTTGATCTAGCCCTTGTCTAGTCACTAGATTACAGTAATTCCGTAGTACATAGTGCATGTTTAAAACAATTTAAAAAAAGGAGTATTAGTGTCAAATCTAATCAAACAAAAGTTCTGTAACACCTTAAGTATGTGTGAGTGTATGAATAGGGGTGTGTGCGTATCCTGTAAGAGCACGGCTAAGAGATTTATAAGACTTAGTTGTGTCTGCGTTAGTTTTTGGAACCTCACAGTCAAGTCAAAAAGTAGTATTGTAACAAAATCCGTCAATTTTTTTACTACATATAATTGAGCTCACGCACGGTACGTATGTGAACCATTAAATAAAAATATAATTAGATCTGATATCGTTAGATCTGAATCTGATAATTAGGTATTAGACTGCTTGAATTAGTTTTAATAATAAATATATGCCATACATTTTTGAATCAGGAGATAATATCTAATCTAATTGATCATTCAATTTCCGTAACAGCCTCTCAAAATCATATCAAATTTTCGTAATACTTAATTCGATTACACAGCGAATGGATTTACCTACCAAATTGTATTTACTTACTTAACTTTTAACTTAATATTTGCAATGTTTCGCTGGATTTTTCCTATCAGACGGGATATATTATTTGGGTCTAAGTCATGTCGGTTTACTGACGGTTTCCCTTGCTGTTCAAACAACATTGGGTTTATTAAATTAACTCATCTATATACAATTAGGTGGACCGAGAGAAAAACTACGGTGTCATTGTCAAGAGACCCCAATTATATTAGACTTGGTAACTTGATAACGCTGTATAGAAAGGAAAAACGATGGTAAATCTAAGGAAATGTAGCGAAAACTTTGTATTTCGTATGAAAACAATGGGTGAAAAAATATATTTGAGTATCAAATTCTTGAGACAACAAAAGATGCGATTGTGTCTTGTGAAACAAATATATTCATTCTTTTTTTCTTAAATGTTTGAGGCTTGTATTGGATTTATTATAAGAGTTCTCTCTCTCAAGTAAAACCATGGTCAGTAAGCAAACCTAAATTTATATTTTATATGAAAGCAGATTGTGCAATTAAAAGACACGTCTACATACTATAAAATTATATATGGTAATGTATAAAAAGGAATTAAATAATAATATTCCAGTGGTGCTACAACCCGATAAGGGCTTTACCTCAGATTTCATCAGTTTCATTGACAATTTAATTTTATAGACAAGTAGGTAATTCTGTGCCTGACACATGTCATTGATTTGGGTCTGAGGCATGCCGGTTTTTTTACAACGGTTAACCCTCACCGTACATTTTAATTAGTAGTAGAGAAAGAACGGCACAAAAGATTCGTTAAAAATAGGGCATTAGCGCCCTCTTTTACATCTTATAAATTATGTATTAATTTATTTATTTATTAACACTTCGTTGTATTACATAAAAGGTAAAAAAATATATTAAACATAATTTAATGAAAAACAACTGGCGGCCTTATCGCTTTAGAGCAATTTCTTCCAGACAACCACTGTGAGTATATTACATAAGGTAGGCAAGAAGTGCAAAAATACATATTACAAGTAATAAAAATAGGAAAAAAAACATACTTTAACAGAAACAAAAAGAAATAAAAATAAACTAAACTGATATAGGATACAGAAAAAAAACAAAAAGTAAATTAATACAGTAACGGTGTCGCAGGACTGTTTTATTTAACTTTTGGCTTTTTAGGAGGACATAGAAAAATAAAATTTTTAGGCAAGCTGCTAAAAATGTGCTCTCACAAATATAATTACCATTTTTTTCATATGTCTATGGTAACTAAATGAGCCCATTGATTAGTTCGTGTGGTACTTTAGCCTAATGAAACAATTGTAGAATTAATAGCTTTGTTTATTATTTTATTTCATTTGGATATAAATAACCGAATATTTCACACACACTAATCACTTCAGTTAAATAATATAAATAAGCCTGTTAATTTTCCAATCTTTACAAAAGTAAAAATACAACACACATTTTTTCCGGGTATCCCAATATCCTAAATTCCTTCAGTGCCGTTGATCGGAACCCCTCACGGGTGAAAGCCTATTCCAGCTTTTTCCAAATATATAATTTTCCTTATATAACATAGTGTAAAATATCATACTTAAGTAGATCTCTAGATCTCTACTACTAAGAAATTATTATTTTCTTAGATACTTCAAGAGACATCACAGACACGACGCGCCGTCCACAACCCCTTTCGTCTCGGATATCAGCAGGTAAGGAAGGTTTTAATTAACAAAGGTTAGATATTTTATTATTGTGTGAGAGAAAATGAAAACATATATATATATATATTTCAGTCGTACTGAAACAGATTGAAATGTTAACAGTTTCTTACGGAATATTTTAGTAAAAAGAATACAAAATCAGTAGTGGTGTTCTAAGAATTAAATCAGTAATTATATAATAATATAATTTCGTAGTATTGTCTTTTATTAACATAACTTTTACACATTTAAAGAAAAACACTTTTTTACGCCATATGTGAAGGGAGTTACAGATAGAATTAGCCGGGTCCTAAAACGAGCTTCCATTAATACAATTTTCAAGCCGCACAAGAAGATTCAGCAATTCCTAAGACCAATCAAAAGTAACACCCCATTGCAAGATGCAGGTATATACAAACTGGATTGCGACTGTGGCCTGTCTTACATAGGGCAAACTAAACGCAATATGTCCAGCAGACTCAAGGAACACATTGCGGACATAAGACATAGACGACACACAAAATCAGCAGTCTGTGAACACACACTAGATAGGCCTAATCACTACATACGCTTTGACCAACCGAAAGTACTTGCGAAAGAAAAAAGATTCTTCCCAAGATTGGTACGCGAAGCCATTGAAATCAAAAAACACGCCAATTTCAATAGAGAGGACGGCCTAAAATTATCAAACACCTGGGATCCAATAATATCCAAATTAAAATCTCAAAATAAACAATCCGCGAAAATGGAGGACACCGTGAGCAATTTCTGCAAAAACCCTACATCTTTTAGTCGATACCAACTCCGGGGAAATAAATACAGATAACACAACATTTTCTGCAGCTGTAATACTTTTTGACATTTAACACCTTTGTCTTCAGTCACCGTGACCACGCACGCTGTAAAGCACGCGAAACGTCGGTTTAAATTTAAAATTATGTCTAAATAATTATAAGTTTAAATACATTAATACATAACTATAATCCGTAAAAAAGTGTTTTTCTTTAAATATAATTTCGGTCAATTGTCTGATTAGTTATATTATGACTTCAAAGGGAAGGTGATTTAAGTACATGACAGATTTAACATTTTCAGATATCCACATAAGTATAACCGCAATGTTATATTAGACATTATATATCAGACCACAGATATTTGTTTGTTATTACTTTTCATTATAGAACAGACGCCGTCGGTTTGGCAGAAATTTCCTCACGATGTTTTTATTCACCACAAGAAAAAGTTGATGGTCCAATTGTTTCACAGCTGGAATTTGAAAGCATCTGAAAAATTTACAATGATTTTAAAACTTAGCAATTATCACATCCATGTGAATTAATCTGAAGTAGTACAATAAAACTATGTTGTTAAGATTCAAAGTTATTTAGTTTAGTTTTATTTAGCCAAAATGCACATTTTAGAACAAGGCTTCCTGGTAGTTTTGCGAACGGATGGCGTAGTTTTGCTCTTTCGCGAATTTTGTAAACGTTTTTGACATTCATAAGCATGCCTTAAGTCGCATCTAAACTGAATAAATAAATTTTGATTTGATTTGACATATTTTCTGTGGCAAGTTAAAAATTAAAATATCTAATTTGTAGTTATTAACAAATACCTATACATAACATATATAAATATGTTATTTGTACAAATTAAGTCTTTGATACTATTTTTACCATGATTATTTTATATTAATAAACGCTGATTTAAACCAAAAAAAATCGATTTGTTTATGACCCATTGGCGTGTTAATTCCGAATATCTAGAAGATTGATGTATGTTTGTCTTCTGTCGATATTGAGAGACAAAGTTTAAAACTTTGTGATTGATTATATTGGCAATCCCTCCATTTACATTTTATTACTTCGTATATACCGGGATCGCGAAAACTTTGCTCTTTAGATAATGGACAGTAACTAGGAAACCGATAAAGCTGCTTAATTTTCAATAGTATATAGCTCTCTATTATTTAATGAAATATATTATATAACAGAGAAATCTGTATTTACGATATTCTTTATAGACAGAAAATCGTGTAATTTATTGACGCATTTCGTTAATTTTTGGATAGACAGTTTCCTAATAAGAGTGGAGCAGTATTGGCTTAGTGGTTTCAGCGTGTGATTCTCATTCCTGAGGTCGTAGGTTCGATCCCCGGCTGTAAATTGACTTCTTACTATATGCCCGTGCAGACGTAAAAAGTCGACGGCGTATGTCAGGTACAGGAAGCTGATCACGAACTTGCCTGTTAGATGGATCATGAAACAGATACAGAAATCTGAAGCCTATTGTAGCGCCACATGTTTATATTTTTATTTCCTTATAATATGCATTCACATCCGATTTTTCTTATAGTTATGTGATTCAAACCTCGACCTAAGGGGCGGAAATACCACACTTGGTTATGTGAGCAACTGCACCAACACTGTTCAGTTGTATTGTATAAAACAGCTTTCAGCTAAAGCTTTGATTTTTGATTGATCATTGCTTTATGATGACCATCATAACATCATTATTCATAACACCTCCTAAACATTTAGAAACATATTAGATTGAACGAACATTTATTATGTTTCACTTTTCGTGAAGATAAATCAATAGGAGCCCTCAAAGGCCGACAACGCACCCACTAAAAATGGGTGTCTATGGGCTGCGATGACTGGCCTATATGGCATCCCACAGACTCGTTTGCACCCCTATAATATAAAAAAATACCCATTCGCTTGCGGCGAAAAATGTTCTTCACAACTTCTCTTTAATATTTTGTGACCTACTTAAAACAATATTGTACGTATATGTTTCTTTCTGGCGCTAGTTATGATTTGCGTTCCCTTGACAATCTTATCCTTGAAACTGATACTCACGAAACAAAATTCTATCATTCCACCTTTACTGTGTTTTGAAACTGCTTACATATTTAAATCAGACGAGCTCAGTCATCAGTATTATTTTTGACCATTTCTTTTATGTCTGGTAATTAGATACATACATATATTAATAATTATAACTCATCAATCTACTCATTCAAGTTTAGTAATACTAGTGTGAAATTTCCTCATTTTTTTAATACTTTACTCTTAGTTGATGTTTCTTTTTTTATATTTCTAAACTAGGGTTGCCTGGAAAAAATCGCTTAGACATAAGGCAGCCCGTTAAGCTAATAACTTCTATAACCTGTTTTTATATGCATATAAATATATAATAAACATATCCGTCTGGCCGTCTTTACGTTATACGTTTATACAGTCACATAGATATTAGACAACTAAGTTATATGGAATTAATTTATTTACATTTGCCAGTATTAATACTGGATGTCACTAATGTATCCCAAGTTTCAGAATGGAGTGGAGCCACCGGTGGGCCCCCGGCGGAGGTGATATTGCGGCTTCATCCCACGCCGGTCACAACATATCCAGCCACACAAATCACAGGCAACTTATCCATTACAGAATTGGGTAAGTTTCAGCAGTAAGTTGTGTAAAGTTGTCCATAACGGCAGTGAACACATGTGGATGCAGTAAGTAATTTTCACAGAATTTATCACGCGGCAGATTTACATGATATCTGCTCAAATTATTAATGAATAGAAATGGAATTATTAATACTTATCAAAATATATTTATTAATTTTTATAACAAGATTATGTCACAACAATACCAGGATGTATTAACATTACAATGGGCAAACGGGCAGGATGTTCACCTGATCTTAAGTGAAACCGCTGCTAATGGACAAACACACAGACAAAATCTCGCGAATTCGGTCTTTTAGAAATTTGTACACACTTATCTTAAAGCACTCTCAGTTGAATTGAATCTGAAATACTCAGTGGGCAGCTGGTTACACATAGTTATAGGTGCGCAAAATCTTCCTTAAAATGCTCAGTCGTGAAACGATGTAAGTCGAAACGTGTGGAATTCCTCGACAACCGATCATGGAACTGAGCTGTCAGTATAAATTTAACAACTCCTTCTAAGATAAGATAAGATAAGACTCTCTCAACGCCAAGGGATCAAGTCGGAAAGTGACTCGTCCTCGACGATCGAATCACTCTTCTTTCTGGAGCTGGGGAGCTACACAACAATTATTTCCTCCCGCCATTTTTTGTTTAGCAACAGAAAGAGGGTTGTTGTTGTTATAGTTTTAGGAAAATTTTGTTTTCGAAGTTCTTTTGGCGCGTTAGGGAAATATGATGAGAGTTACAAAAAGATACCCTAAAGTTAGCTATATTCAACATTTTGTGATTTAAAATAAGTTTTATTTAACTAGATAATGCATTGTAATCTTTAAATGTATTAAAATACCTTTTTTCCTTAGCGTTGATTTTACAAACGTAGAATTAAAAAAATATCTTATTACGCCAAAGAAGTCTAACTTCTAACACGTGTTCATACGTACACCCACTTTTTTTTTTTGTTTTATGTTCCATGCTTTTATCATGCAATAAGATTTCCATTTTACAGACGGCAGCGCGATAGTAGTTCGCGCAGAAGAAGCGTTAATAGTAGCATTTGTTCTTCTACTATGGGTGGCAGCGATCGCTCTCTTCTTTAACCGCTGGGGCAAGATCAGGTGCGTCTATAAGCTGTACGTAGTTCTCGATTTTATTAGTTCTGTTTATGTTAATATATAATTGCACACCACTCAATGCGACGTCGATATATGCTGCAATTACATAGACATAACATTAATTACTAACAAAACACACACAAAAAAGTAATAATAAAATATAAATAATAATGAATGATAACTATTCTTTTTTTTAAGAATAAGGGCGTTTTAATTGCGTAATGTGTGTGTGCTGTGGTTGTGATTGTCCCTGGGTAGACTGTTCCACAGCGCTGGTCATTCGGCCAGAGGCCTCAGCCGCAAAAGGGAAAAATAATGTAATAATAATAGACATTACAACATTACTCAATACAATTAGAAAACAATAGGTAATATCTGGAGCTTGAACTATTATGCCTTCACATAGTTAGCTAGAATGATTAATAGATTAATTATCAGAACAATGAATATATTTGTTCTCTATATTTTAAAGGCTCAGATAACGCTTACAAAACGACCACTAATGTTATAATAAAATACGGGCCCTACATTTACCATGTACGTAAGATAATAGACTCAATACTCATTCATATGTTTATATTTTGTTAAAAACGCCTTAGTATGCTTCGCTTTTATTATATTTGCGCTTTGATATATCACTGTGACTGACGCTCGACTAACACAACGAACGAAAATTTTAATTCCACTATTCGTCAAAGAAAAATGGACAATCCAGTTCACACAGTTTTATTGTGTACAATGTTGAAAACATTCCCAGCAACTTATTAAATATTTTTATAAGTCGAGGCCTCGATACGTTTACGAAAGACTTTCCGTTCACGTGATTAATGTTTGTATTATAACGCACATTACCAACAATCAATGATGCTTTGACCATTTAGAATTTAATTTATAGCGAAATTCAGCTATTACTGGTATGGCTTATTATGCATGCATGAATTGGATGGTAATTTCGGATAATCAAATATATTAAGCAATGCATTTAATTCTGCTGAAATCAATCATAGTGCTAAATTCTTTGATATGTTTTTAGATACAGCTTCAACCGCATATATTTAAAAAATTAACTTACTTTTTCGCCATTTTTCATTAATAATAAATCTTTATATATATAAAGGGTGTTTCAACAACAACTTTGTTTTCTAAAACAAAATAAAACAAAGAATTTAGAGGAAAATGAATAAAATTTTTATTGTATTACAAAGAGAAAAGTTTGGCAATTATTAATGAAAAATGATATCTGGCAAATGTCCACCACGACCACGCTGACAGATGTTGATTCTTTCATCAAAATTTTTAATCACTTTTTGGCAAAATGGAGGGTTTATTTCGTTAATGACTTCACGGATTTTGAGTTTTAAGGCTGCAATCGATTCGATTGGCTCCGTATAGACTCTGTCTTTAACATAGCCCCACAAAAAATAATCCAGTGGTGTTAAATCACACGATCTGGCTAGCCACTTAACAGCTGAATTTCGCGAAATTATGCGCTCGGGAAATTATCGCGAGATGTTAACCACTAAATTTTGGCCTATTATTGATGACATGGATATCACTGAAATGTGGTTTCAACAGGACGGTGCCACATGTCACACAGCCAATGAAACGATCAATTTATTGCAAACCAAATTTCCCGAGCGCATAATTTCGCGAAATTCAGCTGTTAAGTGGCCAGCCAGATCGTGTGATTTAACACCACTGGATTATTTTTTGTGGGGCTATGTTAAAGACAGAGTCTATACGGAGCCAATCGAATCGATTGCAGCCTTAAAACTCAAAATCCGTGATGTCATTAACGAAATAAACCCTCCATTTTGCCAAAAAGTGATTAAAAATTTTGATGAAAGAATCGACATCTGTCAGCGTGGTCGTGGTGGACATTTGCCAGATATCATTTTTCATTCATAATTACCAAACTTTTCTCTTTGTAATACAATAAAATTTTTATTCATTTTCCTCTAAATTCTTTGTTTTATTTTGTTTTAGAAAACAAAGTTCTTGTTGAAATACCCTTTATAAATCACGTATCACGTTGTTCGTCCGCGATGGACTCCTAAACTACCGAATCGATATCAATCAAATTTGCACACCGTGTGTAGTTTGATCTAACTTAAAAGATAGGTTAGCTTACATCTCAATTTACCCGCAATAATATTTTATTGCAAATATTTGTTTTTTTTTATTTGGTACAATTCTAACAGATGGCGCTGTGTTAAAAGTACCAACGTTTCATCTACCTTTCATATAAGTTCTCTTACCATTTCCCTTGAACAGTTTACTACTACGTAATATAACAAAAACCTTAGCCACAGCAACGCTTGGCCGAATCTGCTAGTATTATAATTTATTAAATCTTTACTTTATAAAATTTCTCTTTGATTGCCGCTTGAAATAAACATTCTGTGTAATTGAGCAAAATTTACCAAAGAGATTGAACCGAACAGACCTACAATTGCTTTTGACAATTGATTAGTTGTCTGAAAACAGTTTGAAGTTATATTTCATCTTTGGAACTTCTAATTATTGTCTATTTCACAAAGGTGTATACATAATCTGTATATCACCTTTGAACTGATAAATTTATAACTAATTCAAAACAGAGTTTACAGCTTAATACCTTCCATTCACCGGAGCGCTTGTAATTCTATAATACCCATAACAGCTGATTATACTCACGGAGTTTAATATGTGTTTATCTATGTTTAAGAACACAAAAAACATGTGCAATTCACATATGGTAGTAAAAAAAAATTGTTTTTTTCAAGGTAATGAGACAATTAATTTGAATGTTTAAATTTAACATCAATTATTAATTTTGATAAAAACTACAATGATTAAAAAAGTTTTTATTATTAATGAAATGTAAATAAAAATCAAATTACCCTTTATTTTCTTTTTAAAGTTTCTACACTCTATATTTATTCATATATACATGATTCCTATCTCACGTTAAATTTAATGAATTGATGTCTGTTACTTTTTACTGTCGTTACATCGACTTAAAAATCACAACGATGCTAATAACGTTTTCACTTCAATATTATATATATTTGCGGAAACTCTCCACGCAGGCTCTGCCTACCTACGAAACAAGAAAATTCCACCGCCACCTGTCCACTTTCATATCCCGCCAGTTTTCAGCTATTATAGCACGTCCTACTCTGTCAGTCCACAGTCCTACTCAACGATACAGGGTCGGTCTATTGGCCCTCAGTCATTTGGCCGACTTAAGTATGCTTCCTTCACTACACGATTTTGGCACATACGCTCAAAGTGCATCATCCATAGTAGCCAAAATATTAATTGCCTGTATACTTATGCAGATAAACATGATTTACAGGAAGCTTACAAGAGAAGAGAGATAATTCAGATTTTTTTTTCAGAATGCTAGAACCATATCAACCTAAGTTTCAACAACAACATCGGCAAAGCTGTGTTCTCGCCGAAAACACTATCACCGTACCACCACTTGTAAGTTGTGCTCCTAAACCGTTTTTAAACAGCGAGGTTAAATAAATGACTATAAGCGACATCAACAGCGTGGTCGCGACATCAAAGTGTTTCCAAACACTAAATAAATGTGACGTCACGGACTTAGATTTCTGTATGTTTCATGATCACTTGTCAATATAATATTCAAGAGGGTGATCAGCCGCGTGTTCCTGATACGCCGTCGACATTTTGGGTCTAAGCTGAGGCAGTTTCCTCATGATGTTTTCCTTCACAAATAGAAAGGAATTCTATTGATGCACAGCAGGGGATCGAACTTAGGGATGAGAGTCGCACGCTGAATCCACTTGGCCAACGCAGATTAAGAGGTAACCTAAGACCAATGCTCTTAGGTTACCTCTTAATCCTTATAACCCATATGGTATTACATAACTTGATTTTATCTTAATTAACAGCATAGAGCATCACTGTCGAGAGGTTGCGTGTCATACGACTGCGGTGGAGCCTTTTCTGCTTATCAGCCCTGTGGTTACCTTTCCCATCGGCCTAGACAGGTATGTTTACCGATTATAACAAAACTGTTCTAACAAAATGCACAGTCTAATTAAAAACAACAATCTGCAGACGACTTAAAATCTAAAAACCGTTAAATACATATAATACTCACTATAACATCACTTGTGTAGAACAATTATATTATCAATTATGATAAGGCAAAATATGAGATCGTCTTTCCAGAACTCCGTCTTCGTCGGCAGCATGGGTGGTATGGCTCTCATACCAGAAAGTCCACCACGCAGATCACGGTCCGCTGCGGACCTTCCAGCATTAACTACACCCTCAGACCACGTTCCTACCACGTCTAGGTCATCCAGGGCTGCCAGTCTACACACAGTTGATCTGAGAGTGTGTGTACCCTCACCTCGCGCTTCAAGAGCTGCAAGTCTACATTCAGCAGACATTCCTACTGTACAAGTACACGTCAGAGGCTCTAGTACTAATATCAATAGACCTAGGAGTCCTAGACGACTAACCATTACAAATGTCTAGAATGATTTTGTAATGAGACGGACCAATTTAATTTATGTATGCACTGTGAAAAGGAAGCTTTATTTTTCTATAAGACAAATTCTAAATTTAAGATTGTCATGTCTTTCAAGTAGAGTAGCGTCCTTATATCTTTCTCCATATCCAACTATTATATATTCTAAATAATTATTCTAAACATCAGAACTATATATATCATTATTATCATTAGGAGTCGTTGATACATATAAGAGACACACTTAGTTATTCCTTCATTAAATATACTTAGGTTAACGTAAGTAATCTGGTAACAATTCAGTACCAATTCCCTTTATATTGCCTCCATAAAATACGCCACGCTTCCACTCGGGATCTTACACATTACATCAATATCACTAAATTCTTCTGAGATGTACAAACGAAATCGAGTAATTTGAAAGCATGATCACGTATGATCCTGTAAATAATGAATGAATATTGCCAGTAGCAAAAATATTTAAGCAATCGAATCGGCATTCGTGTTTCACTTTAAAATCAAAATGTATGACGTCGTTATAATGAACTAGGAGACTCTAATGAATTTCATGGGTTATAATGGTACGGGTGACGACAATTTGATTAGCAAACAAACCAATACCAATTTGTATGTTTTATGTTGTGCAGCGGATGAAGCATTTTGCCTTCTCTTAAACAAATCTCGTGACATAAAGTTTGATCAGCTTACTCTATGGACACCCCGCCATTTTGTTTTCAAAGCACTATGACGCTGTCAAATTCAAAGATGACGAGTTGGCGTTCTTCTCATCCGCTACACTCTTGACAGAGCGGTCGTGATCGTTATGTAGTATTGGTGATGGAAGGGGCTAGTTGGCGTATTCCACCTTTAATTATCACCTTAACCTGAGAGGCCTATAGCAGCTGCCCACTGAAGTATTTCCGAACAAATTCGACTTAGGGGTCCTTCAAGAAAAGAGGGTACCAATTCTTAAAAGGTCGGTAACGCACTCGCGAGCCCTCTGGCATTGAGAGTGTCCATGGGCGGTGGTATCACTTAACATCAGGTGAGCCTCCTGCCCATTTGCCCCTGTTCTATAAAAAAAAAAACACTCTGTAGCCCAGGAGACTTCTGTGCTTCTGGAAAAAGCTAGGCTTGTTAAATTAGCCAGGACTTTACGCACCACAGGCCTATTATAAGTCTAAGTGCGGAAACTGAGGCCACCAACCTGAAACCTTAAAATCTCTTTAGCCCTATCAAAATCGTCCTTAACTTATTCTTCGATGTCACATTGTTTTGTTTATATTTAAATGAAACAGGAGCTGGATGACCGAGCCTTGCTCGGGATTTTTATAAGTTGCGTTTTTTGGAAAATATATTTAAGACGAATTACATACTAATAAAATGATAAAATATGACTGACTGATCTTTAAACGAGCAATTCTATGTTTAAGTTGATAAAACATGAATAAAATGACATTTTCTAGAAATGATTCCTAGCTAGATCGATTTATCGCCCCCGAAACCCCCCGTATACTAAATTTCATAAAAATCGTTGGAGCCGATTCCGAGATTCCAATTATATATATATATACAAGAATTGCTCATTTAAAGATATAACATATAGGCTCAATATTTATTTCTTTCAAAAGCCTAACTTTTTTGACAGTTGTAATGTTGCTTATATTTTCGAATATCTAATTTACAACCAGCCAGGAATAATTTAAATATAAACAAAATCTTATGATCTGTAGTCTTGTCCTTGTCCTTTTAATATAATTAGTAGTAAGGGTGACCATCCTTGCCTAATAGATAAGTATTGTTATTGCCAAAAATAACATTGTAAATACTATTGTATTGTCATAGTAATAAAATAATTTAGAAATACCGTGGTTTGATTTTTCCTTGTCCTTTTGGAGGTTAAATACATTTTTTTAATTCACCTTAACACGTGTAAGTACATCATCATGATACAATATCATCTTTCAATTAGAAGTTAAAGACAACGAAATTACTGTGAAACGAAAAAGTTTTTCATTCCATCTAAATTCACGCACAGTCATATTCTGCTTCAAAAGTAAATCATTTGTCTCTTTCTGTCAAATTAGAAACACAAATGGATGAGATGGATAAGAGAAACTACAATTGTCCTGTAGATAAAATTAACATAATTAGGGCCTGTTTCACAATGTATGGATAAAGTGCCAAATAGCTATGCAACACATAAATTATTCGAAATATAAAAGTTCCGAATAAGATACTTGGCATTTCATGACAAATAGCGCTATCTGACAGTCGTGAAACGCAAAAATACTGTTTATCCTACAAATAAGTAATAAATAGCTTATTTGGAACTTATCCGGACATTGTGAAACAGACCCTTAGACTGACATAGTTGCTGTATATATATTTAGACTGGGTTCGATTTTATAACACTTGGACCTAAGGGCATTGATACAATGGCATGGTAATCAACATGGAATACATTGAGTCTATTCTATAAGAAAATTGGATATTCCTTGACGTACTATGGTGTCTCCTTTTCTGCATTGGCATCACGAAAAAAGAGTTTCTAACATATAAAAGGCTAGAGCACATAAAAATATTGTCATTGGAGAATATAAGAAAATGAATTGATATAACATGGTCTACGCATTTAAGATTAAAGAATCATGTTGATTACTCAAACCTTTCGTGTACCCTATATCTAGAGAAAACCTGAAATTTAAATTAAAAAATCTCCAGACATCCATTCCACTAGTACTTTCAAAAGAACGCGTTTTGGCCAAAACTTATTGATAATCAGATTTACCATCCTGATTAACAGTCTAGGCCTGGATATGCACACACTCCCCTCACACTTTGAAAATTTGTTTCAGTTTTTTTTTTAATTTATGCATCGGTGTTAAGGTTATGTTTGCGTAATGGTGTTTCTCGTATTAAATCTTGTATTTTCTTAGTACCAATGTATTAGTGTGCCGAGCGTTGGCGAGTTTAAATGTAAATATATAAATACACACCTTTTAACTGGCATGGCATTTCAACGTGTAATTAATCCCAGTTTAAACCAGATCACTTTTAGAATTATATTTATGTATATAAAATTAATATAAAATTATTAAAAAAAATTAATAAAAAAGTAATATAAAATTATTAATATTATGTCCAAAAATCGACAACCTTTGTTAGCTGTGAGACATTTATTAACTTGCATTCAAACTTGTATTCATTTATAAAGGAACAAAACAGACACATCCCTTTATTATAAATAATAAAACTTAAAATAAATACACTGGATTTATCCACAGAAGTTTCACTGATAATAAATAAGATGCAAAGCAAAACAACATGTGACAGCACAAAATCTAAAAATCAGGAGGATAACGGCAAGATATAAGCAGGAAATCATAATATTTAGGTGATGAGGTAGATGATATTATATTATAGCTTCCTATACGGACAATAAAATTGCCTAATTTGGAAAATCATGATAGAAAGTTAGTCAACTGTTAATTTATTTCAGCTGAAGTAATCCGACTTGCATATTTAAATATATAATCAACACCTGTTTTATCGACTTAAAACACATAGACACATAGATATTTTACATATTGATGATATATTTGATTAACTCCTTTTAAATGACGTATCATTAGATACAGTGTTGGCCTAGTGGTTGGACTCTCTACCCTGAAGTCGTAGGTTCGATTCCCGGCTGTGCACCAATGGATTTTAAGTCGATGTGAGCAATTAACATTTGCGAGAACCGTGAGGGGAAAACTGCGTGATGGTCGTTAGGTCTTAAACACTGATTTATTTTTATAATTAGTTTTTGTAGAAGAACAATTTCATGAACGGCTCTAGTGAAATATAATTCTACTTAAAATGTATCCCATATTTCATTTTATATAATTAATATATCAGTGTATCCTAACGTTGGCAGATTTTTAAATATAATATATAATACGTAATCAAATAAAACTTCTCACATATATATACATGTTATGAAGGGTTAATTTTAAACATTGCTAAGTTTAAACAAGTTTGTCATGTAAAACAACTGTTTTAACCTAAATTTACTGAAACCCTAATTAAACTTTGCCAGTATTAGAACATTGAGATGAAACTAAGTATTTTTAAGTTGCCTTATTATAATTTTAATTTCTAATTACTTTCCTTCTGGGGATTTTAGAGAAAGAATATGGTAAGAACTGGTTATATTGCTCAAGCAACATAAAATATGTCTTTCAATAAAAAGCAACTATGGTAGACAGTAAGAGTACCCAAGACGCTGCTTCGTTGGCTTAGTAAACCATGAAGATTTTATGTTGGAATTCAGGTGTTTATTTATTTATACCTGAGTGCGAACAAAATAATAATACTAAAATTTAACATTAAAAAATTACAATGAATACTTTATATTTTAAAACTAGATTGTTACTGCTAAACAAAATCTACCTCTTCAAATATTTCCTCACGTCCTCTTTGGTGAGGTAGAAGATACGAATATCCTCAAATGTCAAGTTAGATAAAACCGAAACATTGGCGAGTAGAACTAATTAATTATAGAATTATTAGTAATACAATTTTCCAATACCATTTATATAGTACGATTTACGCCTCAAACTAGCATTCAGTTTTGATGATTCTTCTTTATCAGCGCAAAATGACAAGATCTAACAAAGATTGTGTATGGAGGAAGTTGAACTAACTGAAACTAATAGTAATAACTTCGCCGCCCTAATCCAAGAAAAAGTTTTACTGTCAAATTCTTTCTTTTTTCTTCTCTTCCGTTCTACGCCCTTGATTTGAGAACTGGCAGTAAATGTAAAATGAGAATCATTTTACGTATATTTCTTTTCTTTTTTTGACGTTCATAAGTGTACATAGTTACCTATATGAATAAATGAATTTTTTCTTTCTTTCTTTCTTTTGTTTATGCAGATAAGACCTTGAATAAATGGTACATCTAAAAAGTGAATAATTAAAATGCGTAATACAGCTACGCCGTAGCTACGTACAAACCCGTATTCCTTTTTATACGCAAGATTTTTATGTTCAAGTATGGTTCAGGTGTTTGAGGCAGCCGGCAAAATTGAAGAGCCTATAATTTCAGGTACACAAAATGGCTTAATTTAATGTAACATATTGGGTTAATTGCTACGAGTCGTAACTGTGTGTAATAATTTTTATTGCTACGTTAATCACTAAGAAAATGTACAGGATACATTTTACAAGACCATTTCTATATATACAGTATTTACAATTCTACTAACCTACATATTACCTTATTCGTTGAACGAGGTAAGCACCAGATCTGGGGTCACCGGTACTATCTACCATGCGCGCAGAAATCATTAATTATCGCTTGTGTACTTGAAATCCACAGCTCAAAGGGAACAAACAGATTCGAAGTTTGAGGAAAGACTTTTATATTTGAGCCGTTTATTATTATCCACCCGCTTTGCGGCTACTGCAGCTTCGTTGCTTTTAGAAGTAGCATCCCATACCCAGTTTCATTTTCCAAGGGATCAACTACATCTCGTTCGGCCGCTTGACATTGTTTTCAGCGATCCTGTTGGGTCAAAAACGGCTGTAACATTGACGAAGGCAAGAGCGGCGTATTACGTCGTTGAGGGCGTCGTGCCGAGAAAAACCGGCTCTAATTAATTTGATTTAATCTTGAACCCTCACCTGCGGCTGCGCCTTGGCTCGGGTAGACATTCGTCGGAACTCTTTGCAATGACAGGCTTTCCGCACTTGTAATGAAATATACTATATTATTACTGACAGCTATTAGTTACCGCTGTCATTATTTCAAAAAGCTTATAATATGTCTTTAATTTTATATATGTACATTATTATATTTTATTATTTTTTTCTCGACATTATCGTATTGGCATAGGCTGTAAGTATAATGTATTTATTTCTGTAATAAATAAAGTTAATACTAGTCGTTTATTTCAATATTACTAGATGCACAAATAACCTACCGACAAAAAAGGCTCAGAAAAGATCTCGGCATAATCTAATGGATTCGGATGATCTAATTGTTGTAGGTAATCAAAGCAAAATTAGTAGTAAAAATCCCGTTCTTCGCTCATTCCAGTGAGCCACAAATTTTATTATGACATCACTACAATATTTATTTAATAAAAATAAAATAAAAAATAAATCAGTGGCGCTACAACCTCTTTAGCTCCTCAGATTTCTGAATCTGTTTCATTATCATTTTTAAATCTAATAGGCAAGTAGGTGATCAGCCTGACACACGTCGTCGACTTTTTGGGTCTATGACATGTTGGATTCCTCACTATGTTTTACTTCACCGTTAGAGCAAATGTTAAATGCGCACATAGAAAGAAAATCCATTAGTGCACAGCCCGGGATCTAACCTACGACCTCAGGTATGAGAGTCGCACGCTGAAGCCACTAGGCCAATACTGCTTATATTTATTTATTTAATACCTAATATTAAATATATATCCTTACAAATGAAATTAGCGTATTTCGTACTGGCCACTTTCATCACGATGTTCTCCTCTTTGGTAAGGAATTCCAAATTCAAATTTGTACAGCTATTTACTCATGTATTTGTGCTTCGATGACCATCATTCATTTGTTTTTTTATCTGTTTTTTTCTGTTTGCGTCACTCATTTTAGAAAATGGAAAACTTAAAGTATCGCATTATTTACGACTACGAGTTCCGCCGTGGCACTAGTGCTGCGGAAACGACTCGAACGACTTTTTTTTTTATTGATAAAGATTGCCAACGCTCGGCACACTGATACATTGGTAAAAACAAACACTAAATACAATTTTGAATGTGATAAGCAATTAGAGGCAAACATGACATTCATTTAGAGCACATACAAATATCAATCGAAACAATTTTTAAACAAAACAAACATTACAAAAAAGAAACAATTACAAAAAACTAAACTAAAATCGATTTTAAAGTGTGAGGGGAGCAACTCTGGATATCCAGACCTAGCTTGTTTATCAGAATGCTTAATCTGGACACCGGAGAGCTTTGACCAAAACGCGTCCTACGGAAAGGAGGGACAAATGAAATAACGGGATGCCTAGGGGATCGAGAGGGTACATGAAACTTAAATCTAGATAGAAGGTTCGGACAATCAATCTTATTATTGAATATCTTTGCTGTAAACGATATATCAATAATTTTTCTGCGATTCTCCAATGACATCATATTAAAGTGTGCCAGCCTGGTTTCGTACGTTGGCAACTTTTTTTTCGAGATGCCACTGGAAAAAAGCAGATGCCACAGTAACCTCTTTTGTAATCTCTCGAGTCGTAGCATGTGCGTCGCATAATGCGGCCTCCATACAACTGAACCATATTCTAGAATGCTCCGCACGAGACTATTGTATAATAGTATTTTTGATTTGATGCTACGAAATCCTTTCGTATTTCTTATGACAAAACCAAGCATTCTAGAAGCTTTCTTAACTATAAAGTCTTGGTGTTCTGAGAACGTTAGCTTATTGTCATAAAGTACCCCCAAGTCACGAATCACTCTTTCCTCTCGAAGTCTTACGCTACCTATATGATAGTTGTGAATTAAAATATCCCTTTTTCTAGCAAAACGAATAAAGTGACACTTTCGGACATTTAGCTCCATACCATTGGAGACACACCATGAGGTCACTTCATTCAGATCAGATTGGAGCATCGAGCAATCATCGGAGCTACTGATAACACGGCAAAACTTGAGATCATCTGCGTACATGTACTCCTTAGAATGCTTAAAACAAGTTGTTAAATCATTTACAAATATATTAAATAGTATTGGCCCTAAATGAGAGCCCTGCGGTACACCGGAAGATATTTCATGTATAGTGGAGCTAAAGCCGTTAACGACAACGAAAAATTTGCGATTACTTAAATAAGATTCAATCCATTTAAGAAAACGTGGTGATACGCCATAGCTAGACAACTTATTTAAAAGTATAGAGTGAGGAACTCGATCAAAAGCCTTGCTGAGGTCTGTATAAATCGTATCAACTTGGAGACCACGATCCAAAGCATCATTTAGGAATTCAGTATACTCAACTAGATTAGCTGTTGTGGTTGATCTACGTTGCATAAACCCATGTTGTGATAAAGCAATTAACTGTTCAAAGTGTTTATAAAGATAGGGACATACTAGAGACTCAAGTATTTTAGCAAAGGAGGAAAGAATAGAAATAGGTCTATAATTAGCTACTAGCTCTTTTTCCCCCGACTTATAGATAGGTACCACTTTAGCCATTTTCCATTTGTCCGGAAAAACTCCTAAGTTAAGAGATTTATTATAAATTGTAAGTAGAGGTTCCACCAAATACTTAGCACATTTGCGTATAAAAATGGGCGGAATATCGTCTGGGCCAGCACCCTTATACTCGTCCAAGTGTATTAGTTTCTTAAGAAGATTTTCATAATTCAAAGCCGGCGGACACAAGTAAAGTTTAGAAAATAAGGATTTCTGTTCCTTGCTTTGCCTAAAATTAATGTTATTACTAGGAGTATATTCAGTTTTAAATTGAGTGGAAAAAAGTTCGCAGACTCGGTAACCGTCAGAGGCAGAAGTGTATCCATCAGACATAGCCAAGGGGTAAGAACTATTGCCGCAGCGTTTGTTTTTTACATATGACCAAAATATTTAGGATTTGCGTCTATTTTATTTTCTATATCGGAGATATACTGCTTATAGTAATCACTGGCCATTTTCTTGCATCTTTTACTAAGTAAAGTTAATTCTAGCCCGTCCCTTGCGTTTTTATATTTTTTTATAACGTAGTCTTATTTTATTCTTCTCTTTTAAAGTTCGTATTAAGTTTCGATCAAACCATGGGGGATAGCGGTTTTTGGTTCCAACGTTTTCGTCCTGGAAATTTCGACCTGCAGAACAAGTCCCGTGGACGGCCTGAGACCCAAGTTGATAAAGAAGTATTGAAGGCTATTGTGGAAGCGGATCCATCGCAAACTACGTCCGAGTTATCTGCAGGCTGCGGTGTTAGTGATAAAACTGTTTTAATTCACTTGAAGCAAATTGGTAAGATTAAAAAGCTTGAAAGATGGGTACCTCACGAATTGACTGAAGCAAACCGGCAAACGCGCGTCGACTGCTGCGTTACATTACTGAACCGGCACATTAATAAGGGTATTTTAAACCGAATCATTACCTGTGATGAAAAATGGATTCTTTACGATAATCGGAAGCGCTCAGCGCAATGGTTGGATCCTGGCCAGCCAGCCAAATCCTGCCCAAGCGAATATTAACCCCAAAAAAGTTACTTGTAAGAATTTGGTGGACTAGTGCCGGTATTGTTCATTACGGTTTTCTCAAATCTGGCCAGACTATTACGGCTGATGTCTATTGTCAGCGATTGCAAACCATGATGGAAAAGCTAGCGGCTAAACAACCTAGGCTCGTAATCGCTCCACGCCACTGCTACTTCACGACAACGCTAGACCACACACTGCACAACAGACGGCTACCAAATTAAAAGAGCTTCAATTGGAATGTCTAAGATATCCTCCGTACTCCCTTGCTTGCCTTGGACCTTGCTCCAATAGATTACCATTTTTGTCGAAATTTGGACAACTTCTTGCATGGGAAGAAAATTAACTCTGGTGGGGCAGTCCAAACCGCCTTCACAGATTTTATTAATTCCCGTCCGACTGTTTTTTTTAGTAAAGGGATCAATGAACTACCTATGAGATGGCAAAAGTGCATAGAAAACAATGGTTCATACTTTGCTTTGATTAATTAAATATATTATATTTAAAAATATTCGACTTTATGTTCCTCCCAAACAAAACGCCAATTTCATATGTAAGGACCTAATATCATTGAGTATACCAAAGATAACATGTTATGATAAATTTATTTATTTTTAAAAGTTCAGTTTTAAATAAGAATAAAAACAAAGTACAACCTTAGCACGCAAATATAGCATGCTTTATACTTTGTTACTGTTGCTCAAACATTCTTATAAACTACAAATACATATATGGAATTTCAATAGAGATAGAAACTTAAACGGAAATCGCAAAAGGTTTAATAAGAAATCGCGGAATCCTTAAATTTACTTATGAGAGCAAAAGGGACTATCAATTTTCTTTTTTGTTAATTTATTAAAACAAATAAATCTTCAAAGGTCAAAGTCATGTCTACGTCTCCTTTTGATAAGAGCTTCCGAACAATATAATAGAAAAAAATTATATGTTCTGAAAGTCTTGCCTGGTTATGTGCTCCAAGAAATCGGTTTTTTCGCATATGTGCGATGACGAAGTCGAAGGTTGTTTGCGATACCAAGGTCCAGAACCAGTCAGTTGCACAGATCCCGGTTATCAAAGACGTTGCTTTTACTGAATGCTGTTTCCGACACTATCTATATATTTATATGTTTGCAGAGTGAATGAACAGTACCGATAATATTATGTACTTTATTATGTTATTTTTTGTTTCTCGACATCATCGTATTGGCATAGTCTGTAGGGATATATGAAATAAGTAAAATATGTTTATTTTGGAATATAAAATACAGGTATCACTTATTCCACGTCATTAAATTTAATAGGTAGACATCGATAGGGTGTAGGCCGAGAGAAAAATCTGTCGTAAAAATCTCTACATACTCTTTTAAACTAGCAAATTATCAAACAACGCTTATTTTAATACAAATATCGCAAATTATTTTAATAGCTTGCCCAGCACTAGTCCCAGGCCTTTTTATTAACTAGATAATCTTTAACTTTATAGAAAGCCTTTTAACACAGTTTTTCTTAATTTGATAAAATTTAAGAAATGTATTCTTAAATTTATTAAAAGGCAGAGATAAAAGAGCCTCTGGGATTTTATTGAAGAAGAGGTTTAAAAAGAATTACTAACTTTAGATAGTCCAGTACGGGCAAATTGCAGCCTACATTTGTTCCGAGTATTAACATTGTGCGTATGTTCTATTTTAGTAAACTCATTTATGTATATATAATAATGAATGTATTTATGTAATAAATAAATTAATGTAATCAGGTGTCATCCAACTTAATAGAGATAACTGGACATATATTATAACTGTAAAATTAGTATATACTAAATAATTTTTATTATATAAGAATTTCATTACAATGCCTGGTGAGCACGCGTCATGTAAATTCCGGGCCGACAGAGATAAGCCCACAAATTGGAAGTGCTACGAACTGAATGTGTAATTGCGAAGATTCATGCTCTTGTCATACATAATGGGTTTCATTTAATCGTTCGTCTCATAATTCAGATAACGTTACAGATCATTAAAATTCATAAGAAAATACAGAAATATTCTAGAATTTAATATTCTAATTAAATGCAGAGCTGGCTCGTTTGACTCTCGTACGAAGGAAGGCAAGGCTTAGACTCATAAATCAAAGTATCAGGCACAGAAGGCTAATCATATACTAAAACCATCACAAAACAGATACGTAAAAATTTAGGTCCAGACCTAAAAGGTCGTATGGTGTATTTTTATAGTTAAGCCAACTGGCTTAATTAGCCGTTCAATTAACAGCCTAGCCGTTTAACTAACGGCCTGAAAGATGTTCACCCAGTTGATCTAAAAACTAGGCAACTCGCCAGAAAAATTCTAAGTACACTAACTGACATACAAATTTTAATTATAATCTATTATCGATATAATCTAATGGGTAAAGCAAGTAAGTCCCAATTCCCATTAATTAACGAAACTCATTTTCATAATTAATTAGAGACACAGGTAAAAGTGTTTTGTCATGTTTATTAGCTAAGTGACGCGAGTTTTATAAAATTAATTACAAATATTCAAATTGAAACATAAGTTGAATGTTTGTTTGAACTTTTCAAAGTAAATATTGGATTCGTTTTAAATTAAGTAAATAAAAATATTATTCTGAATGAAACTCAAGTGTGATGCTGAAAAATGTAATTAAAGAAACAACATTAAGAGTTTGTTATTTTACTTAAAAGCAATCACTAAATCTTTTCTAACAAAAAAAAAACTTGTAACAAAAATCTTCGAATTAAAACTTAGCATATTTACCACAAAATAAGAAACAAATTTAAAAAAACATCATTTAACATAATAGATAATTAATAATCTTAAGAATCTAATTAGTGTAAAAAAAAAGATTTTTCGTATTCGTATAAATAAATATATCACTGTGTCTAGTCGTAAACTTTGTTACGAATATTCATATCTTTCCTCATTATATATAATGAAGAAATGTTATGATCGAGTCAATTGACATTGTTCACTATTATTGCTCCTTTGTTTTATTTTTATTTGATTGTTTCATAGCTTTAATTCATTACTTAACAAATCAAATTACGAATATTTTTACAAACAATCAGGGCAGAACAAATGTATGATGCAAAACGGCGAATGTGGTAAATCACAGAACAGATTTTTATTTTATTTTTATTTATGTAACTTTAATGACGTGGTTATTACATTTTCCTTTGAATGTAATGTAGAGGGAGGGTAAAACTTGCTGAGTTTCTTGCCCGTTCTTCTCAGAACAAGGCCTTTTAGTAGTTGGAATAGCGAATGGATGGCGTAGTCTTGCTCTTTCGCGAATTTTGTAAACGTTTTTGACATTCATAAGCATGCCCTAAGACGCATCTGTCATGAACGAATTTTGATTTTTTTTTTGCATCATTGAGGCGCCATCTTGACTTCAGACAGTGCAATACTGATTGAGTATTCAGTGGAGCATTGTGGTGATGGGAAGTTGAACCGAGTTGGGACTAGTAGATTGTGATTTAAAGTGTGATCGGTGTGCTGAACCCGCTCTTCGCATTTAACCTAAATGGTATTTTTATTGAAAGGAATCAATCTAAATTAAATATTGTACGATAATTATTCATGTCTTTTGTGATCGCAGTTTTTTGAACCCGTTATATACGATACCAAAATGAATGGACTGACGAAATTCTGTGATTCCTTTTAAGCTGTTGGAAAACAATCTGTAGAAAAACAAAAAAAAATAAAAATCTTTAATAACGTTGAACTAGAATGTTAGAACCATTTGGCAGCAAAAGGTAATAAAATTTTGACATAAACTTAGCATTCATAAATGATCACGAATCACGGCGAATAAAATTTTATAGTCTGTGCCAAGCGTGACATATCTGACGCATCGTTATGCCCCGGATGTGACAGCTTTTCCGTTCGCATTAGTTATCACATGGAATAAAACAAATTTCAGATCACAATTCTGATCGAACGGCGTTATAGCAGTGTTGTACTGTTAAATTTTATTTGACAAAATTTATATTAACTGGCTGTTTAATCCAAAATACCAGCAGATGTCGCTACCAATCCTGGATTTTTCTGTATATAAAGGAGCTATCTAATTTTCTATTGAAAAATTTAAATCGTATGTTAAACGGATGTGAATTAAAAACCTCCTTTTAAAGTCATACGTTATTGGCTGGTTGTGAAAAAAAGTAAGTTACTAAAGAATAAGGTTATTCTTTACAGTATATAGTTGAGTTGAACAATGATGATGAAGATAATAAACATGTAAAAGACACTGTAATAATAATAATAAAAAAAATTTATACACAAACCCATATTTCAATCATTTTAACTAAAGTAATATACATTTTAATTATATTTATCTATTGGTTTTACACTGATCATCAGCAGTCAGTTGCTCAGGATTTCTTCCAAAATAGGCTCCTATGTTATTTCCACTTGTCTTTTCCACGTGCTGATCGTCTTACCATCTCTTTTTTTCCTTTACCTATCTCTGGGGTACCATTCGATGGCGTCTATTTTTTCGATCTCATGACATTTCTTAGCATGGGTATATACAGTAACATATTTTTTTTTAACTTTGACTGTCGAAAGTTTCAGGTTAGAAAGCATATTTTAGAAATAAGCACACATATTATATACATAGATAGATAGATAGATGCAAAAAACCATCACTCCACTCCACACTCGTTAGTTTCTTAATTCGATACAGATACTTAATATTAGACATATACATGACATTTATTACTAACAATACACACACAGAAACACAAAATAAAAATAATTAGCGAAAAAAAATTTAGTCAGTCACGTTTCATGAGTTCAATTAGTTTTGGTTTATTCAACTGTTGGATGTTTGTTTTTAATTCCCTTTATACTGTTTCGAAATGAATGTTAAATTTCATCAGGACTTGAGTAAACAGAAAACTTGGCCACGAATTTTCAAATGTTTTTTTTAAAGTCACAAACGCAAATGATTTATACTTTATATTATTATCACTACATAGTATAAAACAAAGTCGCTTTCTCTGTCCCTATGTCCCTTTGTATGCTTAAATCTTTGAAACTACGCAACGGATTTTGATGCGGTTTTTTTAATAGATAGAGTGATTCAAGAGAAATGTTTATATGTATAAAAACATCCATTAAATAGTGGAGAAGTACTGTTATTTTTGAGGTTTCTAATGTGATGTCGTAAATAATTACATTTTTTCCGCTTACATTGCAAACGCAGGCTGAACCCTACGAGTTTTATCAAAATAATGTAGGTACTAAGTATTGTACACATTGAAAAGGTCTACAGAAAAGTCCATGATGGTATATGTCTATCTCTTATGGGTAACCCACAATAACTTTTTTGTCATTTACTTTTTACGACAAATAATGGCTAATTTTCCAAGCGATTTTAACCAATACAGCATTAATCCTTAACCAATTAAATACCTTGAATACATTGTTCATTTAATATAGATCTATACAGCCCATTACAGCTTATTTAGCAGCGATCGAACGCGTATATTATCGGAGCTTTCCTGCGACGAAAATAACAATACATAATAAAAACCTGCTTTTCATCAGCATTGCACCCGTGCGAAGCTGGGGCGGGTCACTAGTGTACTATAAAAAATAAAATTTAAATTAATAAATCGTTATAATCTCTCCGACTCGGGTTCTTAAGTTTCTGACCGTTCGCAATATCTTAATAATGTTTATAATTTAACTATAGTAGGTATATGTGATAAGAAATAGAAAATATAGAAACGTGATCCGGAAATAGCGAGTACCTAGATCATAAGTTTGAAATTAACGCGGGGAACATCACTTCAGATGTTATTAAATACAAGAAAAAGAAGCCTAACGATTAAATCGTTGTATTTTTTAGATAAGAATTATTACAAACAGTTTCGGGAATTGCGAGCTTTTTAATTGTTTAATATTTTTTCTTTTTTTAATATATAATATAGAACGAAGCCTGTACTCTTGATGAGCTAAAGTATTTCTGTCAATTTAGTCCTCTGTATTGTTTGCATAATGTATAAAATGGTAATGTACCCATATAATTAGTTTGTTGACAGTTGTATTATCTGTACTCTTTACATAATAAGCGATTAAACCTAGATTGTGTTCTTTAGTTCAATTGAGAGGACTTAAAAGGTTGCCTGGAAGAGATCTTGTTAGCGATAAGGCCGCCCGTTGCATCCCTTTTAATTTTTATGTATTGTTTTATTTTTGTTTCTTTGCAATGAAGTGTAAATAAATAAATAAATAAATAAATGGAGAAAGAAAGCCATTGAGAGAGATATTAAGAAGAACGCTAGAGGAGGCCTTCTGTGAATGAGGTCCGACTAATGGTATTTCAACTGAAGGAAGCTAGGATATTAGGTTACAAACAATTATATATAAAAATGTTAAACTGTGGTAAATATTAAAGATAAATAGGTTTTATTATTATTATGTGAATTTTACAGATTTTTTGATGTTTAATTACGAACCGTTATTTATTTAGGCTCGTACTTAACTTACCATAAATAACTTTTGACCTAATAATAATATTCGGTTCAAAATAATATTCGAGCAAATTCAACTCAACTCGTTACTAACATGAATATCAATTGTAAAGTCGGTCCGTGGCTCGCCAAAGTTTTGTTAACATTGTTACGCGTGTTTTGTTATTACATGCTTAGAAATTGTTTGAATTAATTCATTGAAATAACTCTAGAAACTATTTAACACTTAGATCCAGTGCTGGCTGTTGAAATATCAAGTTCAAAAGGTATAGAGAAGAAAAAATGGCGGTATAAGCCTTATTCGTGGCCGCATTTATGTATCTGAATCCTGGTATTTTTTCAATCGATTTTTGCATCTGAGCTTAAGTCAAGTTAATTGGTTTACAGCCGTGAAAGCACGACCAGGGCCAGGACGCCCCTAGGCTAGCACTGCTTAAATATATAGAGACATTGCGACCATGCAATATGCTCGTTAATGGAAAGTAAGATTATACTTGCTCGCGGCAATTGTGACAGCTTTTCAAGGTTAGATAGTCTCCTTAACATTCCCGTTTTATGAACACTAGCAGTGACAAGGGTTTTTCTGCTTATAGGCGGTTGTTCAGCCTTCAGCCAACAAGGTAAAAAAATATCTAAAAAATGTGTACATAGGTCCGCTAATTTAACAAATGCCCTCCGAAAATCGTTATGACATTATCTTTTTTTATTTATTTATTTCTGGACACTTACGAAATGTAGCACACTTGCTTCAATCCCTCTACTTTAACAGTCATCGAGTTGAATGAAAACAGGACATACTAACCTGAATTTATCAACTGTTATAATAATACATGTGTAAGATTTGGAAACCCTTTTAGGTACAAAAATACCTGTACCAGGGTTCCCAGCTCTTTCTTCACAAACTTATAGTAAATTCCATAAACATATAAATATAGATAATTTAAAGAAATTTTTTTTTTTTTTCTTTTTAAGTTTTAGTGAGCATGAGTGATTGTGTGGGTGCATGTGAGCGAGTAGGTGATGTTTATGTATATATATTTGACTTACTCTTAAATGTAATTATTGATAAGGTTCAATTGGTTACAATTTCGATTTAAAATTGAATTAGTTTCACTTTAAATAAAATAAGACCACTATTAACTTCATACCCAAAAATAACATTTGATTATTTTATAATTTACTTAAACATTATTCGGATTTCTTCGTTCCCAAGATAATGTGTCTTTATAGTTATATTACAAGGCAAATAGTTCGTTGATAAAAGCAAAAATCGTTCATCAAAGCAAACTGATACGGCTTCTAAAATATTCAGACACAGCCGAAGAAGGGTTAAATAAAAAATACCCGAGTTCACACCACAACAAATAATTCACTCTGACATCTTCATCCAGATAGGAGGAAATCCTATTATTTATTTTGTTTAAGGATTCGACCGATGTAATAATTTATAGGACTTGAGCCGGTGAAACTATGAGTAAAGCTCTCTAAGGATATACGTAGATTTCGATTCTGTGTGATTATCAACGTGTTCCTGTCTTCTAAGGCTATTGATAACCCTGCCTTTCCTGCCTGTACAGAAATATAAGGGTAACAGAATATATTGTGTGTAAAATGACTTCATGTTTGAATTCTGCGTAATGTATTTGCGTGTTGTTCCCACGAGAATGTAAATGCATGCCTATTTCACTGTGTCTCCTGCTGATAAAGGACAAATCTTTGTTTTTAATTTATTTTATTATTATTAAGTACTTAAGATGTCATGTGGAATTTGCTATAATGCAACTTCATACATTGTGTAAAACAAAAAACTTGGCGATTAAAATAGTGGCAGTGTTTACTGCCAGTTCTTCCCTTCGCTTCTACGCCCTTGATTTGAGAACTGGTACATAATGTAAAATTAGAAGACTAAGACTTTTTTGACGTTCATATGTGAACTTTGTGTTACCTATATGAATAAATGATTTTGATTTTGAACACTGCACGATGCAGCTATATATGGGCGGTGGATTGAAGAGTTCATCGTGATAAGTACTGTGTTTATGCAGGCTTATAAACTATAAATAAATAAAAATCTTAAAGTTGTTTTTGAAGTGAAACTTCTTTATCGGTGTTGAAAAAAAATTAACCGTCACATTTTTCGTTTACGCGTCACATCTTTTTCTTGTCTCTACCACGGTTGATTCGAAGAGTACTTTCTCCAGCAGAGCAGGTCGTTTAAGCGGACTCGACTTGACCGTTTTTCAATTGCACCCATATTTATTTCGAACACCCTATAGTGACGTTATAAATGAGATATACAGTCGACACCGTTTCTGTCCACATCGTTTAGAACAACATACTGGTTGTCGGTGACTAAAATCAAAGGCTAAATTCTATTGTATTATATACTTAAACAACTTAATCGGCTGTAAGACCAAATTAATATGAATGTTCCCTACCCGTGATTTTAACTATATATATTATATCTCATTTATACTCTCTCGTGAGAGTGAGATATATAATTATTAGATCAAAATCAAAGGGTTTATTTTTATTGTAATTCCAGTGAATTCTAAAAAAAGTGATTAAATTGTATTCAACCAATTTCTGTAAAGTTGCGTATAGTAGATCATTTTTCGAAAAATAAGGTCTGATTATATTTCAAATGGTACGTAAACTATTTAAGTGTTTATTATATTTTAAATCAAACACAAAATATAAATATGTATTGATGAAGAGACTAGATATGATAATCATGTCCCGTTTTGGACATACAAGTGACAGGCTATCATGTGAAAGTAGTATCCATTTATTAATATACACTTACAAATACATTAACGGATCCTAATGATTGGACCATTTATTATGCTTTCTTTATATGTAATTTATCATAAAAGTACTAACCGAATCATTAATCGGATTAAGAAAACGTTTTGTGTTAACAATAACAAAAGAAAGCAAATGATAGCTTATAAGGACGTTAATAGAACTATTATTTAAGATTTGAGAACTATAAAAAATATTATAATTCTATTTTTGTATATTTTGTATATGTCGCAGCCAACTGGCTTAATTAGCCGTTCATGAATTGCCTAGCCTTTTAACTAGACGGCGCCGTTTAGTTAAATGTTTGCAAATATTTTAATGAAACATGCCTTAACTTTAAAGTTAAACTGTCCTTTACAGTCGTATAGAGACATATTATTTTAATAGAAATTAATGCATCTATTTGTATTTAATACATTGCCAATAGTTTAACGCTGTTAATTCCAACGTAGCCTATTAATTAATGTAATTAATGTCTAAATTAATAATTGTAATAAGTACAATTAACTCACGTTTATTAATATGCACTGTTACTCCCAATAAGTTAATAATTAAATCAGAGGAAAGGCGATAATGGATAAGGTTGGGAATGGATAAATTAATAATGATAAGATGCAATTTAAGTAATCATTTTAACGCCTACACGTAACAAAATTATAAGAACATTCATGAGAAATCATAAATAAGGCGATTTTTTTCATTATTGGCTCACGAGTCGATCGTGAGTGCGTTGCCGGCCTTTTAAGAATTGATACACTCTTTTCCTAAAGCCTAAGTGCAATTAGTTTGGAAATACTTCAGTGGGCAGCTGGCTGAACTGGCTTAAAAAACGCTGAGTTGTGGAACGACGGACGTCGAGGTGATACAGAAGGTATATCTAATGATGAAACTCAGGTGAAGGGATCTATTTTCTGGAGCTTTGTTTTTACTAATAAATAAACAATAATTATTTTAAGTTTGTGTACACAAATATTGGTTATCTAAATACCTTTAAAAAGGGTCGTAAAACACAACAACTTTACCCCATAATAAATGAATGTCCATCACTTAAAGTAAGTATTACTGTTCTCTATAATTACACAAAAACACCTTTAAATAAGAAGAAATAAGATCTATGTACTGATGAAGATTTACGAGACCTCGATTCTTCCCTTTGTCACCTTAATCCCGAAAGTACTTTAATTCTGTGGAAAAATCTTGTGTTTTTCGTGAGCTATTTTTAGATCGTGACATTCAAGAATTCTTGTACCAGTTACACGTTGTTTCACATAATAAAACATATACACTATCGACATCTTTATGTGTAACTCGCTGCGGAGTTCACTGTAGTAGAATTGAGTATCTTATGTATTTGTATTATACATTTGATTATATTATTTTCTTTTCGACATTACCGTGTTGGATAAGTACTGTAAAATTTTAATATATATGTGTCGGAATAGGCCCAAACATCTAAAGTATAACACGAGATACAGTAATATCATATTAGATATCAATTATTTAAACAATTAAAGAGGGTAGATCATTTTACAACTTAGGTAAGAAATATCTATTAAAACTATATATCATTGTTATACTTACTACAAAGTTTCCTTCAGTTAACCGTCATAAGCACTTCTTTGTTCTTTTGCATTTTGTCTAAGGTATTTTAAGCATAAATCAAATCAATTGTACACCGTAAAGCAGCACGGAGAAGACGTACCTACCTACTAATATTTACAAATATAACTTTTGCCATTCATTATCAAAGAATAAATAAATAAAACACCTGTCGCTTTGTGCAATGTAAGAAAGTTTACTTAAATATTGTAATATTTTGTTAGATTTTGACAATTACTTCAAAACATACAAAAACCCGACATTGAAACTATATCTATAATTAAATAAAACAAAATCCCCACTCGTTATCATAACAGCATTTTAGTGAAATATTTTACGTACAAACTTGACTATTTAACTTTAATAACATTCATCACCAGTATGTGAATATTCAGTATCAGTATTATACACACCTACATACTGGAACTAAATTATTTGCGATAACCCTCTGGGAGATCAGTTAACGAGATTGGCCCAAATTAACTTGGCCCAGTGACAGATGTGGCTAACTTACGGTATAACTGTTTCCGTGACGATTTTATTGGAATACTATTAATGTAGATTAAGCCACTATGCCAATATGTGAAAAATCCTAATAGAGAAGTTAGTGCTTTTATTGACGTGACAACATCTTATAATTCGATGGCGCCGGCTGTACGCACGAAAAAACGTGACTCATGCAGCGTTACCTCGCGGCGCGTCGTTACCTATTATGCGTTCCATTAAAACCTTGAAGTGCAAGCGTATTTATGCGTACAAATAAATGTAACTTGATCAATTCAATTGTGATTTCCATTTAACTCCTTCTCTATATCCATACAAAATATCTAACAAACAAATAAAAATTAAATTTTCTTTTGAAAAATGCAACCAGTCTCTCAATGTTTTCTTATGACCTTGTCATGTACAACTACCGTCAGTATACTGACTTTACAGATAACTGACTTCACTTTTTTATCATATAATACAGTTTTTCTTTTTGATTTATTTGTATCTTTTATATTCAGCTAAATTGTTTTAGATAAAAGATTATCCGGTTAAAAATAAACCTCTTTTAACAAATAAACGTGTATTAAGTATATTATTTAATTGACATGAACAAAAATTAAATAAAATCCTGACAAAATCAAATTATAACCACTGAACCATAATTACAAAAGAGACTTTTATTAGAAAAATGTCATGAATTTTTTTGTATATATGTTCACGTTTTATATGTATTCACCGATTACTATAGCTAAAGCAATTTTATACGATTACCACGAAACTTCGTGAGAATCAAGTGGTTTTTCTAGTTGCGAATATTATATTTTTCACAGTGGCCTACTTCAGTTTTAATGGGAGATTAATTCGCGCGATAAAAATATCGGCCGAGTGAATGAACTTTATGGTATATAAATCTTGCTATTGAAATTTAATAACTAAATCCTTTATTTTATTATAAAGGAAAAGTAACTACACCAAACAGATCTCTATCTGCAGTAAACGATGCTATAAGTAGGTACAGGTGAAGCTATGATGATGATCTATTGATCTATTTTGTGACAGTCTCCAGGCGTAAGATTTATTTATTAACTTACATGGCCAAACTCAGAGTAAAAACAACATAATACACAATAAAATATAATTCAATTATTATCATACTTGTAAATGCAATCCTCTAATACCTTCCAAGTAAACTCCCAAATTACAGTACATATACTACCCCAATACGCTTCCCAAATAGGACGCTCTCCGGTGAAGAGTCGAGAAACCCATTAAGCAGCGAGAGTAACCGAGGAATGGGAGCTTGTGAACGCTGGAGAGTGCGAGCTGAACGCACAGCAAAAAGGTTATGTTGCCGGTTTCATATATCATAAAGTTCTTATCAATTGATGTGTAACTAGCATTGATTCACGTAATCACGCTAACCAGCAATGCAATTACCTCGCGCCGACTCCAAGTCTTCGTCAACGTTGCCTTTGCCGTATTCTGTTTATCAACCGGCCTTAGAAGATCTCTAACGAGCAACTTGGGAGCGCTGCCGAGAAAACCCGATTAGCCAGCAGATCAAGCGACGCAAGTGGAATGGACAGTACTCCGAAGATTGAACAGATGAGGTGAAGGGAGAGTGGAGTGAGGTGAATTACGAGGTTAAAGACCGAATGCGATGGAGGTTTACAGCAGGCCATTGCCAAGAGGCAATCGAGCTAGTATAGTTCCAAAATATACTGTAGTAAAGATCACAGAGTTTCGTAATTTCAAACTTATATAATTATCAATATCAATTAGCTGATTATTAAGTAACCGTAACTGCATCATTCAAAGTATAATAATAAGTCAAAAGAATACTTTACTACAAACAACAAAAACAGAATTACACTCGCAGTAATTAACTTAATATGGGTGATTAAGCACCTGAATTTATAGGCCCATATTTAACCAGCTACCTTTAACATCTGAGCCGGTTTTTTTATACCGTTACATTCGCTAATTAGTCTACGGCGTAGCACGTTCTGCAATTGTCATGGTGAGCTACAATAATTTACTCTTTATTTATTATTTTTTGTAGAAATAAACTGCTAAGGAAAACGAGAGTGTTTAGAATAGTTGTTCGGATTAATGCCGAGTCGTATCATTGGACGTCGAGGCAGAAAAAAATCCGTCCTGTGTATCACCTCCGTCCGTCATTCCACGTTTTTACGGCGCACCGCCTCTATGTGGAACCAGCTGGGAAGTATTTCTGATCTAATTCAACTTAGGGTCCTTCAAGAGCGTACCAAACCTTAAAACGCTGGCGACGCAATCGCGGGCAGTCTAGCATTGAGTGTGTGTGTATTTTATTGCATTAAAATGGACCATAAAACTTAGAATTAAAAAAAGAAGACTTAAAATCATCCACCCATTACATACAAACCTTCATTCATTATTTATCATTTTTCCCTAATTGTGTGTTTCTGTGTATGTATACTTTTACGTTAGTTAATTAAAAAAATATATATGTGATTGAAATCAAATTCATTAGCTACTTGAAGCAGATCTGAATCAACATTCAGTCAGACACATATAGTTTTTAATTGGTTTAAACAAAAGTGCTTTTGAAAACAACTACGGGCGTTCACTCATCTTGAATATTCATAAAGTCTGGTATTCTAATAATAATAGTGGATGATTTAAACAAAAATTAACATTATAGACTAATAGAGTAAGGATTTTTGTTGTATTACTAAAAATCTAAAAAATATAACTCACAGATTATACGAGTACACACCATAACATTGCACAACTCTATTATCCATGGACATAACTTTTCTTTATCTATATAAACTGTAAAACATTTTGTACATGGCCTCGTGCAGTGAAATATAGTATTTCTCGGTAATGGAGGCTGTCGGCCAAATCCATTGTTGGCTGCAAGTCGACACCGTCCTAATAGATCGCCTCGATTTGGGGCCTTGCGATCTTCAATAAAACATCTATAAAACAAAATTTACACTGAATAATGTATATGTTTAAAATTTTATCTATAATATCAATAAACCTATATGTAATCAAACAATATTAATCAATAATATTTAGTGACATTAAGACTGGCGGAGAGTTTATTGCCACTTGTTTTCTTCCGTTGATTTGAGAACTGGCAGTAAATGTTAAAAGCATTTCTTATACATTTATTTTTTGACGTTCATAAGTGATATTTTGTTACCTGTGAATAAGTGTTGAATAAGTGATTTAACCTAAGTTGTTATAACGAAAATATTTAAACATAAAATAACAAAACTAGAACAAATTTAAAAAGTACCATTATCGATGGCAGTAGTCCTCACTGTATTACGATACTAAATCGTTGAGCGATGAAATCAATAGCTCTGGGGTCACCGGTGCAATCTTTTAGGTGACAAATCTTTAACGTATATGCGAGAGTTTTTTCTCTCGGCCTACACCCTCTGTCCTCTTTGCCGATGGGTAGAGATGCCTACAGGTTCAAATTTAATGATAAGTGATACCTGTCTATCTTATGTTCCATAATAAACGTATTTTTTATTTTATGCACTTGAACAACACGTCCCAACTAAACTACTACACTACAACTACACAGGGAACAAAATCAAAGTTGAAGGAAAACTCTTATATTCCTCCTGCAATGCCGCGCCAGCTGTTTGCTTATCTGGGTAACGTGAATGTAACTTGGGATAACGTGTCCACACAAGTGTCGTCTTATACCAGAAGCCGCCTCGTACAAAAGTGCGTCAAAATGCAAAGATATAATATAAATGCTATGCAAAAGATATAATATAAATATATAATATTGCGCTATGGTATCCTTTTATGGGGAAATTCGGTAGATGTGAGTAAAGTTTTAATTACTCAGAAAAAATGTATCAGGGCAATTATGGGCGTTGGACCTCTTACGAGCTGCAGACCGATTTTTCACGAACTCGGTATTCTGACAGTACCGAGTTTGTATATCTTAGAAGCAGTTATGACTGTAAAGAGGTATCCAACATTATTTGAAACATTTAAAGAAACTTCCTTGCATATACCGAGGGATCCAACACGGCTGCGGGTACCTGCATGTTGCACCACGCTATATTCTAAAAATTGTTACGCCATGGCTGTTAGAATATTTAATCACCTTCCTAGAAGTTACAGATCGTTGCCATGTAATGTTTTCAAGGGGAAGGTGATTGGGTTTTTAAAGGCAAGGTGCTTTTATAGCGTGGGCGAGTACCTAGATCATAAGTTTGAAATTAACGCGGGGAACATCACTTCAGATGTTATTAAATACAAGAAAAAGAAGCCTAACGATTAAATCGTTGTATTTTTTAGATAAGAATTATTACAAACAGTTTCGGGAATTGCGAGCTTTTTAATTGTTTAATATTTTTTCTTTTTTTAATATATAATATAGAACGAAGCCTGTACTCTTGATGAGCTAAAGTATTTCTGTCAATTTAGTCCTCTGTATTGTTTGCATAATGTATAAAATGGTAATGTACCCATATAATTAGTTTGTTGACAGTTGTATTATCTGTACTCTTTACATAATAAGCGATTAAACCTAGATTGTGTTCTTTGGTTCAAATGAGAGGACTTAAAAGGTTGCCTGGAAGAGATCGCTTGTTAGCGATAAGGCCGCCCGTTGCATCCCTTTTAATTTTTATGTATTGTTTTATTTTTGTTTCTTTGCAACGAAGTGTAAATAAATAAAATAAATAAAATAAAATAAACAGTTTGATCCCGTGCTTATTGAACTTCCAATAGCTAAATAAATATACCAGGTATTGGCAATATAGCAAGCTAACTTCTAATATAATCAGATATTCTTGGAAGCCCTGCTCATAAAAATATCCTTTACTGTGGTTAGGAACTCCGATTTTATTATAGAAATAAATTTGAAGGCTGAGATGTAATGGAAATAGAGATAACTAAAATTTATTTTTGAGCATTTATCTTCTGCTTCGTAATTAGCTACCTTATAGAAAGAAATTCAGATTTGCGAAACACATTAGAATACGAAATTTTCAGCCATCAAGCAGTCACAGATAATGTAACTTTTGCAATAATGTAATTAGTCATTTATAAATGCTGTTAAGAAGGGGAAAATGAGGTAATGAGAGTCATTTAAGCAATATAATAAAACACACAATATTTAATTTACCTTTAAACTTAACTTAACTTTAATAACAACATTTTTGACCACTACTGTCCATATCTGTGTAATTATAGTCACTATGGCTATAAGCGTCAGTATAGCCTAACAATCATCATATACACAACCCAATTAAATCAAAATCAAAATACGTTCATTCAGACGCATCTAAACTGAATGAAACTGATAAAGGTTATGAATGTCAAAAACGTTTACGAAATTCGCGAAAAACAGCAAGACTACGCCATTTTTGGCAAGTCCCATCCTCTGCAGCTAGCGCCCATTAGCTACAAGAAATCCCATAACTCATTGTTGTGACCAGATTCATCACATACCATTTATTCAAATTATCGTCTTTACATAAATTATCTATGGCAAAGTAAGAATTATGAAAACGATATTTAAAAAAAAAATTACAACGGGAGCTTCTACGTGACAACGCCACATGTAGAATACACATGTAGGCATTCTGCACTAAACTATAAAGAAACTGAATTTTTAGTAGTAGTATATCTAATAATTTTTCATTTTCAAAATGCACTTACTCTTTTACACTACCACTCTCTATCTCCCAATCCATCCATCCCTCCCCAAACATTATCACAGTAATTCACTTCTGGTGTGTACAAACGTTTCAAACTAGTAAACCTGTATCCTGGGGGTCTAGTCAAGACGGCTTATCAGTAGTGTATGTAGAAAGTCGAAAACTAAATTTGTATGAAAATGACAGCTAGTTTCGACAGTTGGTACGAACTACAGCTGTAATTTTCATACAAATTCAGTTTTCGATTTTCTACATACACTACTGTTAAGCTGTCTTGACTAGACCCCTTGGTCTTATTTTAGTTGTAGTTCTGAGTTTCAGTAATACAGAAGTACAGCACAATTAAAGTAACTAAATACTGGGCAATTGGCGACCTTATCGAAGCGATCTCATTGACGCATCCACTGTGAGAAAAAAAAATAAGATTAGCGCAATATATGCAAAATAATAAAACCATAATATTATGTAAATAGTAAAACAGGACACATGCAAACGAAATAGGGCACTGGAAACATAAAAAAAAAACATGAATCACGATTTCAGATCAGTTCAAAAGTTTAGATTTAAAGGGAAAATGAGAACTAAACGGATAGGAACATAGTATCACTGCAGAGATTTTAAAGGATGCCAAGAAAGGACTATGCAATTGGATTTCAAGGATACAGTTTTCGGAAGAGCGTAGCAATGGGGTCATAAAAATTTGATATCAAATTTTTTTTAAAATAAGAAAGGGTTTTAAGATTGTACAGATGGAAACGTGAGCATCACGCCGCTCATGAATGGTTACACATCTAATTTCAATAAAGGAATAACCTTTCTCACTAAATTTCTGTTACTTGTAATTCTGCTTTTATTTATTTAGGTATGAAATTATATACATATTTGGATAGGTTTTCTGGTCCAGTAGATTTGTCCACTGTGTGTTAAACGCATCACGCGCTTCGTTGGCTTTAAAAAACCCTTAGAGTAACTAAAATATACCGATAACCTAGATAAGACTATGAATTCTTCGTATGAGGAATTTATACTATAGTTATAAAATCAAATTTAGGGTCTGTTTCACAATGTATGGATAAAGTAACAAATAGCTATGCAAGACATAAATCGGAAGATCAAAATTCCGAATAAGAAACATCGCGTTTCATACCGAATAGCGCTATCTGACAGTCGTGTAACGCAAAGATAGTGTTTATCCTACCAATAAGTACTAAATAGCTTATTTGGAACTTATGTAGAACTTATCCGTACATAATAAAACACATCCCTCATGAAAATTTTAATATTTATTCGAACGATAAATATGTAATTATTAACTTATCAAAATATTCAATAATGTCTTAACTGTATAACAAGCCATACGTTGGTGTTTTTGAGTGATGCGTGTCAAGACACTATAAAAAAAAATAAAAGATGGTGCTACAACACTATAGATCTAGGCCTCAGATTCAGTTAGGTCTAGGTATCAGTTTCAAGATCGTTTATCAATCTCATAGTAATCTCAAGGTGATCAGTGCCTGACACACGTGAACTTTTTGGGTCTAGGGCAAGCCGGTTTCCTCGTTATGCTTCCCTGCTGAAATATCTGCTGATGAGCGAATGTTAAATGCGCACATAGGAAGTTCAGTGGTTTAAAGAAAATACTTTTTTACCGGATTGAAGCTATGTATTATTGTAAACTTATAATTATTTAATATAATTTTAAATTTATCCGACGTTTCGCGTGCTTTACAGCATGCGTGGTCACGGTGACTGAAGACAACAGGTGTTGAATATCAAAAAAGTATCACAGCTGTAGAAAAAGTTATTATCTGTATTTATTTCCGGTTTATGGTATCGACTAAAACATGAAGGGTTTATGCAGAAATTTTACGCTTTTTGCGAAACGTCGGATAGATTTAAAATTATGTTAAATAATTATAAGTTTACAATAATACATAGCTTCAATCCAGTAAATAAGTGTTTTCTTTAAATGTGTAAAAGCTATGGTAATAAAAGACAATACTAAGTTCATTGGTGCACAGTCGGGGCTCAAACATATATCCTCAGGAATGAGAGTCGCACTCTGAAGCCACAAGTAATAATAATTTTAGCAACCCACTTTTCACTAACTCATAACCAAGTCATATGTTCCCTAATGTGTAAATTTTTTTGTTTGTCGCGAGATTATTAAAAAAAGATTCTTTTACCTTTGGATGAAAAGCATTCAATAATAAATGTTGGAGGTTTATCCAAAACAATTGATCTTTGTTACGTTTATATAATCACTCACTGTCGGGTACATAATGGGTTCCAAGGACAAACAAAGTGTTAACGTCCAACAACAATAGCGACCAAAATCCTAGCTGGTTTTGAAATTTCTGTGATGTTCAAAGTAACAACGCGAACGCCTCTTTGTTTGCAGTGGAGAGTGCTTATGTTGCAGCGTCTGACCGGCCGACACTCGAGGGATATACAGACGGAAACAGTAGCTAGCAAAATATATAACTTTAGTATATAATGCCTTTAGTTTATACAATAACACGAGTATAAACGGGCAGCTCTAACAGCATGCTGCCTGTGATAGCTGGAAAACTAAAAGTCCTTACATGGATTATTGCTATGGATGAATTAATTTTAAACCGTAACTACCCTATATTTAAGTTAATATCGTAACACAATAAGAACCATAATATTGTCTGCGTTAATTAATATTATTACGTACTTACCCACCCTTTTACACCAACAAACAATACAGCCAAATAAGGTACCACAAATGATTTGAATAATTTTAATTGTTCTTTCCTTTGAAATTCATTCTTTTAAATTTTTGTCGGTAAATATTATGTATTTCATATTTGACTATATTTTTAGCTTAATTATCTGTTATTATATATAATTTTTGTAAGCTTAACAAAATAAATATAAAAATACAATTTTTATCTTAAGAACTATCGTTAATAGAACGATCTTTAATCACTTTAATTGACTAAGGGTCTGTTTCACAATGTCCGGATAAGTTCCAAATAAGCTATTTATTACTTATTGGTAGGATGAACAGTATATTTGCGTTTCACGACTGTCAGATAGCGCTATTCGTTATGAAATGCCAAGTATATTATTCGGAACTTTTATCTTTCGAATAATTTATGTGTTGCATAGCTATTTGGTACTTTATCCATACATTGTGAAACAGACCCTAAGTAAACTTTAGTAGAGACGTTAATATCGTAAATCCTAGCCTACTACTAACTTTTACATGTGCCCGTCTATTGTATGTACCAAAATATCCTACCTTCTTATTTATTAAGACGTATTCTACATGTTCGTTGTCTTAAATGTTCATATTTTTAATAGTAAACTACCATGCAAGCTTGAACACTAAATAAGGTTATTAGAATTATTTTGATATATCCGGATCGAAGGACCAATGTTGGTAGCGGTGTAGATAAGGATTTTAATAAATTGTCTGCATACACTCAGCATGTGGCCACAGTGGTCACCCCTTGAAATAATAAAGGTTGATCTTCGGGGCTGCATTTCGTTAAAATTATTTTTTATTATTCATTCTTCGATAAATAAAATAATGCGGATTTTAGACGGTAGTGTGTCCCTACACAAACTGGCTCATATCGTTCTAGCGGCGTCAGCTAAAGCTTTAAGTGCATTTCACTAATAAAGTTTGTTGCCCTGAAAATAAATGAAAGTCCACTGAAAAAATGGTAACATTGACATGAAAATGCGATTTCAACATTTACATGAAAATAGGCAATATTTATTCATAAAGACTTGGAAAGAAAATGGTACTTTCACTGCTGAACTGGTACTATTCGATTAAAAAGGGACAGAGCTCATTACAGGGTTACACAAACACACACTATTACTGCCGCTTCTATTTTTTTATATATATTATATAACTTCTGTTTAACACCGGGGCAAACGGGCGGAAGTCTCATCTGGTGTTAAGTGATACCACCCATGTACACATATTGCCAGAGGCTTGCAAATGCGACGCTAGTCTCTTAAGAATTGATACTATCTTTGTAATGTAAATGAGGAAAACGAATTGGTTAGAAATAGTTCAGTGGTCAGCTGGTTCCACAAAGTGGTGGTGCCCAGGAACACTGCCTGAATAAACAGTCATTATTGACGGACGGACGTCAAGGAAATACGGATGGTATTTCACATTCTGACTGGACGTCCGATGGTGGCAATATAAATATGTATTATTGGTTTTTGTATCAGTTACTAATATAACAAATTAAGATTTCACTTAATGAAGTAAAATATTACGAAATTCTGTAAGTTTCAATTCCCTTTCACTAAAAAATTCTGTAGAGATCTTGTTTCAAACGAAAAAGTTTCAACCTTCATACATTTACAATAAATATACGGGTCATTAAATGATAAAATGGACGTTCGTATATTGATAGGAAAACTTCAATCTGATAAATGGATTGGAAAATTGTTTAATAATGCGATCACTATGAAACATTTTCACACATTTATTTATTGCATAATGTATGTAATATAAATGTACTTTGTAATACTCATAGTGTGTTTATTTGTAATTACATTTTATGACAAACATAATTTACATACATTGGCGCCAAAGTGAGATATAATAAGGTTTTATAAGAATGACAAATTCCAAATTCAAACGTAATATTTCTAAACTGTAGCGGTATTTATGGATAGACCAATTAGTTCCTATATACAAATACTCTGTAGTATTTTTTATCTTTTTTAATTTTGTGTCTTTGAGTGTACAAGATAATAATATTATTTATATGAGTTGGAAACGTTAAAACTCATTCATCACGGAAATCTTAGTTCGTCCTAATTATATTTTCTGAATCTAGATAGAATTATACTAACCAATAAGACTATCTAATTCACAGCCCCTAAAATATTACGTAAAGTTATCCTTTTACAGCTAACATATTCGTGTGAATATGAGCTAGAAATCATTTTTATTCAAGGTTGAACGTTTGAAGCCATTTTAGTGGAAAGATAAATGGACTAGTTCGCTTACATTGTACTACGATAACGCTATGCGAGATGGAAAATTCAGCATGTTACAAACTAAAATATAATAAAGTTGATTATGTATTTATGAAGAGTATATTTTAACACTATAATAATTGTATAAAAAATTTTAAAATTACAAAAGCTATTTTTTAGGTTTGTGCATATTTTTAATATACTTACAAATTTTTGTTATATTAATTTTTAAAGGCAAAGTGTAAAGAGTTTTATAGCGTGAACGAATATCTAGATTATAAGTTTGACACAGATTTTAAATACCTAACTTAACTTGGATACTATTGTTTGTATTATAATATATGGCATTATAAATTAAGATGACATTTGCATGCCTATTTATATGTGGCGGATCTGAGGTGTAGCTAATTGTACCACTGTTCTAGCAAATAAACTATTTGATTTGATTTGAACACTAGTCATACTAATTAATTCATCTATTATTTGTTTAAAAATAAGCGATCTCATTATTATAAAACTCACAATGGACGTAAAAGAACATTCTACTAAAACCAATGCGTTTTTACGACACAAATACAAGGGGTTTTTAAATTTTGGACATAAATGTTTTTTTTTAATAAATGGTTCGTTATTGAGAAAATTAAGAATATTACGATCCAGCCTAACTTAAGACAATCAGGGAAATTTAACATTTAAAAAAAGTGCGTGCGTACAAAGTACACATGTCAGAAGTGAAACTTCTTTGGCGAACTAATTTATCAGTCTTGTCTATGCGACAGATTTGCCATCTAAAGTTCTAATAATTAACTAGTAAACGAATACACAAACCAATATAGCATGTATTATTTCTCAATATCCCTTATTCTCTCTCTCGTTCAATCTTTCTCACTATAGCTCTCTCCTCTCGCTCCATGGCACTGTGCGTGAAACGACAATCGCTCTATCTCACTTTTTCTCTCGATCTTTCTCACTTGCTTGCTCCCTACCCTCACTCCATCGCTAGTTGCTTCATGCTACGTTCGGCCTGTCTTACTCTCTCTCAATCGGTCTCGATCGCTCTCTCTCTCTTTTTTGACACTTCCGTTGCATACTTGCGTGACGTTACATTTGTAAAAAATTTACCCTCATGCGCCTAAGAAGTTTCACTTCAATAGAATGTGTCTTATAAAGCTACAGTCTCTATTAAGGTGAAGATACTCTGTTCTTTTGTGCAATTTTTTCACTTGCTACTGTTGAGGTTCTACACTAACACTAATTCAAATGGTTTTGCCATAGAGAATTAATGTAATAAATTAACGTTTTTATTCGTCTAATTAGCAATTCCCTTTTCTATCTATAAATTTCTTTCACAATTAAAGATAGACAAGGGAATTATTTTGAAGAGAAACTTCTTTATCGGCGTAAATATTCATATTATTACGTTAGGTACGCGTCACATTTTTCGGTTACCCCTACCACGATTGATTCGAAGAGATTGTAGGCTATTAATAACAAAAATATATAATAAGGATAATAATGATAGTAATAATTCTATCACAATTAATGAAATTCTGTAATAATCTTAGGACTAATAAGGTAAAATGAAATAATTGTATCATTTGTATTCATGTCTATGATAATAAAAGCCTTTTGTTAAACTTTACCTGATTGAACTTTATATAACCAATTTCTGTAAAGTTGCATAATGTGATAGATCATTTTTCGAAAATTAAGGTCGTAAATAAGTTTCACTTCTTATATGTGTGTACTCTAGTACACGCACAATTATTATTTAAATCTATTACTTCATTGTATGCCAACAAGAATCGCAATAAACTTATCTTTTCTTTTAACGATGTGATGTTTGTCATATAAAAAGTCTAAATAATTTATTCGGAACAAGTTCGCAGCCGGAATCTGCATATTAATACAAACTAAAGTTTTGGGATCAATTTGGCGGAATTTATAGCCTTTGGGATTCAACGACTTCTTAGATGACCCATTTTATCGAGGCATAGGTAATTTACGCGCCTCTGTATTTTATTTATTTATTTATTTATTTTTTTTATTATATTATATTATATTATATTATATTATATTATATTATACTATATTATATTATATTATATTATATTATATATATATAAACCCATACGTTTTTGCCCTAACAGAGATATACCCTTTTCTTAACTGTGAATATACCCTTTGTATAAATCGTGTGTTCGTTCGGGGGCCGCAAAAAAGTATACAATTACTAATAGACGTAAGAAATTAAGACATTAATTGATGGACGAAGCAAACGGCCGATACAAAACTTTATATCCGATCTATAAAAAATCAAATCACAAAAGCAAATTAACATGGCCGAGTATAATACTCAAAACCGATAAAACTAATTTGTGACAACTGACAATTGCAATTACTTTATGCAAATTCAAAAACAACATGAAATGGTACAGATATAAAATATTACATTATTTTTGCTTTCTTGTAATTCATTTCTAAGTTTGTTTTTAAATGTCCTTATCAACTCCATACCATCAACATAGTCTCGGGGTTTTCTCTTGCCACCAGGTTGTGAGTTTAGTGAGGAAATTGGGGTTCTGCCGTCCACCATTTGCACATGTCCTGACCGCTTGAGCCTGTTGCATTTTATGAATTGGACGATATTCGCGTCATGTTCTATACACGAAAATATTCAATAAAATTTGATATTAAACGCAATGATACCTAAAATAATGGAAAATTATTATGTTGATAAGGGATATCTCCCAGGGAATCAAAAGCAACGAGGAACTTTACAGGAAAAGTTTTCTTTGTCTTTCACTGCTATTTTCAATAAAATTCACGCACATATTATGTTCAAACACTTAAAACATAATGTTAAACCCATACAGTTAACATTGTGAGGAGCAATTTTTAACTAAGTACTAAACGCCTTGATGTAGATCCATCAAAGTGAAATACAAATTAAATTGATTTCCTTATCAGTTACTGTCAAGATGTCGACAAAGATTTATAGCATTCATATCGAATCTCTAGCAAATTTGTCAAGCTAACTTCCATTAAAACCGTGTTTCTTTTTTGGTCACCACTTTCGCATCAATATCTGTCAGCATCTCTGCTTAAGTTTAAATACAATTTCTAAAATAGATGAGATATATTGGTAGATTGACTTTATCTCTTTTGTTTTGTTTAAAGGTCTAAGCTGGCTGGTAGTAGCCTAGCTTGTAGTGATGCATTTTCAAATGAACGCAACTTAATTTAAGAAAATGCTAAAGTATTCAATTAATATAATCTAAGAATTTGCGAGGATATTCCTTTCAAAATAAATCCTTTACAAGGGTAATTTGTAATGAGGTTTTATGTGTTAGTTAATTCTTTAGGTTCAGTGCATCTACATACAAAAAAATAAATAACATTGTAAGGAACTCCACAAAATAGCCACGGCGGCAGTAAACCTATCAAAAAGGTTTGTTGATAGATTTTCCGCTTCGTACACATGTAACTTGAAAACAACTCTCAAGGGTAAAATAAGGGTCTAGAATCAAATCATTGGGGATTGGACCTTTTGTTAAACACTAACTCAACGTCACGTTGTGAAATACGTATTCGTTAAGTATTAAAACTTCCACAGAACATACTATATGACTGACATCTTAACAGTTTATCTAGACAATTTTAAATTAAGTTGATGGATCTAGGTCCAAATTTTAGTCTACTTAAATTAAGTAGCTTAAAATGTTGACCTCGATTCATGTAATAAAATTGTACACCACCTCTTTGCTTGTAGTAATTCGTCATTAGACCCTACAATAAACTTGATTAAAGGATTCAGGGAATGGCGGTCGACAGAGATCATATTTTAGTTGGCAATTAATTAAACTATGACCTCTTTTAGATGAACTTCGCGCTAAGTTATATCTTTATAAATACCATATTAAACACCGTTGAATATAAAGAAAATAATTAGCAAATTTTATAGTAAAAATTGAAATCACGATATTCTTATAAAACTAAGTATAGAAAACGCAGAGAGTCTTGACGGATGAAACGCAAACAAATCAATCAGTTTAGATGCGTCTTAGGGCATTCTTAGGAATGTCAAAAACAAAATTCGCGAAAGAGCAAGACGTCGCAAAACTACCAGGAAGCCTTGTTCTGAGAAGAACGGGCAAGAAACTCAGAAATAATAATAATATTAGCGGCACGAAGATGTGCAGCGTTTTTGTCGACGAAAGGAGAGTGATATTGCGTCCGATTGAAAGAAAGAAAGCGAGATTGAGAAAAAAATACACACTATTGGTTTATGTACTCGTTTAGTAGTTACATATTAGAGCTTAAGATGTCAATTCTGCCTTGTGCAGTAAACGCACTAGTAAAAATATAATAATATAAGACATTAATACAAATAAAACAATTTTGGTTCAAAACCGTATGTTCTCCACATACGGTTTTTACGGTTACGTATTTTTCAGAAGTGAATTATAAATGCCAAATGGACTCTTTCCGATGGCACATTGCCAACGAATTTACGAAAAGAGTTTAAGGCTTCCTTTACTTTATTCAAACATCGATGAATAAGGAAATTGTTCATTTCAATATTAATGAAACATTCTTTGCAATTTAGGGTTCTTCTGAAACGAATTTGTCTCAAACATTGTCATAAAAATACCCCTAAGTAATTCATTTGCAGTTTAGTTTTGCTAAATGTATTTTGTACGTTGTAACACAAAAATATATAATTGTTACATTTTAAAGTAAAGTATCTGTAAATTAAGTTTTATTCATAAATTAGGTGAGTATTATTCAGTTTCGCGGTCATTTGGTCAAATTAGCCTGTAAGGAGCTTGGTGTGCTCAGCAATGCGAGACGGTACTTTACTTCGGGTTACCACTTTTAAATCTCTAATGCGCAAATTTGGACCCAAATGGCTGTACTGTTGTATTACCTCTGAATCCCGCTTCCCAGCGCGAAACCCATTTCACTTGACCATATTGAACTAAAAAAATAAAGGTAGGTATGCCATCACTATAGTGCAATTTTAAATATTATTTACTTATATATTTTTTTTAAACGACAAGAGCCCATCTTGTCTACAACCTACCCACTTGATTTTAAGTAAAGACTAAATTCAAAAGTAGTTCTAGTTCCTGGTAGTTTTGCGAACGGATGGCGTAGTCTTGCTTTTTCGCGATTTTGTAAACGTTTTTGACATTCATAAGCATGCCCTAACGCATCTAAACTGATTGAACGAATTTGATTTTGATTTTGAAAAGTGGGCCTTGAGAGGGTCTCGCTGTTTCATCCTATTCACTATAAAAACGATCTAAATTTAGCCAACTAAAATATCTAAGCACACAAACTTGTGTACGGTCTTATTTTTTAAAGCTTAAACTTTAGCTTTAAATTATTTCGTTATTATGCATAAATTAATGCTAATCCTAGATTACTAGATAATACTAGACATCGAATAAAACTAGATTATACAGATAATAATATGTACTACTAGCTTGAAAAGATCCGATGTACTACTTGGTGTTTTTTTTATCTATACTCTATACAATTTATGGGAAGTGGGCATGTCTACGTGACATCCAATACGTGTCAGTTATCAGTTGTCAGAATATTACAATTTACAAGAAAAGTACAAATCGTCAGACGTCAACCGATGGATGACACATAAACAAACAGTCTAATATAAATTATAATATCTATTCGGAGTTAAGACTTTTAGACGAAGAAAGAAGTTAGAAGATTAGACGTCTTAACTTCTAACTAGATGTATACTAGACTCTTTATACATTTCAACTACGAATCTGATTATAGACGAACTGCATTAAAATATCAAAATCATGACTGATGGAAATAAGTCTCTAAGAATTGACTGGTTTGATGGAACTGTTATAGAAGAGACGAGACCAAGTTCCTCACAATTCGCTGATGAAGAAGTTGCCATTGCCAAACCCCAGAAAGCTTTGGATATTGAAAAGAAACCTATTGGATTCAAACGGCTTCTTGACATTTCCTTTATCAAGCCGCCTTCTCTAAACATAGAATTAGCCAATAGGCCTGGGTTTTGGCTTTTGTTCAATAACGAATTAAAGGACGATTATATTGTTTTGATTGTCAAAATATTAGCCGCTTTATATAAATCATTGGACTGCGGAGAAAATAGTAAAGTTAGCTTTTTGTTAAAAACGAAGTTTCTTGAATCAACATTCTTAGCACAGCTTCAGGATTACTTATCTAAGTTACCTTTAGTGAGAATTGTTGAAAAACGGTTAAATATGCAGTTTTGGGAAGATGTTGAATCGTTTTACAATAATGTTTATGAGTTACTTCAAGGTATTTTGAACTATAGAGATTATTCAAAAGAGTTACTTAGTCAATTGAATGATTTAGTTGAAACTGCGGAATTAAGTGCTATAGGAGTCCAAGAAGAACACAGTGAAAGAATTGGGGAAAACTATTATACAAAAATATTAGGATTGAAAGAACAAATTGTACTATCAATATCTGAGGTACTTATTCTGTGCTTTTAGCGTGAATACTTAAAAAAATTAATACATTTATGAGTAGACAGTAGACACCATCTCCTAACTTTATAAAATTTAAATTTTACATTATGAGACAAGTGAAGCTTTTAAATATAACAGTGTAACAAGATTTATTTATTTCTTATAAATAATCGGTAAGAATTTGAACAATAAAAGTTACAAGAATATTTTCAAAATTTTTTGCTTGCAGGGTGATGAAACAATTACCAAAAAAAACATGAAGCATGACATAAATAGTTTTAGAAACATACCAATCTTTCCTACAAAAGAGGATCTACTTGGTAATCCTTTAGTGAATATTCAGCCAAATATAATTCATGGTGCTTACTCAAATGTGGAACACTATTTAGATGTTCAGTTCAGGCTGCTGAGAGAAGATTGCTTTGGGCCACTCAGAGATGGAATATGTTGGTAAACATTTTTTTGAATGACATGTCTTGCATGTTATTAATTTGACACATCTATAATAATTACTGGCTGCTAGAATATATTGTTGTTTAAATTAGATTTTCTGTGTCTACTAAACCAATTTAAATTTTATATTTTATAGATATATTTCTAAACTGAAATACCGATTTGAAGTTTTTTTATTTTGCAATTAAGTACTAATACTAAAATTATAAATTTAAAAATTTATAATATAATTATTAGTATTTGTCTCTTAAGTTTGCCATTAATATTAGTTTAAAATAATTTCAGCAAAATATTTACAAAATCCAAACAAAAGGAGACATGAAAACATAAGGTAAGTGTAGTATTTAACAAAATCAGAGTTTACTTCTATGTGTAAAAGTTCAACTGAAATAGTATATCACATTTTTCATTGTTCATTTTTTTAGTCAACGTTATTGACATATTGACAACATTATTTTAAGTTAAATATTTGCAATAACCGTAAATAAAAGAGATTAGTTCACTTCCTCAGAGTGTTCAATCTGCGGACTGAGAATCAGATGTTGCATCTATGTACAAATAATATTCATTGTGACAAAGCAACATACTTATACCATTTATACTTACTTCTAAGTTTGTTCTAATATAAAATTTCCTTTTAAGAGTATATCCAAAAGTAAGAATGATATCCACATATCTAAGTGCAAACAAAGTGGGCTACTTAGTAGATATTGCTTGGAATGAACGAAATAATCAGAAATCCGTTGATTGCACAAAATATGGATTCAATAAGCAACTTATGTTTGGATCACTGTTACTCTTTACAAGTGACAATTTCAATAATATACTATGTGCATCTGTTTTGGATGTTAATCCTGGCTTACTGCGGCAAGGTTATGTAAGTATTATATTTGTTATATATTAAGAAATTTGTACATTAAGTCAAAATAAAGCTGTTGTTGCTTGCTTGTTGATGTCTCATTAGTATTGTTAGTGAATGGGACAGCAAAATCTTAAAGCTGTTAAAGTTCTTGAGCATATAGATTGTGTATATAGAGGATGTTTTAATAGTGTGTTTCTCTATGTGGGCTACAGATTTTAGTTTATTTGAATTCTTTGTGTAGTTCAGTTATGCAACATCAGACTTCTGTCTTTAATTTCTAGGATAACGAGAAACTAATTCGCATACCTTACTTATAGATTTGTAATATTATAACGGTTCTTCATAATTGTTTCATAAGTATTAGCCGTAAATAGAAAACATATAAATACTTTATTAATGACAAATAGTTTGTGACAAAATTCATATATTTCTAGTCACCACACAAGGGAGTCTCTGTATTGTGGGTAACTAGATAACAATTAACGAGTGGTACATGCTTAAAGCAGTTTAAAAAAAAGTAATTTTAGTATTACCTTACCTTAACTAATCAAACACAAGTCTTATAGGACATTAATTATGTGTAAATGAGTGTTTGTGTGCGATGTATTTGACAGTGTAATTAAGAGTCGTTATAAGCGGGAGATGTGCGTGTTATTTTTTGTACCTCAAGAGTCATGCCAAGACATACTTATTAAATTGGCAATATATAATTGGCTAAATGTGGTCCTAATATTTTGTTTTTTAAGCAATTATATTTATGTTTTCAGATTGCAGTTGCATTTGAGTGTCCACTGTCACAAAATATATTCTCTCAGACGCTCCTGATGGTTGAAAGTGAGGTGTTTTTTGAGCCATACCACAGAGTCCTTAAAGTCTTGCAAAACTGCAAACCAGATGAATTGCCTATGAAGAATTATATTGTGGATGTTCAGGTGGGTACTGGTATAGAAAACATGTGTTACATGAAAAGCCGGCAACACACTTGCGACCCAAATAGCAGTGCGAGATTCCATATCACTTAAAATTTCATCAGCGAGTCGTTGCCTGTTTGCCCCATTCTATAATAAAAACTCCCCTCCAAATTTTTTTAGTTCTATAGAGAAATTATGATGGCAGAATGAATCCATATAGGGATTCATTCTGCCATCATAATTATATGATGCATTTTAATGTTATTGCAAATAAAATCTCTATGGTCAAAATACTTTTTACAGACAAACACAAATCCCCCCGCTTATCTTACCCCAGACACGATATACAGCATTCAAAGTAAAAATGGCGAAACATACTTTCCCGTGTTAGATAAGTCACAATGGCCCACTTCAGATTCATTTGATTTAGACCAGTCCCAAATGGAGGCATACAATTTCGCCCTAACAAAAGAATTCGCAGTAATACAAGGCCCTCCTGGTACAGGCAAAACGTTCCTTGGAGTCAAAATCGCTTCCACTATTCTTAAGAACTTATCCCTTGACGGCACACCAATGCTTATAATTTGCTACACGAACCACGCCCTGGATCAGTTTTTAGAAGGAATTTTGAACATAACCGACAATATAGTTAGACTTGGCAGTCAAAGTAAGAGCAAATTACTTGAATCGTATACGTTACACAATTTGAGATCGAAGAGAAAGTCCAAATATGGATATTTATATGCCAGTAAGCGGTCGGAAATGGAAAAAGTATTTGATGAAATGATGGAAATTCAAACTGATATTGACAAGTGCGGAAAGGAACTACTGTGCTATGAGACGATTAAGCCATTTTTGAATTTGGAACTGAAAAGTTGTGATGAAGATCCTATACTAGCGTGGCTCTTCGGAAATGAAAGACTTATCGTCGAAGTTGATGATTGGGAAAATGAGTGTGAGGTTTCAGGAACGGAGAAAGTTGAAACGTGTTTTTCAGAAGAATGGGCTCTGAAAGAAATAGATTCTATGAAAAATAGTATTAAATATGTCGAAGATATTACAGATGTTGGTATGGACAGACAGAAAATGATAGAAAAATTTCAACTCCAGATTGAAAAGATACAACAGCGGCTGGATTGTTTTAAGGTATAAATTTGATATTTTTTTAGTTTTGTTTTATCTGTTTATACACAGCACTCATAAAAATAACTATTGTAAAAGAAATATTTTCGTATGTAATAATTAATATCTGCATACCTGCAATGAGTTTCATTATCGGAAAAAATCGGTCCGTTGTTCCACCACCGTGGAACCAGCTATATAGTGAAGTACTTCGGAACCAATCTCACTGAGGGTACTTCAAGAAAAAGAGCATTCCAATTCTTTAAAAATGAAATAAATCAAATCAACGCACTTGCGAACCCTTTGGTATTGAGTGTCCATGGACTCATCTGCCCGTTTGCTTAATGTTCTATAAATAAATGTGGATATTTACAGAAATATATGGGACGCCAAAACGAGGGTAGGACCATCAAATTTGAATCAATAAAGGATTTATATATTTTGGCTATTGATGAGAGATGGGATGTCTATTTCTACGTAGTGGATCTTCTAAAAAACAAATTAATGAAGAAAATGGAGGTGTTACTGGTAAGTTTTTTTTATTATTTTAAAATAATTTAAAAAATTACATGTTTAAATTACATCGGGATTTGTATTTTGAAATCCCGAAACCTTAAAATACCTACGCGGACTCTTCGTCCTTTTACTAAACTTATTAATACTCATTTAATGAATCAGTTGGAATTTTTGTAATATTATTGTGGTCACGAGATGGCGTTATTACCAAAAGAATAATTTTACTCACAGAATTACAGTGGATTTTGGGAATGCGAAATGTTATTATTACTTAATACCTGCACGTATTTCTGAGTAGCAACTGTGTATATTTGTTATTAAACCTTTTTATAACTCCAAAACAACCTACCATAGCTAATATCTATAAACAAAAGATCTTGACACTCTTTGACAATCTATGTGTATTTCGCGGACGACTCCGATCTGTTATATGGCTAACCTCTTGACTATCTGCTAAGTACTCAAAAGGAGAGCATATAAGCATACCAAGCGAGAGCAGAGTTAGTCGATTGTCAGTGCCCATTAGGGTTGCACCTCTGTTTCTTAATTACTATATCTAAATAGATCATTTTGTTTTTTAAAAATATTATTTCAAGTTTCCGTTTAACATTAAATGGTGGCAGCGATGGGATACGAACCCACGCCGCCGATAACACTGGTGCCTCAAACCAGTCTCCTCGGAGGGTACATGCTAAGGGTATAACAGATCGCAATATCTGCAAGGATTTAGAGAACTTTGTTACAGTCGCTATACACGAACATATCACGGCATTACATTAAACTTTATATGAATTTGTTAGTACAAATATGCCTTCAATTCAGTAAGCAGTGTTGGCCTAGGGGCTTTAGCGTGAGACTCTCATCCCTGAGATCGTAGGTTCGATCCCCGGCTGTGCATCAATGGACTTTCTTTCTAAATGCACTTTTAACACTCGCTCGAACGGTGAACGAAAACATCGTGAGGAAATCGGCCTGCATCAGACCCAAAACGTCGACAGCGTGTGTCAGGCACAGGAGTCTGATCACCTACTTGCCTATTAGATTGCCAACTGAAACAGTTACTGAGACCGACCTAATAATATTTAATGGCCGTTACAACCAAGGTTGTAATAAATTAAATCCATTGTAATATTATGCAAATTACTGATAAACGTGTATCAATAAATCAATGAAGTTATTTGTAATTTACGTAATTATAAAAAAACTACTTAGATTTTTTACATCTCTGACAAATTGTGTTGAAGTGATTAAAATTAAATTTCCTTTCATAAGTTTAATGACTCTTCCACCACGTAACAATTAACAGGAGAAACACAACGGTCTAGCGACAGAGTTGGAAGAAGTATCGACACTTATCGACAGCGACGTGATGAAGACGGTTCGCATGGTAGGAGTCACCACGACGTTTGCGGCTCGACGACATGATCTAATGCGAAAATTATTTTCGCCAATTGGTAAACATTCCCTTTTTTCATATTAAAATATATTTTATTGTACTTGAAGTGTGAAATCCGGCTGCAGGATTAGTGTGTTCATGGGCTAAAAACCAAATTTTTATGGATATGTATAATTAGGAGAATATATGTACCGAGTTGCCTATCAAAATTTGGCCGCTAGTATTTTTAATAGATTTTTGGGAATAAATTTCGTTCAGCTGGTTTTTAAATAAAATATATATATTGTATAGGTATATACAATATGTATATCTTATTAACTTATTTTATTCACGGTAATTTACATAAAAGTTTTTAAATATCACGGTTGCCTTTCCGCATCTGGCCGCACCTCTTTGCAGCCAGATATAATTTCGATATATACAGGGTGTCCCAAAAGTCGACGTCAAGTCGAAATTTTCTCATAGGTAATGCCACACCAGTTATCAGAAAAATTAAAAAAAAAAATTAAGTCATGTATTTTTGAAGTTATGGAAATTTTCCTTTTATTCCAGAAAATGTACACCATGTGACAGTTTTTTCATTCCTGTTGTTACAAATATTTACTTTTTGCCAATTTTTTTTCTCTTACGTCATCCCGAACAGTGCTTTATGTAACCTATGATCCTAAACCCTGTGCCGATCACTCCAACTTGTAGGAAAATGTCATTTTATACCGTACCAAGTTTTCAAAATTAATTTTCGCACTACTTCAACTGATCGTCCTGAAAAAAAAAATGTACTACTCCAGTTTGGCAAGTAGCTTTAAAAGTTAACGCATTTAATAAGGATTCTACAGTGGTATAACACTGAGTCCATTATTTCTTAGATCGGCCATAAGAATTTTTTTTTGTTAAACAGTCTGTTTTTAAAAATTTCTCTGGAATTACAAAAAACGATTCTAGTGTACCCAAAGCGTTCCTAATAACCACAGCGTGGTTTAAATTAGATGGCGTAAAGAGGAGGAATTGAGGCCAGCTCAGGTGTGCCCAAAAGTACAGATCACCGAATACTACAAAAAAATGAGTTCCATCCATTTCATGTACAGCGAGTACAATCCTTATTACCTCGAGACTATGAACCTCGGGTTGCTTTTTGCCAAACAATAATTCAAAAACACCGAGAAGACCCACAATTCTTAGGAAAAATTTTATGGTCGGATGAATCAACTTTTAAAAAAGACGGCTACATGAACCTACACAATCTGCACGAGTGGCACATCGAAAATCCACGATTGATGAGACCAGACAGATCACAGTACCGTTTCAAAGTTAACATGTGGACTGGAATTTTGAACGGAAAAGTCATAGGGCCTTTTGAGTTACCAGAAGTTTTAAATGCTGAAATTTATTTAGATTTCTTACAAAATCATTTGCCCAATTTGCTGGAGGACGTGCCGCTTACTATTTTACGAGATATGTGGTTCCAACAAGATGGTTGTCCAGCGCATTACAGCCGCTTAGTTCGAAACCACCTTAACGAGGAGTATCCAGACAGATGGATAGGGCGGGGTGGTACAATCTCGTGGCCCGCCCGCTCACCCGATTTAAATCCTCTTGATTTTTTTTACTGGGGAGCAGTAAAGGAAAAAGTCTATTCCAAGTCGATTCAAAATGTAGAAGAGCTTAGACAGAAAATAGCGGAAGCAGTAGAATTTATGAATAATGGACGATTTGCCCGCTTCATTTCACGATCTTTTTTAAGGAGATGTCGAGCCTGTATTGCAACTGAAGGACGGCAATTTGAACATCTTTTATAAAAAAAGTAATAAGTCTAATCATAAAAAAGAAACTGTCTATTTTACTTATTTGCGTCCGTATGTCATAAGCGTCACTATCTGTCTCGCTCACATTTTATGGAATGTCTCTCTCCATCTTATTTAAACCACGCTGTGGTCATTAGGAACGTTTTGGGTGCGCTAGAATCATTTGTTGTCATTTCAAAGATATTGTTAAAACAGACTTTGTTTAATAAATTTTTTTTTTATGGCCGATCTAAGAAATAATAAAGTAAGTGTTATACTACGTTAGAATCCTTATTAAATGCGCGAACTTTTAAAGCTGCTTGCCAAACTGGAGTAGTACATTTTTTTTTCAGGACGATCAGTTGAACTAGTGCGAAAAATTAATTTTGAAAACTTGGTACGGTATAAAATGACATTTTCCTACAAGTTGGAGTGATCGGCACAAGGTTTAGGATCATAGGTTACATAAAGCACTATTCGGAATGACGTAAGAGAAAAAAAATTGGCAAAAAGTAAATATTTGTAACAACAGGAATGAAAAAACTGTCACATGGTGTGCATTTTCTGGAATAACAAAAAAATATCCATAACTTCAAAAATACATGACTTTTTTTTTTTTAATTTTTCTGATAACTGGTGTGGCATTACCTATGAGAAAGTTTCGTCTTGACGTCGACTTTTGGGACACCCTGTATATGTATACATACATAATATCTACCATTAAGTAACAAAATATGAATAAAAATAATTAATTTGATTTTAGTTATTGTTGAAGAGGCAGCCGAAGTGTTGGAAGCTCACATTGTAGCTTCATTGACTACGAGATGCCAACATCTCATACTTATTGGTAAGATCTCCTATACATTCATGCGGTCCTGGTACTTTTGAAATTTATTTTCAAACTGTTTTTAACTTTTACATGTATTTTTACGTCTCATAAAATCCAGTGGCCAATACCTTTTGAGGTCTGAGCCTAAAATCTGTATGTGCATGATCAATCTAGTTATAGGCAAGTGATGAGGCTCCGGTGCCTGACGCACGCCGTCGATTTATACGTTTAAGATCGCGGCTACGCGATGCGGTACAATGCGGTGTGGCAATATATTTTACCTCTCCCCACCTCGTTTCGGAGCTCACAAGTCCAGCGCACTTGCGGTGCGACACCGTGCAACGCCTCATGTGCCATTGTAAAGCAATTTGTATGTAGAATGACGTTGCGGCACCGCACAGTTACCGCATCGTGTGCACATAGAAATAAACTAGATTGGTTCCCAGCCGAGGATCGAACCAACGACCTCAGGGATAAGAGTGATACGCTAATAATAAATTAATAAAAAAATCATTTATTCATATAGGTAACATAATGTACACTTATGAACGTCAAAATATACTTTAAATGATTCTAATTTTACATTTACTGCCAGTTCTCAAATCAAGGGCGTAAAACGGAAGAGAAGAACTGGCAATAAACTCTCCGCCACTCTTTTTAATCGCCAAGCTTTTTTACACAATGTTTGTAAGGAGCTGCAACCATTACACCATGTTCCATATGACATATAGAGTAATAAAGAATAATAAAATAAATTAAAAACAAAGATTTGTCCTCTATCAGCAGGAGGCTTGGTGAAATAGGAGCACGCACTTACACGTGAGAACAACACGCAAATACAGCTAAAGCTTTCATATATAATGAAAATATAGGTATTCAGTTTATGTTAAACATTGTTTAGAAATTGGGACTCATTAAAACATTACGCAACAGATTTAATTAACTAATTGTTCCATTGTTAGAAGTGTTATCACCTAAAGTAAATTTTGGTTAATTTAAATGCGTCAGCTAATATATATTCTTTTCGGCCTTGCAATTGCCAGAAATATCGCCCTTTCACACTCATTTCTAATTCTTATGGAACGATTCCCAACAATGTAGCAGCGGTATGATCAGTGGTTGCGTAAGCATTAACATACTAGAAACAACTAATCTAAGACCAACCAGTCTCCAGAAGATAAATGATCCTAATCCTTGGGATTGATTTGCTCCAGTTCAAACAATTTGTATTAAAAACTAGGCGGAAAACTTAAAAGGAGTGGCGGAGAGTTTCTTGCCAGTTCTTCTTGCCCGCTCTACGCCCTTGACTTGCGAACTGTTAGTAAATGTAGAATCAATTTTTACATATTTTATATGAATAAAGTTACTTTGAGTTTAAGGTATTAATTTCCCTTTTCGATATATGTATGTATTTAAGGTTTAAATATAGTATTTAAAATTAATAGCCAAAGCATATTTATTTTCCCTAATATATATACCTACCAATGATTGGTGCAACTAAAATTAGATATAGTCATTTAAATATATTATTCCGTCACACATCACACACACAAACTGCTTTAGCTAGTTTAAATTGCGACATTTTAATGCTACAATATATTTAAGGATAATATTTATAATAACTAATACTAACAGTGAGACTTGCAATTTGGACATCAATGGTTAATTTTTAAGGAAAAAGTGATGGAACTATGTTTAATCAAGAAGACGTAGAATTAATTTATTATTGTTTATAGGTGACCATAAACAACTTCGCCCATCCGCTGCGCACTACAAATTAGCTAGATGTTATAACTTAGAAATCTCACTCTTTGAACGAATGATAAAGAACACAGTACACTCCAAAACATTGGTCACTCAACGGCGAATGTGTCCGAAATTTGTGGAACTTTTGGTACCGACGATTTATGACAAGCTTGATAGTCACTCTAGTGTTTATGATTACAACAATGTACGTGGAATGAAGGATAATCTATACTTCTTTAACCATAGTGTATATGAGGATTCCGAGGTATGTTAAACCGCAGATATACAATCTTTCACTTTTTCTTCCCTTTCTGGCAAATTGTGTTTACACTGAGGTGAAATTCTTTTCTACGCTCTTGATTTGATAGCTGCCTATATATTAAGTATATTTATTTGTGTTTATAAGTAAATTAACAGTTGTCGGGTTTGAGGTCACTGCACTGATTTTAATTTTTTTATTCAAAATTCAAGTGTACTCCCTGAAAGGCCGACAACGCACCCACTAAAAGGCGTCCCGTAGGCTCGTTTGCCCCCCTATTATATATCAAAAGCAAACAATTGACAGATTTGTGCATGAAAAACATTTTAAATTATAAAGCGTAGGAAGCACTGACTTGACATTACAAGACATGACATTGAGCAAGATACTATTCGGCCAAGTTCAAATTACCCAGGGATCTAATTAACATTATTATTTAATTTATTGAGTATTTTTCTAGTGACCGGAAATTATCGAAAGATTCAAAGTATCACTCCACTGATTTTTTTTGTGAATAAATCTAAGGACGCGTAGCAAATGACAGTAGACATAACTAAAGAGATCCGGTGTGGTTCTCTTTGCTCACAGACTAATGTAATTTTTTTTCTCAGTGTTGCCAGAATTTTTAGCAAATGTTTTTGGTTGTATTATATTTAAGTCACAGATAAACCCCCCTGTTCTAAATTTAAGGGCTTAGAAGACACTTGGAGCCACAAAAATACATTCGAAGCCCAATGGAGTGTAGCACTTGCAAATTATTTAAGAAATATGGATTATTCAGCTGAAGATATCACAATTTTAAGCACATATACTGGTCAGGCTGCGCTTATAAAAGAGGTATGTGTACAAGATTTTCTATTATATAATGCAGTTTTTATGTAACAGCAAACCTCTGTATTTTATATTAAATGAAACTGTCAATCACGAAACGACGTTTGCGCTTTGATAAAATTCTTTCGAACAACAATTACTATCTATGGCGACACAAAACATTTGATGGTGATTTAATTGAAAATGTGTATTTGATATTTCTATTTGTGCCTCTCTCTCTAATCTCTTCTTGCTACCGTCCTCTCTATATAATGGCATTCACCATGCATGCTCGATTATGTGTACTTTTGTGCAGGTATGAACAAGGCCTATCTGTTTCTGACCTCACCATCCACGGTTTCTTTGTGTATCCTAATTGTAAGACGCTTCTCGTTCATCCGTTCTATATGGCCAACCACCTAATCATTTCCTTTCGTATCCTTGTTAATCCGCCTCACATCTTTTAGCCTACACTGGTCACGTTCACTATTACTTATCCTATCACTCAAAGATACCACACTTCTTAATTTTTCATTGTTCATTTGTTCTCTGTTACGCCCAGGTTAATACTTGCCATGCATGCCTATGTCATTAGTTTTTTGACAATTGACTTAAAATTATTTTATAGCTAAGCAAAAAGCATCAACTCCTACGCGATGTAAGGATTACAGTAGTAGACAACTACCAAGGGGAAGAGAGCAGGATAGTGATATTGTCTTTAGTTAGGAGCAACAGAGACGGCAATATTGGCTTTCTTTCGGCGGCAAATAGGATATGTGTAGCATTGTCTAGAGCTAAAGAAGGTAATAAAAAATCTGCACATTTTTCATATAGCACTCTGTTATTTGTGTACTTTTTTATTTTCTAACAATGTAAATTAATAATTTTTTTTTATTAATTAAAAAAATTAAACTAGTGTCTATGGACCTGTTTGAAATAGATTATTATTTGTTTGTTATAATTTCAACAAAACTGAGCAATTTATTACTATTACGGAGACCTTCGTTTTATAATGGAATGAAAAAAAAATTAATTAGACTAAAAGTGATCGGTCTTCTCAGGGGTTTTTGGGCTGCAGCGCCCCAAGTCTCCACTGAAAACCAAACCGATATTTTGAATTAAAAAGAATATCTGAAATTTTATAAAAATCTAATCATTAGGCTGATTGCCTGAGATCAATAAACTCATGGTTCATACACGTCTTTCGCACAGAACGCGGAGTTCTTTGTTGTTTTTGGTAGGGAATTTTTTTCGCGTGTGCGCCTATTGCAGGGGAATTCCCCGTAATAGTCTAGAGCCAGGCAAATTCACGATCCACTCATAATATTTTATTTCTTTATGGTATACATAATCTTAAATAGAAATAAGTTCGTGTGGTGGAAACACAAATTAGATACAGTTTTTCGTCCACCAAGACGACGAATATATTTAAATAATTAACTTATATACATACTAAGGTCAGTGACATAATGTACAATATAACAGTTATACCATTAAATCGTCAATAATTACACGAACAACGTAATAAAGCAATTGAAACATAGAGTAGCCAAAAAGATAAATAAAAGTAAATTCTGTATGTTAATTTTAGAAAGGTTAAGGTTGGGAGACAGTGTTATCCAGTAGATATAACTATTAACTGGTGTAATGGTTGCAGGTCCTTACAAACGTTATGTAATAGATAAAAAACTAGGCGATTAAAGAGTGGCGAGTTTATTGCCTGTTCTTCTCTTCCGTTCTACGCCCTTGATTTGAGAACTGGCGGTAAATGTAATATTAGAAGCATTTAAAGAATATTTCTTTTTTTGTCGTTCATAAGTGCACATTAATACCCGACATGAATAAATGAATTTTATATATTTCATTGTTTAAGGTTTTTACATATTCGGGAACATAAACGTACTTGGTACAGCATCGTCTATATGGCAAGAAATTCATAAGAAATTGGTTTCTCTGAATGCTGTTGGACAAGCTTTTGTGGTGCAATGCTCAAGACATAGCCAAGTTTGTAAAGTAAGTAACATTCCGAAACTTCCTCATTTCTTTCTCAAGGATAGAAGAAATCGTCCTTAATTTCATTGATTAAAAAAAAAACATGTGTACATTCACACGTGGTAGAAGACCTTCGAAAACAAAGTTAAAATTAACAATATGTAAATTAGACTTTTTTTACTATGTGTAATGTAGGATTAAATTTTTCTTTAAAAAAAATATTTAATTTTATTTATTAGTTATTATCAATATTTAATTTGGTAAAAACTAAAATAATGAAATTCGATGAATAAGCGTTAGTAAAAGGAGACGGATACATTAATTCATAAGCTTTAACGTGGGAGAAAATGAGATAAGAAGCATTATACAGTGTATAAACTTTGTCAAATCAAATTGCTCAAATTAAACAATAAAGTATACCTAATTGCAATTAATATAGTTGTAAACAATGACGTAAAAACCAGAACTTCCGATGCCGACGTTTTTGTATGAATGTTCTCTCACTATGAGGTTAGGAGTTGGGAGCGTTCGTACGTAACGAATTTAGAGTGAGGGGGGATGGAAATCTTTACGATACATTACAGGAAGGCGTCTTTCAACAACGCGTTTGCTCAGAAATATAAGCGGTTCTCCTACGCATTTTTGTTAAATTTCTAATTGAATCACCAATAAATTTTTTATGTAGGTACTTTTCGTAAGCATATTTACTGCAATCCCCCCCTTTCTCTTGCTCTCAAAAATAATAGCACATAAACGTATTATGTTTAATAGTATTCCTCGAAAATGCATTTCGTTTTCAAGCATAGACAATGTGTGGGTAATATGTGTAAAAAAGTAAATAATTACTGTTGACGTAATCACCAAATACGAAAATCAATGTTCCCCCCCCCCCCCCCTACAGCGTTTACGTAATATTTGAACTGTCTGGTCATTTGGTGGTCATGCAATGATACTTGGATGCTCGTTAACGTGAACACTCATGGTGACGCAAGCAAAAAGTAATTAGGAAAATATTTTATTGACTGCTGCATAAATGTGATTTTTTTACTCGTGATGAATTTTTGTATGACACTTATAAATTGTTTCAGATCGAAAGGCCGCAAGCATTCAACGATTGCTTTAAAGGAGCGTGTTTAAAACAATGTCCCTAAATATATATTCAAGTTAAGATAACGAGTGTTTTATTTTATCACGATTTATCGTGACATACATTTATAATTCAATTTCGCATCGTCACACAAGACAGCGTACAGCGTAAATGTAGGTACATATTAATAATTTTTATAGATTTTTCCTTTCATAAATGTTTGGACTTTTTACATATCATGTATTTTGTTTTTTGTTATACATAATTTATGTCCGCAGTAGGACTACGAATTAAATAGCATATTTCTTCTTCAAATACATAACCAAGGCATTTTAAAACTAAGCAAATATCACGAATTCAACCCGTATTACCTCGACGTCCGTCGTTCCACAACTGAGCGTTTTAAGGTAGTTTGGAACCTTTAAGAAAAGAGCGTACCAATTCTTAAAAGACCGGCAACGCACTCGCGACCCCTCTGGCATAGAGTCACCATGGGCAGCTTATCACTTAACCCTTGGTGAGCCTCCTACTGCCCCCTGTTCTATAAATAAAAATATATGAAAAATCACGACAACCCTTGATCCATTTAAACCCTTCCAAAGAATGAACATCTAGCAAATAGCACCTAAATAGAGACGAGAAGGTGTACTACCTCTAAACTCTTCGAACTAAAAAAGAGAATCAACCAGTCAAACAACTGACCGGCATCGCAAGGCCTTGACTGAGATCTCATGCAATTATTCAAATCAAAATGTATTCATATTGGTATGTAGGTACCTCCACTTATCAACGTCAATATTGAACAAATCTGGTTTACAATTTAACTAACTATACATTAAATCCGCCAAATTTAACCTATAAAGGTTTATTAAGACTTATTAGCTAACATATTCACTTGTTAATGAAAATTCGGCCAAATTATAATTCTTTGCCAAATAAGTATTACTGTCGTAGTAATCACTAGTGTGTTTAAAGTGTATTGAGAAAGTTTACCAAATCTTATCCAATAGAGTGCACGAAGCGCTGCGCCGAGGACTATTTTTGTTATGTAACTCACCAGTCATAAATTACACGCCGCAGTGGCCAAATCAGTAAATAATTCTCAATTGCAATATTAGGTCTGCAATCTTCAGGATATGTATACACAAGAACCGGTATCGCTCTTATATCGGTCACAAATCAATGATAACGATGGCAAAATTCCTTGAATTAGGAACCGACTTGCTTGCTCATTATCCAGATAGCCCCCGTTGTGTCGTACGGTATTCTACTGTGGGGTGCTGCTGCAGAGGTTCAATTCATATTTTTGTTGCAGAAGCGGGCTGTTCGGGGTATTTGTTGTGTAAGAACTTAAACGATTTTAAAACACATGGTGACTTTCACCAGTATAATACGCGTAATAAAACTAATTTGAGTGTGCGATCAACCAGGCTCCAGAAGATAAACCACTCCTTATAATATGGAAATTGTATTCGTTTTTACAACAAACTACCAAGCGAAATTACACAAGTATCAGTAAATAAATTCAAAGCCCTAGTTAAAAGTAAATTAATTAATAAAGCCTTTTATAAATGTGACGAATACTTAAATGATCCTAATCCTTAGAATTGATTTGCTCCAGTTCAACCAATTTGTATTAAAAACTTGGCGATAGAAAAGAGTGGCGGAAAGTTTCTTGCCAGTTCTTCTTACCCGCTCTACGCCCTTGACTTGCGAACTGGTTGTAAATGTAAATTTACAATTAATTTAATTTGTTTTTCTTGACGTTCATAAGTGTACATGTTTACCTATATGAATAAAGATATTTTGAGTTTGAGTTATCATGTTCTCAGACCTCAAGAGGAAAGCTCGCTCGACAGAAATTTTGCCCTGATGTAAGGGAACCACCGAAACTGAAGCCAATTTCGAGTCTTCAATTCACATTCAAAAATCACTTATTGATGTAGGTAACATAATGAACACATATGAACGTCAAAAAATAATCTCACTCGTACTTTAAAAATGGTATCGAAAAATTGTATGGCCGCTATAATTGTATCGTTCTCAAAGCTTTCATTGAATAATCAAACCCTTAAAAAAAGATTTCTTTTCAGCCTAATAATATAAAATACCAAAAGTTTTGAGAATGAATAATTTAGTTGGTAAACCAGGTTGACATACAGGTTAAAATAAATTACGCACTGACGTGTTTCAATAATTTAATCGTGCTTTAAATATAAAGAATTTACCTAACATCAATTATGACAAAATATACCATAATTATCAATTTTTTTTCTAATTCAGCTAATTAACATTCCAGAAATATTTTCGGTAAACACTCATTATGCAGCGGAAACTGCAACTTTCAATTAAGCGTGTTATAAAAATCGGTGATTATTATAAACTAAATATCACATATGCAATCCTAAATAACAATACGTAATACATAAATTAATGTTTATAATGATGATGATATTAATTTATCCCTAATGGGAAAGGTAAAAGACTTTAGTCCAAACGGCCTGGTCTTGTTCTTGATAATAATTGGAGAATGTATGTAATTTTAAAGGCCGAAGCCACGTCTTCTTAAATGTTTATGACTTACGCAGCACTTCGCTGGTACGGAATCAACAGCATATATTAAACTAAATATGTAGCATAGAAACGAATATATCAGCAACTAAATTATTTTTTACTATTGTGTGACACATAGATATACATTTAATTTATTCCCAAATACATATGTACAACAACGCAAGTTTTTCATTATATTTAAATTTTATTTAACTGGTATAAAAGCATAGTAATTTGATAATTCTTCAACAAAAGTCAATACGAATACAGTATATGTACGTCTTAGCATCATAACGGCACTAAAATTAGAAAATTTTATTTCATACAGTGAATTTGTTGCCTGTAGCCACCAGGGGCGCTGTAACTGTAAAATTAATACGAAGACAGCGCGCCTATTATTCAACGAACCGTAACCGCTCGAATAGCCGAATAAAAACTAGTAACTATTATCTCAGAGGCGTAGCTACCGCCGTATTTGCCGTATCAATTATACGGGGCCCCCGGGCCACGGGGGCCCCCAAAGTGTGTAAGGAAAAAGAATAAAAACTTTCTAATTTATTTTATTTTACAAATGACAAAATTCTATAAAGCAATTCCTTTTTTTCTTCACTATTTGAAATTATTAATCCTGTTTCTAAAGCTCTACAGCATGAAAATAATGACTTACAGAAATCTAGTATTTTATTAAGTAATCTTTTAAACAGACTGTGCCAATTAAGAAATCAGAATTCATTTAATAGTTTGCTAAAGGAATCCAAAGATTTAGCAAAAAAGTGGGGGGTAACAACTGTTTTTAAAAACAGTAGGCGAAAGATAACGAAGCGTTTTTTTGATGAGTTATCACAAGACGAGAGAATTTCCGACCCGGAATCCTATTTCAAAGTCAATGTATACTATTGCTGTTTAGATATATTAATTTCTCAAACTAAAGAAAGATTTCAGAGCCTTTGCAACCTGAGTAGTAGATTCGAAATATTACAACCGGAGAAACTCCTATCTTCTTCAAGCGAAGAGATATTAAACGCTTCCGGAAAACTGTCTGCTAAATACAGTAAAGACATCTCACTTAATCTTTGTGACCAATTAAAGGCTCTAAAAACATGCTTAAATTCTGAAATTAAAAAAATTTATTCCATTAAAGAACTCATTGAATTATTGCTAGTAAAATTCAATAGTCTTGCATCCAGTTTTCCCGAGGTAATCACAGCATGCTTTTTATTCTTGACCCTTCCAGTTACAACCGCAACGGCAGAAAGAAGTTTTTCAAAATTAAAACTAATAAAAAATTACTTAAGAACTTCGATGGGACAAGAACGGCTGTCAGACAACTCACTATTGTCCATAGAGGCAGAAACTTTAGAAAAACTAAAATCATCATCAGCCATAAATGATTTAATAAATCAGTTTGCCGATAAAAAGGCAAGGAGAGTGAATATTTAAAATTCGATTTTTATTTGTAAAATGGGTAAATTATGTGATAAATAAATATTACTTCTCACAATATTTTTTTTCTTTTGTGAAAAATCTTTACCTCCATATAAGGGCCTCCAAAAAAATTTTTATACGGGGCCCCGACAAGGCACGCTACGCCACTGTATTATCTGCATAATTATTTTTCCTATTATTCATCTAAAATCCCAAAGCGTCAAGCTAAACATAAAACTTGCTTCACATTTTACTTTTTTTTCAAAGTCCGTACATTAACAAATGACCCCTTTGAACCGAACACGCGTCTTTACTGTGAAAACTATTCAAAGGTCAAATTAGTAAGCAATGATGTCACAAACACTTGATTACTAAGTGATTAGTCGTTTTATTTCCACTAAAGGCTTATCATATAGTTGATTTCTAACTGCGATAGTGGAGGACGAAACGTTAATCTGTTAGGTTTATAGCATTTACTGTTTATAAAAATAAGAAACATTTTAGGTAACAAAACTGTGTCGCGTGATGAAGCAATCATATTTTGTGGTGGCAGAAACAGAGTATCTATGTAAAAAGCCTATTTTTAATAACCATTATAGGCACTTTCAAGCAGGACGGTCATGCAGTACAGTCATACATTAAACTACACTTATTCTAATAGCAATAAATATGTATTGTGCATATTTAAAATTACAATTAATACTATTTAATATATAAAATAAATGTGAAGGTTGCATTTAATATGAAATATATGTACAAAGATCATTGTACTATAGTAACCATTACGATCAATGGATAAGATTTTTTTAGTTCATTTTTTTTTTTTTTATTTTACTAAAAGTCAATTTGTAGCAAAGTAACTTAAAATATTTACAATCAATTACATTGATATGCAAATTAAAGAAAACCTGTTTAACATTGTTAATTAAGGCATATTACCCGTTAAATAAACTTTGATGCATACATATTACTGTAATAAATGTTGAACTAAATACTTTGAGACTAAAGGCCTTTTAGGCTTAATATTCATACAATTAATGAATTTTATCACAACTATCACTAAAAATTGAGCTAAACTTAATATTCTTCTAAGAAATCTTCAATTATGTTTGATATATTTTCCGGAGCATTCAATTGGACATGATGAGTTCCTTCTACTTCCATGTATGTAACATCAGTTGTTTCTTTTAATTTTTCTATTATCTTAGTATAGTAATCTAGTCTTTCCCAGTTTTGTCCTGGAATGGCTCGAATATTTAACACCTTGCAGCGAATTTGACTAGCATATTCTAATGCTGTTTCAATTGACATCATGCCCAATCCAGACACTTTGAGTCTTGGGTCCCTTTTAAAATAGAAGCCTTGTTTCTTTGCATTTGATGGTGCTGGAGACATTCCACGTTTCATTAATACCTTACAATTCTCCCTAGATACTGATCCTTTGTAAGCATCAACAACTATATCAATCATTTCTTCATATTCATAGCATGGAATCTTATCTTCTGTCAATTTTTCATAGTCTAATAATTTATTTATTGACCAGCCTGTAGCTAAGACCATGTTGTTTGGAGGTCGCACTGCGGGGCTTGCTATGTCAATGCATATGATTCTATCAACTTCGTCTGGATAAGATGCTGCATACATGAAACTTAATGCTCCTCCGAGAGAGTGGCCAATAAGTCTTATTTTCTCCCACCTAAAATGCCTTATAATCCTGCGTAGGAGAACTATACCATCCCAAAAAACATAATAGATCATTCCAGAAGGATAGTGAGAAGATAATCCATGGCCGGGCAAATCAATTGCTAACACAGACGTGTTTGCTGGAAGTTGTGGTATTAGATTATCCCACGTGCCAGCATTGTCTTGCCATCCATGGATAGCAATTATAGGTTGTTTGTTCTGAGGGCCCCACCATCTGCCAGCCACATGCCCCCATGGTACAGGAATTACAATTTCCTCTACAGACACTCCCACTGGTAGCTCTGCAATAAATTAATATTTAATAGTATAGTTTTCTAAATTCCATCAGGAAAACATACTTAATTTAAATGTTCTTAATGTAATTGTTGGTGATAGAACATATATAAATTTTTTATTAGTTTTTTATTCTATTATTTTAGTAAATACTATAAAATTATATTTTAATATTATAAAGCCAACCTTGGTCCTTTAATCTTGATTGTATATCAAGGTAAGAATATTATATAAAAAACATTCAAATTAGATAACATTTATCATGGTCAAACTTTATATGTTAAAAAATATTTTATACCTATTGATTTATCTTAATCTCATAGCAAGATTTAATTTTATTCATATTATAAACCCACACACCATTATAAATTAAATTTTTATTATTACTTATAATAAAAAAAAAATTATATATATATAGATATAAATCTGGATGCAATAGCTCAATAAAATTAAATTATAAGGCTGTATCTACAATTCAAAAATAATTTTTTTAAACCTATGATATTAAGTATATAATAATAAATAAAAGATAAATGTAAAAAAGTACTGTTTACAAGTATGTATTAGCATGTGGTACAATATCCAAGCCACCTAAAGGGCCATGCAGAAAATTAAGTGAGATGAAACCCAGTGTTATAGCTTTAAAAAAAGATATATATACCTTCTTTGGTTTCTTGACCGTTCATTTTTTATTCGTTAATAAAGCTTAATGCACTGCAAGAGTTGAGAGATAGACTAATCGCCCGACTTCTACACAACCACTACAATTACCAAGTCGAGAATATAGAACAAAAGCACCTTTTATTAATTAGAGAGTAATTGTTTAATCAGATCCATAAACCACTTGACACAACAAATATTATGAGATAAAAACTATAAAGTAGTGATATTCATAAAATATCGGCTAATTACCGAATAATGGCAAGCACTGCCAACCCGCTATACAGCATACACTGCACAGCTGTGAGCTGTCAACTGAGAGCCTCAGCCCTCAACTTTCAAAATTCAAACACTTCGATAGTTCGGCGTTCGCTGTCCGAAGGCCGAAGTCCGAACCAGATGACTCGTCTGGTGTGCTTGGTTGTCAATTGTCTTTCGAAAATACTGATTTAAATATATTATGAACTGTAGTCTGTAATGGTCATGTATGTCAGATCATGACATCTAAAAAAGATGGTGACTTCTGACATTCACATTTTATTATGATTTTCTTTTCATCTCTTGGTTTTGTTGTCAATATTTCAGCGTTTTGAGATTTAAGTTGTGAGTTGTGACTTGTAAGGAAAAACCAATAGAAATAGCTACGTATACAAAATTGCGATGGCAGAAAAAAGGAAAACTAAGAAACGCAAAGAGGTATGTATTCAAATAAACTTGTTGTATACAACCATAATGCCTTTATTATATACAATTTCGTATCGTTTTTTAAAATTAAAAAAATTAATTGAGATATCACTATAAATCAATTTTATATTAATATATGTTTTCTCCGCTTTGCTTCTGTTCAGTATTTCAGTAATAAATTGTTATCAAAGAGAACGCAACATCTTCAAAAAATATATATCGTAATTACACATTTTGTATTGTGCTAAGGTACTTCGTCGGCAGTTTTTCTATTTTACGCGTGGCGTTTATTGTTAAATATAAGTATTCAGTTATTAAACTATTAGGACAAAGAGATTAAAAATGTAAAAACATTTTAGCCACATAATGCGCAGTTGTACAAAAGCGGCGTGGTCTTTCAAATTTTATAAATAACTTCGATCCTTCCTGCTGCTTCTTTGTTTGATCTCTGCCAAGCTAATATTTATTAAAGTATTTTTTCAGCGGAAAAAGGTTTGTGAAAATAGATTAATTTAATTTTAAGCATTACTATTACTTGTAGCTGATCTCTAGCTAATATAACCGAAGACTTGCTTAACACTGTTGATATACTATTATAATAAAATCTGTTATATCTCAGCTTATTTAATTTAGTCACACTTACTTTTGATTTTCTCTGAGTCAAAATCTATTATAACAACATTGTAGCGACTACTCATATTTGGTCTTAAAACTGGTAGACATAACAGCCTGTTGTTATTAAGTACCTTATATGTACTTATTATTGAAATTTTTATTGATGTCATTGCTTATACATTCTTTCTATATTTAACTATTCAAGCAGAATTTGACAATTGAAAGATTTTTTTCCTTTCTAGAATATTACTATGCTTCCTTGTATATACTTATTATTATTAAACTTCTTAAAGCCTAGTGTGTTGATACTTGATTCATAGATCAATTTATTTTAATTTTTTTTTAATTCTTAGCTTATTAATAGCATATCAATATTTATCTCCTATTAACCCTATGCAGCATATTTTTCTAACTTATTTATATTCTTATTGATAATTTCTTTAAAATAAATTGAATTTTCTGTATGAAATTTTTAAATTTAAGATGTTTTAACTAACTACTTAACAATAATTAGGGGATAAAGATATACCATTTCACGTTAGCCACAACTACTTTTTTTACAGTCTTTGTGACATCTTCATTTTTAACAAACCAGATGCTCACTGTAGTATTCCCAAACCAATTTGGTCCTACAAAAGTGGGCGGCAGTATCTCATAACATCAGGTAAGCCTTTGCCTGTTTGCCTTCTGTTACATAAAAAAAAACTTGATCCAATATTTTTACTTTAACTTATAGAGAATGAAAGCTCCAGGTAAATATATTATTTTCAAAATAATAGAACCTTTTCCTAGGAAACTATGAAAAATACAGAAAAACAGTAGTATGCAATGCATAGTAATTAGTAACTTTGCTATACTATTGTTACATCATCAAAAAACATTCTACTAATGTCAAAAACTGTATTAAAACTTTGCTTTAATCATACCGACAGAATGAAGCACATTTTTTACATATGGATAGTTTTTCAAAACAACGACGATTCTAGTATAATGCAATTTGTCTCTCTCATATAATGCAGTATTTACCCCATTATACTTCAGTAGTGCGAAATTTATAATGCTTTGTCAAGTCAATTAATTTAATTAGTTTTGCGTACCTTTGCATCTGTTTCAAATGTGTTATAAAATTAAAGAATAAATTTTTCTTAAATTTATGTTAATACTCCTACAACGCGATTTCCTATAATGCCGACCGGGTCTATCGCGTTATAGGGCGTATTAGTACTGTATTTAGTTACATAAATATAATATTGTTAAATTTTGAATGAAACGCACGCAATATTACTAAAGACTTAAATTACAGTTTAACGTAATATTTTGTTGTGTGCCTTTGAATATTTGTGACGTCAAATTAAAATGACTTGTTAGGAAATGGTATAAAGCCTTACTTTTTAATAAACCGTAATGTCGGTCCGTTTTGTGTTGCTTGTAGGTAGAAAATGTCCTACTTAATACTTTCACCGCTTGTAGTCACTGTTAGAACCTGAGCACAGTAGCACGTGTATCATGGGTGAAGAATTCGTGAGTAAAGTTCGATTTTTGAATTAAAACGGGTTTTTTTTTTGTTTTTAGTAAATAGGTTTCATATGTGGATTTTTAAATTTGGAATGTGACAACTTCAGCTGTTCATATCTTGCTAAGTATAAAGAATTTATGTGTTTAACATTTGTTTTAATATATTTTTTATGGCGCGATAAATAGTTGAAATACTATGTCTTTCCAAGAAGTATACAAATATATAAAGGTCCAAAACCAATGTCATATAAGCGGAAAGGTTTTATGTGATCGCCAGTAACGGGAGATTCAGGCTTTTGAGGTCGACTACTTAAATTGATTCATGACGAACGCTTTATTTATTTATTTATTAACACTTCGTTGCAGAAATATAATACAATTGATATTAAATGAACTGGCGGCCTTATTGCTTTCTAGTGTTCTCTGCCAGGCCACCTCTGTGAGAAACAAAATTAGTGCAAAAATATATCAAAGATATTAGACAAAAAAAACGATTCAAACAGTGAAGATTTTGACAGTGTTTCAGTTGAAGATTTAATGAAGCTTCACCTAAGATTAGAATAGACGCTATAGGGATTTAAGAAAATATTTGACGTAGATTTAAGTGGTACTAAAAGTACCGTAACCGTAGTTCTGAACAAATGCAGAAGATTATAACGATCTTTAGGTTGAAGGTTACCGCGTCAATGTTTGTGTAAATACTCCGGGGAAAATCTACTTTGCGATGCTTTTAATTTAGTATCAATAGTAGACACACTGAGATTGTACGTGGGAATCTTGTCCGTCGCCAATTGAGTTTTAGTTCTCGCTTTGCCTAATAAATATATACAAATCCGACATAACCAGAGTTTTATCGCCACTTATTTTTTTAACAAGAACGTTTTACATTCTTAATATTGTTTTATGAGGCTTTTACTCCTACCAATATTTAATCCTTCATTCACAAAAGGTAATTCAAAAAGGTTTTTTTATCTAAAGTGTGTTATGTGAATTATTTGAAAAGATTTTGTGAAGTAAAAGATTAAAAGGAACCAAACCTAGAATCTCCGTTTTAGGTGCTCAAGTCAGGCTTGTAAAAAACCTCCAGTTGAACACGAACTTTGGGCAGTTTTGACCTCATGGTCTCAATATATAAGACTTATTTTTGTCAGGCACAAAAGGCTGATCCTTGTGATCAGTCTTTTGCGCCTTGTCTATTAGAAAAATGATTACCAAGTTATTGTTTTTTTTTTTTGTTTGGTGTCCAATGTAATCCATTTTTTTGGCATATAATTCGTAATATTTGTGAAATACATATGTTTTAGTTCGCTATATTTATAGTTATTATTATAATACTGTATGTTTCACCCGGTTTCACCTGTTTATTCGTTTAAAGTTCTTTTAAACTGACCAATATTGTGATTAACACATTCAATTGTTAGCTATTATATAAATGTAATAATTACAGGAGTTCGGCGAACCCCCCGAATCTGAAAAGGCGACTAGTGAGGAGTATGCGGTCGCTAAGTGGCTGAAAGCAAATGTTCCGACGAAGAAAACGAAATTTTTAAACCACCACGTCGAGTATTTTACAGGTAGCCTTTTAATATGCTTTAAATTACTAAAAAAAATAAAATAAAATTTACTTTTATTTTGCTAGTAGACTTTTTAAACGCATTAAAATGTCTTAAATAAACTTTTTCTTTACTGCTAGACTTTAAAATGACTATTCTTTTACGAGTAAACTTTTGAATGCTTTAAAATGACGAAAAATGTATCTTATCTGTATGTAATTTATCTGTTTCGGCTTTTGTTCAACTCAGCTTAGGAAACAGTCTCAACTTCAAAGTCAGTGATTTTTCGAAGATTTGAGTATTATATAACCTAGTTATATAGATGTGTAGCATATCTATATAACTAGGTAAAGAAATAAACAGGTTATACAGGTGTTCGGCCCGGCTTTATACTTTGTTGTACTAGCTGTTTGGTAAACCACCTTTTTATAGATTTATAACACTATATGCTTGGAATACTTATATATATCATTTCATATGGATCCTTAAAAACATATTCTTTAGTCTTGAAATGTGATAATGTAGGATTATGATGCTGAAAGTATTTTTCAAATCAGTCAATTTGAAGAATTCAAGCAAAAAGATTTAGATTTTATTTAAAACCTTGAGATTGGATTAGGAAGAGAGAGTTTGTTGCTAGTTCTTCTCTTGTCCACGGATTTGGGAACTAATCCATATTGAATGGTTTAGTTACTGTACTTTAAATTAATCAATTTGTAATGTCGAAAGAATAATATAATATTTAATACATAATATACACAATATTTCAACTGTTAACTCACTTGGGAACATATAAGAACTTATTATGTTACCTTAATACTATGAGTTACTATTATTATCAAAGTTAATATATGCTCTCGTTTTGTTAGAATTTCCACATATATATCTTAAACATGTAAAGATAAATTCAGCGCGAACATAAAAATAAAACGATTTGTGGGGCGTCGACTCATCCAAAAATAAATTCAAGTTAAGAAATCTCCATAAATAATTCATTCGTACTCTGAATTTTTTCGAAATTATCTCATGTCAAATACTCCTGATAGACGTTACTACCACTATACAATAAAAACCCTTATAACACGGTACTCCTTTACGCGCATTACGCGATTACAGTCCCGTGTAAAAGGTTTTCTCCAATATAACGCGGAGATTTAACACGTTATATTTCTGTACTGTTATTTGGTTTATAACAAAATATTTCTTTATATTCGATTTATATCCCCTTTAACGAAAAAAGTTAAACGTGACGTAACGCGTTATATATTTTACAAGTGCGTTATACGAGACCACGCAACGCGTTTCCTATAACGCGGAGCCCATATACTGTAGTATAGGAGGATTACTGTCGAACTTACCCCTGTTCTGCTGACAAAATAAAACTGGGAACAAACTTATGTGGATTTTTTTATATGGATCGGGGGAAACGGGCACTAGGCTCATCTGATGTTAAATTATACCTTATTACGCCGCCCATGGACACTTTTAATGGAAGAGCGCTTGCGAGTGCGGTACCGGCCTTTTAATGTCATGGTATATTCAAATGCTTCGCTTAATCGAAAACTGAGCTTTTAATCTTGCAGTTTAGGGCTTGTGTTTTGTCAATTTATTGTGCAGTGACACGGTGTGATAAGGAATCTTGTTTAGACTATTAAAAGCCGGGAATCGAATAAACCTAAGCTAAACGAATCAACCAATGCATTATCAGCTACAATAATATTAACAAAGAATTGTATTAACACTAAGTTCACGCTGAATTATTCTATACGGTACAGAAAACGTATTCAATATTAGCCCTTACGAAATTAGAATAGAACTCAACATTTTTATTGTTTTGTTTATAAGTTTAGTAGGTTATCAATGTTATGCTAGCTTTCGTTCAGCTAATACTTGTATGGTTAGCGCGATAATTAAATTGTATCTAATGTTGATTACATGATACATTATAGTTATTAAGTCCTATACATATTTGAAGAAATAGGCGTTGGGTACATTAAAGGATAGTAGGGATAGACACCATATAGTTTTGTTCCACTCACATACCAGTGTTTCGCTCCACTTGCATGCAGGTGTTGTGCTCCACTGCAATACCAGTGTTTTGCTCCACTCCAATACCAGTGTTTCGCTCCACTTGCATACAGGTGTTGTGCTCCACTTGCATACCAGTGTTTTGCTCCACTTGCATACCAGTGTTGTGCTCCACTCACATACCAGTGTTTTGACATTGTGTTTCATTACATCATGCCGTTCATAAACAATTATTTATAGAAATTTATAAAATTTCAGGTACAAAGGCAGTAGACGCTCTCCTGACATCGAAATGGGCGACGGCCAAGAACCCACTGTTCACAACTCGACTCGATGTCACAGATTTCCTTCACCAGATGTTACTACACAAGTTATTCCACAGGGCTAAAAAGGTATGTGGATAGGATAGTAGGAATCGTTCAGTAGATTAAAAAGGTAATCTTTACAAACGTTTAGTGGTACTTACATTTTAAGCATTCTTGGGCATCACTTTCCGTTAAAGCAGGTTGAGCTGTTTGAAGTGAAACTTCTTTAGGCGCATGAGTGTAAAATTTTTACGGAAACGTCACGAAAATGTGCAACGTTTTTGTCGAAAAAAAGGGAGAGAGCGAGTGAGACCGATTGAGAGAGAGTGAGAATGAAAAAAATACATGCCATTGGTTGATGTATTCGTTTCGTTACGTATTAGAACTTCAGATGGAAATTCTGTCCTTATACGTATAACGACAGAATTTCCATAAAATGTTACTTTAAAGGTACCAGTGAGTGAACAAGAGTTGAGAGGCAAATCCAAGAAGAAAGATGTGGAGAAGTCGAGCAAAAGTGGTGATGAAAATAATGGTGATAAGGCAAGCGCTTCAGAAGGAAAAGTAAGTTATCATAACTGTTTCCCTTACATTGAGACGTTTTTGCGGTTATTTTTAATACACATTACAAAGACGTAGATGTTGTTAATAATTATATACCTAAAAAGCGCAGTACACGTCTGCTACTTCATTTCCTATTAGTGGTCCAATAATTCTACCGGTATGCACTTTTTTAATCTTTCTTGAAATTAAATTTGTTACACTTTTGTTTGACCATTTTACTTAATATGTCTCTTTATGGAGACATTCTTTGAAATAAATATTGAATGTTTAAGCTAAGCAAAATGTATTACTAATAAAATTCTTAATTTTTGAGTAAAGGCTTAATAAAGACTATGAAAATGGTATCAAAATTTGTATTCCCGCTAAAATAATTGTGTCCCTATTGAAAGTATTGAAAAATGATATCGAGGGATCAAATCAAATTCAATTTAAAAAAAAATTTAAAACTACAATATTTGCATGGCCACCGAACATTACTTAAAACTGCTAAGGTTGTAGTTTCTACATTTGCAGGGTCACAGAACATTACTTAAAACTTAGAAACTATTTATTATATAAGAAATGATAAATGTCATTTCAGGACAAGGACAAAGAAAAAGAGAAGAAGAAACGCAAGATACGTCTGGAGATGCATTTGGAACAAGTGTTTTTGGACAGTCTGGACGCGTACGTCTGGATCTACGACCCAATGCCCTGGTACTACTGGTTGTGTGGGGCACTCGTTGTCTTCGGAACTATCGGAATATGCATGTTCCCGCTGTGGCCTGCTACCGTCAGGTTGGATATTTTTAAACTTTTATTTGCGTTTTAAAATTATGTATATTATGTGTATTTGTAGGTTTTGACACCTAAGATTTGTTTCTCGCATGTCAAAAACATTTTTTTTTTTTAATTGTTTCTCATATTTTTATATCAATAAATGATAATGAGACAGGCCTCGTAAGTAGTCAAGAGACACTTGTGTTGGGGTTGACTCGCTACTTCCCTTATCTAAACAATACTAAAAAGAATAGTAATAAACTTAATCTATAGATGGTAAAATATAGGATTACATCATCATATTATTGAAATATAATATCAAATTATTTTTTTCAAACTAGTACATTAAGTGCATTTTTAAAAACTCTAGTAGGAAGAGAAATCAATCCATACAATTCCAGATACATTTTTCGCACAGCCAATTTCTCCTCATGTCTACTTCTAGTAGTTTGACATGTACCAGGATTTTCATCATACATAAATTAGATTTTTTTTTTCAGAAAAGGCGTGTACTACTTAAGTATCGCGGCAGCAGCTTTCCTCGTCTTGATAATAGTGTTAGCAGTGCTCAGGGTTGTCGTATTCTGTTTGGTCTGGGTTTTGACTCTCACGAGGCACCATCTCTGGCTGCTTCCCAATCTCACTGAAGATGTGGGATTCTTCGCCTCTTTCTGGCCGTTGTATAAAGTAAGTTTTTTTTAAGTCATACTTCTTTTGGTTTGTTAGCGAAAAAGATGAGATAATATTTTTACGATGGGCGCGCAGCGTCACAAAAAATCGACACCCTGAAGTGTAAATATATATGAGTTTTTTGTAATTGTGATAATTAACTACTTAACTAGATAATGCATTGTAATAAAACTTTCAATGTATTAAATATCTTTTTTTCTATTGTTAGTGTCGCTTTTCTACAAACGGAGTATACAATTTTAGAAACGATTTTTATCTTACGTCAAAGTATACGTACTAACGCGTGCACATAATACATAGGGACACTTAACATCAGATGAGCCTCCTGTCCGTTTGGCCCCTTATACGTACGAAAATATGGTCTAGCCTAACGTAAGACTTATAAATATAATAATTAAATTAACTTAAGAAAGTGTCCCAGATCACTAACAGAAATCAGAATCACAGAAATCTGTGAGCCAGATCTAAAAAAAGAGATTTTTGCGCCAAAGATTTATTTATTTATCAAGTACGTCGAAAAATATAAATTTATTTTAATTTTAAAAATGAAACTAAACTGATTAATTGTCCACAAATTTTTCACAAAAACTCATTGATATTTAAATCAGTTATATTGCAATTTAACGAACGATCAAAGTTTCATCAAAATCGGTTTAGTATTTCTTCAGGGCATCCCTAAATAAGTTGTTTTTTTAAATTATTTTTTTGTCAATAATTGTAATTATGTAACTCATATTTTTAGTACGAATACCGCGGCCCGGGTTCAGAGAGTGACAAGAAGAGTAAGAAGAAGAAAAAGAAAGAGAAGCAGTCTGATGACGAGGAAGAAAAGACTCCTTTGGTGCAAGCAGAGACGCAGCAGGAAGTTGCACCCGCCACTGATAATACGGATACTGGCGATTTGAAGTAAGAATTTAACCGACTTTAAATGGAGGTTTTCCGTTTCTTTTTACTAAATTCAAAGTATTTTGTAGTGTTTGTAAGTAATTAATTTTCTTTACTTATTTATGCTATGTAAATCTAAATTAAATGACAGCACAGAAAAATAAAATATATAAATAAATCGCCATTTGTAATAGCACTGTATAAGAACTATTAGGGGGAGGGGGTCTTTGATTTTCTATTTGGTGATTACGTCACACACGTATACACTTTATTCACACTTTTTCTCGTCGGTGTTTATCTCTTGATATCGCATTCGAAACTGAATTAATCGGTCGCGTTTCGGCTCGTTTATTTATCCCTGGGAATAATCTTCAACAATATTCGAGAATTCTCTGGGTAGGATCGCTACTGAGTAGCGATTGCACAATTCTAGAACGCCCGTACTCTTTGTCTCTTTCGCACATTTCTCGGTCCTTGTCGTACGGCGTTCACTCTCTCTCTCTCTCTGAACACTCTAGTGTTCAGTCTAGCTTCGATCGGTTCCGATCTTGTGGAAAAATCTAGAGACATTGCCGTCGACCTTTTTTTTAAATATCTTTTCAATTTTGAGTGGTTGCCTGGAATAAATCGCTAGAAAGCGATAAGGCCGCCAGTTGCCTTCCTTTTCAATTAATTATGTTCAATGTTTTTATATTGTTATGCAACAAAGTGTTAATAAATAAATAAAATAAATTTTCCAGAGAGGAACCACCGGAGAGTACGGCCACAGAACACGCGGAGAAACATTCAGAATCGGACACAGATAATAGTCAACGATCGTCCACAGATAGGGACTTCGAGATTGTCAACTCGGACGACCTTGAACCGGAGATACGCACTTAGATTAATTACTATTAATAGAATAGTTTTTTTTATTGTAATCGTCGGTTTTTATCGCCATCTTGAATTCTAAAATGGTGAAAATATTTTTTTTTTACACTTTTTTGGTTAAATTAATTTTATATGTTGAAAGTTTTGCGACAAACATTTTTGGAGTTTTGGTCTGAGCGCCATCTTTTGCCGTTAGCGGTTTTATGACTACTTAGTTGATTTTACAATAGAATTATTAAAATGCATTTGACCATTCGTTGACTTTATTTATTTAGACGTTATATTAGAAATTAAATTAATTAAAATATCGACATGGAAAATTTTGTTTGTGATTTTTGGTGCTGTTTTATTCAGGATTTTGTATTTATGATCGATTATTCGATCTTTTGGGTAAAAATTGTAATTCTCCAACTTGACAAAGACAAATTCTGTACCACGAGTTTGACAACGTATAAAATGTCTTGTCAAAATCTGTTATAACGACATCGAAAAGGAACTACTGATATTTGGTCGTAAAACCCGATAGTCGTTATAGCCGATGGCGTTTTTAAGAATACAATGGAATTCAGCCGGGACCTTTGATTTTGGTCAATATAAACGGTATGTTGTTCGAAACGGTTTTGACTGTACTTTATGACAAATTGGGACAATTTTTTTTAATATAAAAGGTATAGGCTAGCTTAGTTAGCCAGGACCTATTGAGCGTCTAAGTGCGGAAACAGAGTCCGCATACGTACATACATTATATAAAAGGTGGCAAATCTGCTCATTAGAAAACTACCAAGAATATATATATATATATATGTATTATGTTATTGATCACCTTTTTGTGATATATATGTTACAGCCAAAGTAATTAATCTGGATATTATGTATATTATCTAGCCATTATTTATAATGTCTACTCAATTTAGATAAAGTGATAATTGACACGGAATTAATCACATTAACTAGCAATTTTATATAATATCTTCAAAGACTTGGATAATGTAATAAAAGAAGTAGGTACTGTTAAGGTTTATATTAAGAATTAAAATAACATTGCCATAGATAATAATTCTACATTAAATAAAATTGTTTTAAAGTTATTTAACTTTACAAATTAGAAAAGCTCACTAGACATTAAACAAAAATTAAAAAAGAACACAGAGATCAATAAAAGTACCTATTTGGTATCTCTCTTTAAAGACTATAATAATAAAATATTTAAAATGAACTGACATTCATTAACTGGGTCATAACATATTATTTATTCTTACAAGTAAGGCTCTTGTGACCTATTAGAAACGCATTCTCCAGTACAGTTGCAGTGCTGAAATCCTTGGCCGCCAAGATGTGACTCTTTTTTTGCACATTCTCTGATGGTAACTTCATGTGGGGTGGTTGGATGGACGGTATTTATTACTTTGGCTAACTTTGACCCGCTATTATGAATAATATCCGGAAGTGATTAATTTATCATATTGTCTAGTCAATTTTGTTATTATATATAATGACCAGTCATTATGTATAATATCTATTTAATCACTGTGACTGTAACATATACATATCACAACAAGGTAATCAAAATCCCAAAGAATTTTTTTTTTTTTAATAAGTTCTTGCACCGAATTTTGTGTCATATATTTTGTCAAAGACGTGTGACAGTAATCTATGAGAGGGGGATTTAATAAATTTAATATAAAAAATCCGTCACTTGCATCATTGGTAACATAAGTACTCATCTAACTCTTTCTATCGTAACGTAAACACAATGTAACGGAGGGAGACGAACGCAATTGGACAAAGGGGATACTTTTTCGAACTCGTGGTAAAGCTACTATGAATCAGAGTTTCCTATTGCCCATGACCCATCCCCCATCATAGTCATTCTAAATTTCTTATGTAACATATAGTTTTTAATATTAAAATTTAATTGTTAACTTAAGAATCTAAATTATTGTTTTTACGAAAAAAAATACTAGGAAATTGTTAACGGAACACAATAATCTTCAAAACATAATCATGACTATAATTTAAATTTCAAATAGTTTTAGTAGATTTTCAAAAACAGGCCCTTATATTGGGAATCACTGCATTAAATGACATTTAGAAAATTCGAAAAATGACTAAAAAATATAAAATTCAATGTATGTTTTATATCATGGTCTCAATTTATTTACTTTCAAATTTCAGTTTGAAATTGCACAGCACATGTATTTGTAAATAATTCTAGGTGTTACTGTGTATCAGCAAGTTTGATCCAATAAAATGACATTTAATACTTAGTGTTCTCATTATTATTTCTGTAGTGGAAGTAAAAGAACCGTGAAAAGTCCTTAAAAAAGTCCTCGGCCATCAGCCTGGTGTACCGAAAAAAAATGATAAAAAAGCAGACACTGAAGCTATATGAGCACTGGTCTGCAATGGGCTGGGTATAAGATTTAATTAAAAAAAATCAGTGGCGCTACAACCTCTTTAAGTCTTGGCCTCAGATATCTGAATCTGTTACATGATCATTTTATAAGATATAATTGGTCACTTTTAAAGCAAATATTTTAAAATGTGTAGATTTTTGTACTCTGGGTTGTGAAAACGATCCTAGTCGACACTTCAGTTTCGTTGCTCGCAGTTATCTGTAAAAGGAGTCTACATATCTAAACGACCTTAAAACTACTGAAACGTACATTTGGGGCAGTCCGCCCGTCGGTTTGAGCAAAAAGGTCGTATCTATCTTTTTCTCGTAGCCCTATTTCGACTATAAATTCGTGGAGGAAATTAGAAACCTGAATTTTCAGTTACCAAGCCGAGATTGTGGCAACAAGTGTTCAGTGCGATTGACGAGTTAAACAATATATTAGAAACATGAGATTTGTAATATTGATATAGTCACTATAGTATGTTAGGTTAGCTAATTACGTAATAAAATTATGTTTTTGAACCCACAATTACATAAAATAAAATACGTTTACTATGGAACATAAGATAGACAGGTATCACTTATTCCATCATTAAATTTGAACCTGTAGCGATCCTTACTCTTCAGTAACGAAGACAGAGGGTGTTGGCCCAGAGAAAAAGTCAGCGTAAAAAACTCTCGGTACTCTTTTGAAAAAGCAAATCATCAATCAACACTTATTTTAAAACAAATATAGCAAATTAATTAGAAGTAGCCTGCCCAGCACTAGTCCCAGGCCCTTTTATCAACTAGATAATCGCTAACTGTATAGCAAGCCTTTTTACACAGCTTTTCTTGAATGCATTTCTTAAATTTATTAAAAGGCAGAGATAAAAGAGCCTCTGGGATTTTATTAAAGAAGACTATCCCTTTTCCCAAAAAAGAATTACTAACTTTAGATAGTCTTGAACGGGGAAATTGCAGCCTGCGTTTATTCCGAGTATTAATATTGTGCGTATGTTCTATTCTAGTATACTTATCACTATATTTTCTTTACATACATAATATTTTCATAAATATATTGCGAGGCAAAGGTATAGTATATAATACCTATATATATTAATTTCTTTGAATTTATCTCTCAGAGATTCCTTACATTTTAAATTATAGATTGCACGAATAGTCTCTTCTGCAGAATAAAAGTAGTTCTACCGTGTATCTTCGAGCAGCGATTCATATATTTTTAATATCATACGTATTAATTTAGTTATTAAATATAGTATATTAAATATATTTTATTCACTTATTGTTCACTCTTGTTAATTTAGCGACATTTGTTACAAGTGTTTTTATAAATAAAATAATAAAACAAATATCTGTGCCATCCCCAACAAAGCTTAAGAAAAACTACATCTCTTCCAGGTCATGTCGACAAGCAGTCTTTCTAGGAATTCCTGCCATATTAATTTATTACAGGTAAAATGAAGGTAGTCGTTAGACTTATTTATTTATTTATCCTTTATTGCCTTATACAAAAACACGCATAACAAAAATAAAAATAAAAAATAAAAAAAACAGTTACAAAAGATATAAGGCAAAGGGCGGCCTTATCGCTTACAAGCGATTTCTTCCAGGCAACCCTAATGAGAAACAACGTTAAAGAAACACCATCAGAGAGTAGAGTACAAAAAAAAACAATTAACAAAAGCAACAAAACATCTAAAAACTTAAAACAAGCGTTACTATAACTAATTGAATATAATAAAACAAAATCAAAGAAAAAATAGCAATAATAATAAATAAAAATAATTATAGACAAAAATTTAAAAGCAAATAAAAAGGTTAACCTATAAAAATAAATATATATAAGCAGAACTCATTACGAGGTAGAAAGAAAATGATCAAAAAGAAGCTTTTTAAATACATTTAAAGATTGCGCTCGTCTAATATCGATTGGTAGGGAATTCCATAGCAGGATACTCTGCACAGTAAAGGAGGAGTGATAGAATTCAGTTTTATGAGTAGGAGTTTCAAGAATAAGGTTGTCTAAGGAACGTAAGTCAAAACTGCCGCCGGAGAGGAACATAAAATTTCTCATCATAAAATTTCTTCTCATAAAATTTTTCATAAGACTTAGTAAGTGTGATTTATCAATTGGCTTTTTTTATTGATTCTGTTTCACTTTGACATTTGGCAATTTTCCCAGTACAGCAAACAAAGTTTAGTATAGGAGTTTGTTATTACCTAGATTCTAGGCGACCATAAAAAATAGCATCCTTATCTGTGGCCCGTACGTTAACCTCTCTAAGCTTTTTTAAGGCATTTAAAGATTAAAAGTGCATTAAAATCGTTTTATAAAGCATTGATAATGTTTATTTAAAATTATACAAATTATTACAAAGATATAGCATTCGTATTAAAGATTCCCACGTTTTTCTTGTTCTAACTCAATAGATTCGAATAGTGTTTTGAAATTGCCGGCGCCGAATCCCTGAAACAAAATGGACGTTAATATTTATATATGTATATATAGACGAAATTTTGTATAAAGCACTAAGAACTACTGAACTGATCATTATTTGTTTATAATGTACCCGTCGATTATTATATATCTTACCATGCTTTCGTTACAATAATCCATCCTTCTTTTATACTCCGTGATATTTAAATCTTTAAAAACCCAAAGGTTTTGTCGCCACTTAAGGCAGTGTTGTGTGTTGTGTTTAAATGTATGTCAAATTTACGTCCATATACTTACATTATGGTTTCTTCTCTGTATAACTTCTAAGAACAATGTGGGTCTATCTTGGGTATTTTTAGTGAAGATTTGAAGCAGATAGCCATCATCGTCGTAGTCTATGAGTATGTTGAGACGTTCAAGCGCGTCGATACTTTCCGCCACCTTCACTTTACTGTTCTGCAAACTTTCTCTGATGATTTTGTAGTACACGGAAGGAATGGACAAGAACTCTACGCCGCGTGCACGGAGATTCTCTATCTGTAAAATATTTTTGTTTAATAGTGTACAGCCAGTCCAAAGCCACTTTTAGATCATCCAACACACGCGCAAACTCTTAATATAATTCATTACAACAATATGGATAGCCTATTGTGAGAACCAACTTCCGAAGATTTAGGAAGAAACCGCATTATATATGTATATAATACGGTTTTCTGAAACCATTTGGGTCCTGTTATATTAAAGCTATTTGGTTAACAAAACAGAGTTTTAAACTGTTATTGTCTCGGATTGGAAAGCTGGTTATCATTGTCATCATGGTCTGGCTTTCATAAGACAACATCTGAAAATAGATATTCTTATTATCCTTACTGCTGTAATTATATCTTCAGTGTTTAGGGCAATATGTTGAACACCAGCGCCCCCGTGGTACTCGACATACTCCTGGATCTGACTCTTCTTCTTCCCAACAGCTGGTTCGTTGATTGGCATCTTCACTGTCTCCTCCCAGTTGGCCATAACAATTGATCGGAGAGCTGAGTATTCTGTACATATTTGCTTGTCATCTACTGACCAGAATCTGAAAACAAAGAGAGACCACGCTATTCTTATAGCACATAGTAGATAAACCAAATATTTATGAGTTACAAATAGTTGCCAACAGATGTCACCATTAGCATACTAAATAATAATTATGATGATAATAATTTTAATAGTAACTTCAAACTCCTCAACCTCTCAACACTGAGGTTGTACGTTCCTATCGTGGTTGTGCACCAATCGACTTGTCTATCTTCCAACACAATTAATAGCTTCTACAGTTAAAGGACTTCCTCATGCCTTGATCGATATATAATCGACGGCTCGTGTCAGGCACAGAATTGTAAAACAAACCATACCTGTGGAATTGAAGACACCGTTCGTACCATGACGCTGCAGGCTCCATCTCATTATCAGGCTGGTTACCGACAACGTGATCAATGAAATTAATTCCTATTTTTGGCCTATAATAAATGAAATTATTAAATAAGTATATTTTTATAAATTTGGCTGAGGGTAATGCATAATTGGTTTTATAATGGGTGTGTGTTGTGTTGTTAAGGTGGCTTCAGAGTGACTCTCATCCCTGAGTTCGTAGATTCAACCAAAGGACTTGTTTTTGGAGGGGGGGGGATCATGGGGGTCATGACAATGTAATTAAAATTATTATTAAGAAAGAAAAATCTAGTTTCCGTAGAATAAAGACATTCTCGTGATTTTTTGTAGTAAAACGTACATCAAAAGGAATCTAAGGAAGTCAAAAATGAGAAAACATACGGTCGTCGACTTCGATCCCCGGGACAAGCGATATAATAAAAAGGATGTATAGTTAAAAGCGAAAGTGACAAGCTATCTAGCCCCACTAGCATTGCCTGTGTGGGCTGCTAGTCTCCTCAATTTGACATTTTAATTATCAAATTAAACTACTTTTGCACAAGAAGAACTATTTCCGTTCCATGAATAACGTTTAACTATCAATAAATAAATTCAAAGTCCTCGTTAAAAGTTAATTAATTAATAAAGCCTTTTATAAATGTGACGAATACTTAAATGATCCTAATCCTTGAGATTGATTTTCAAACAATTTGTATTAAAAACTTGCAATAAAAAAACTGAGTGATATCAATTAAAAATGCAATACTTACAAAAACTTTTGTATGGGGTCATTTTTAAGCGTTTGATATCCAGGCAGGAATGGACCTTTATATTTCGATCTGTCTATTAGGGTGTGTGTATTGTCTCCATACTAGAAATTAAACGATTGAATATGTATATCGTAAATTAAATCTTCATTATTTCTTAAATTGATTACATAGATTAATATGGTATATTTTTCGTTTGAAGCGGTCAACTCTGGAGGTTCCTAGTTAAATTATTGGCCAATTAAACACAATATCAAGAAACAGGTGGAGAAAGAGAGGCAAATTTCATTAAGCAAGGACAGCAATATTTTTATTAAGTTAATTTTTAAAATATCGAGTTATTTATTATAATAATATTATGGACACGCTGGCTTAGCCCGTGATTTGGCCTAATCCTGCAAAATGCGTCAACACCAATTATCATAGGAATATATACAAGTATGGGTCCTTACAGTCTTTAATGTAGCCATTCTGACCACACCATGTTCGTCACTTTCCTCCCACAAGTCTCTGACTACAACCGCACCCTGTTTCCGAGCGTACTCCACTATGTAGTCTAAATTCTCCACCTCAAACGCGACATCCTTTACAAAGTCCCCATGAAAAGCCACCTCGTTAACGAGTTTCGATTCTTCTGGCTCATATTGGGCTTGGAAAACGAACACAATCTGTAAATGAGCAATGTATTATTTTAATTCTTCTATTTCATCTCTTTCTGTCTACGTGTGGTTACGCTGTGATGAAAAGAGACGTGATGAAATAAATGATAAATTCTCTGAACATATTCGCTAATCTCAGTAAAAATTCTGTAAAGCACTTACCTTGTTCAGTCTGACAGCGTGTGCCGTTATTTTCCTGGAGCCAGTCTCAAGGCCCTGATATCCCAGGGGTTCAAAGCCAAATCGGGTGATGTAGTAGCTCGCAGCCTGAAAAGTATCGTAAGTAGGTGAAAGCCGTAGCAAAATTAACAGAGCGCTGCAGTTTTTACAGACAATTTAGGGTACCTTGTCAATTATATTTTACCTATATTAAGATACACTTAAGAAACATGATATGAACAGTGTAGGGCTAGTTGCTTCAGCGGGCGACACTCATCCCTGAGCCGTAGGTTCGAACTCCGGCAAGCAAAGCAACTTTGGGAGCGCTACCGAAAACCCTAATTGGCGAGCAGATCAAATGACGCCAATGGAAATGGATAGGCCACTACGTTGGGATCCCAATATTCCTATTAAGTCACTTGGTTGCAACCGTGGCTGTCCCAGGCAAACCCGGCGTCGGACAGTTGCAGATGAGGCAGAGAGCCGGAAAGACTTGGAGCGTCGTGAAATAGGAGGCTCAAGATCAATCGAGACGAGCACTGAGGACGCCCGGGCGGTTATAGGACTTAATGTATGACTCAAGTAGAAAGAAATGTCAAACGTGGTTTCAGTTTTTAATTTCAACGACTATTTTATACCTAATACAAATATTTCTCTTTTCGAACTAGTATGGTATAAAGTGAAAAACTAACAACTTCTGACTAAGCACTACCTTACAAAAGTTCGTTACAGAAGAATCAATAATAATGTATTTTTCTTTTACTTGGAGAAAGTGTTCACCAACCAGATAGACCGATCAATTGAAAGACCCATCGTCCTTGAAACTATACACTGTTACAGATGCTGGACAGAAACCGATGGAAACAATTTGTCCACTCCAGATGCTTCCTTACTGACCACGCGGTCAGACAAAAAGAGTCAGTCATGGCAGCCCAAGGTCACGTGTTTTAGTGTGTGTATTGCCGACCTGTGAGGGAGGAATATTATCTTATTTATTAAAAATAAGTACGTTGTACGTACTTGCTTGGCATTGGAAACCCAGTATGTGATGTGATGAAAATTAAGGAATCGACCGTTTTCCGGCTTGTTACCCTTGTCCGTGTATGACGTCTGAAAATATTTCAATTATTATTAAAGATACAAATTTCAGTTCCAGTTTTTTTTTTATAAATCATAGTATTCAATGCTACCTGCATACGTAGATAACAAGAATTACTTTATTATTGAATTAAGTACCTACACTATTTTAGTAAAAGCTGATCTGTCCCTTTTCAACATAGCGTATATACAATTTGACGAAAGGGATAAAAGTGCAATAAAACTACAGTATAGTTTAACATTCTCAAAGTCGAAGTTTTTATGAATAAAATATACAAATCAATTCTTTAATAGACAGAATATGGCGAATATGTGAAAATGAAAGTAAACAAAAAAACATTGAACTTTTGCAAATTCAATAGGTATTAGTTTTTTCGATCTTTGTTTTATTATAATTTTAATTTTAAAATAACTTTATCTAACTTGATGGAGAAACAAATCATTTTTTAACCTACCTAACGACTTTTTTTTATAAATAAAATTAAAGCTATTGTGCTTTCCTTGATAGCTTTAATTATGATTGTATTGTAAGTTAAAAAAAAATACAGCATAATTCTGATATGCTTGTAATATGGGACTGTATAAACTATTACCTAATTATAATAAAAGTTTATCATCAATAATAATAAAATAATAAAACTCACCATATCTTTTAAAAACTATATTATTTTATCACGTTTATATCGATTGTGTGTCGCGCTTGAACTAATCTAAAAATTTTCTGGAAAAGATTTTATAATAGATACAGAAATCAGGTATTTATGCATATAAACTACGTTGATTTTATTAACAAAACACGATATAAAGGCGTATACACACTACTAAAAATACTTTTCTTTTCCTTATATGGCTCGTACATTTGCACTTCTTTTTAATTTATTTAAAAACTTCCCAACTCTAGGCACTCATACAACAAACACGAAGAGATATAAAAGCATTAAATTATAAAAAACTAAACGAAGATTAATTTCAAAGTGTGATTGCAACTGCATATATATCAGGGTTATCAACAAAAAAGTAATAGTAAATGCTAATAGAGATTCTGATGTGAATCCAAATCCAATTGTCATTACTAGAGATTAATATTTCATTCCATTTCTCATTCAAAATATCATTGAATTTGATAGATCGAATTTTAACAATTATCAATCTAAATTTTCGAAAATGTGGAGTGGAAATAATTTTAGACTATAGATCCAGTATAGAAACCGATTGAAGTATAAATAATGAGACTGCGCTGAGTGTGCCAAAGTGGTATCGAATTTTAGTTTCGTGTAACAAATCTTACCCTAGAATTTTTAGAAGATTTATTATTAGAAGATTCTTATACTGAATTAACCAGAAGAAACTACCTGAAAAATCCAAAGGGAACCATTCTCCCAATACCTTCTGTAATCTTATTGTTGTAAATGTTACGTGGGAGAAAAATATATTATTATTATACTCAATTTAAAAAGGTTTAGTCAAGTTTAAGTTTAGAGAGATCATTAAGTCAATTTGCAATGCAAGTATTTATTTTCCTATAACTCCTATAAAGTAGACATCTAATATTATATACAGCTTAGTACATAAGTGAAGCGTAAATACAGCTTTAGAATACCATCAAGGCATACATTCCGGTTCCTTAAGCCAAGCCTCCATCGCAGAGTACCAATAATACTATTGACTTAATATGTACGACTACAACATTAGCCAAGATTCAATGATTTACTTTCAAGTTTCTGTAAAAAAAAACTGATAAAAAAAGATGTGAAGAAGTGCGGAGACTTACGAATCTTAGCTCCTTTAAGAACGGTTTTGACTTGAGAGCCATAATTTCGTCTTTTTAACTGCGTACTCAAATATTACAGTTATTTTAAATTGAGAAGTTACTTTTATTAGCATTAATTAAGTATATTTTTTTTTAATTTTAAAAACACTTCTAACGAGGTGTGAAAAACCTGACTTCGAACTACATTATAATAAAAGCCTTTTTATTTCTTGCAAAAAATATGTGAAAATAATCCAGTTATAAGATTTTATTAATAAAATTATACTATTTTTTAAGTATCAACATATCATTTGATTAATCCGCTCCTACATTTGACAAAACAATGGGTCTAATGGTTCGAATGCCAAAATAAAATTGTAACGATTTATTGGATCTATGAGAAGATATGAATTCCTAACAAAAAGTACTAAATAGTATAATCAATGTCAGCAACTCGTTCTGACATTTAACATTGAAGTCAATTGTCACTGGTGGATAAACTTTTTTTTCTTAAAGGAACAAAATTATTCTTCTCTTTCAATATAAGATATTGTTATAAGTTTAAGGTATTTTAAGTCGCACCACGGTCTCTTGGTAAACAGTATGCAAATGAGCTACGTCGCTAAAACTAGTATTTACAAACCAGCTTGGAACAGAAGCGGGGAAGCGTCGCGTCATCGATACAACATGACCTATATATAAGATTTACAAAGCATAAGAATTTTGTTATTGACTCTGTATTGACAATTTAGTATCCAGACATGAAGATAACATAAAATTCAAAGTAACTACGCTAAACAAATCTTATATTAATCTTTATTGTTAAAATCATCTAGTATTGCAGACTTACTTACTATGTAGTATGTACTTAGTGATATTTGGAGATCCCGAAATATTATTGAGGTGATAAAATAGATGTAGGATTGTCTATATTATGTTTATTGCTTTGTTTTGTTTAGTTTTGGACGTCTCTGCCTGAGACACTAGCAGCACTGAGACGTAACAGCAGGCAAGTCTCAAATTTAAAAAGTTTGTGTAACACATACATTCTGTGTATGGGTATTTCTTTAAAGTAAAATAAAATTAGCTAAAATTTTCAATAATTTTAATGACGTCTCTACCCCACGTTGAAATTCAGCTATGGGCTATTTATAATTCAGCCAGTTTAGCTTGTATTATTAATTATTGCTATTGCACAACATTTTGCAATACAAAAATGTTTTTTTTTAATAATGTTAACATTATCTTGCACTTTCCTTAAATTGACTAGGTTTTTGCTTAATTACGAATAAAATATTTAATTTCGATTGATTGATATAATTTAGAACCACGGCACAACTGAGTCCTGTTCCAGAGTTCTCTGATATTACTTATATATCAATCGAATTCCAATAGTAGCTGGATATTATTTTTTTTATATTTTGCTAATAAACATATACAGCTCAACTTATGTTACAAGGATAATGTTAATCGTAATTTATATGTGAGCACCATGTATCTACAATCTACATGGTAATTTAGTCAACTGATATACTGTTTTTTATAAGACCATACGCCTATTTTATTTAAGTATAGTAGTTAAAAAAAATGCTATTTGTTTTTAAAACTTACGTCATATCTACTACTATGTATTTTTACATGATAGTTTTGGTAAACAATTCTTAAAAGGCCGGAAACGTACTCGCAAGCCTTCTCTAGCATTAAGCGTGTCAATGGGCGACGGCTAACATCAGGTGAGCCTCATGTTTGTTGGTATATAATATGTAACTGCCTATATAAAATATTCAATGATTGATTGTGGGTAGAATAATCAAGTATAAATTTAATCGAAGCCATTTATTTAGACCAAAACGATTTTTCATAATTAATACCAGATTGTGTATTACAGAAACAGTTTTGTTTTTTTGTATTAAAGTATATTTACAGTACTGCATTCTACCAGAAAGCTCACAGCGGTCAATATTAATTGAAGAGTCGCCCAATTCATAAATATAGTACAATTTTACAAATTATTGCATAGTGTAAAACAACCATTTTTTTCCAATACTTTATTAGATACATCATTTTACTCAAAATTTGATTACAAACTCACAGAGTATCGCTTAACTTTCCGTTTTATTTTCGTTCAGCTGTTCAATTGCTTCAAATACCCATTTGTAGTTCATGGAACCAAATCCCTGAAACATAAATAATATAAATAATTCTAAAAACGTACTTAAAAAAAAATCATAAATCTCAGTAAAAATAAATATAAAATATAATATAAAATTAAGGAATTGCGTCTTAAGCATAGGCTGTCAAGAGAATGCAGGGAGCCAGTATAAATGTGAATGATGGAATGAATGAATGATACACCCAGCTTCCCCTACCAAAAAAACGTTCCCGTAGTTAATAATAGTTACTTATTTGCTTAACAATATGTTCATCAAATAATAATAACGTTAAATGAAAAGTGCTCAAAGCAATAGTGGTCGTCGAGGTTCACGCACTTAATTAAATGCCATTTATAAATTAACAATGAAACAACACTTATAGTCTAAAATGTTAATCAGTAATTAATAAGTCTAGACATTGTTTACTTGAGTTCCAGAACGCAGTTAGTATATGATCATAATACACAAAGTAAACAACGTTTTAAATTATGTATAAGGTTAACTACACTGAATATTGTATGTACAATGTAATATTTGTTTTGAGTCAAATAAAGTATTTTTTTTAATTAGTATGTTTAGTTTAAACTAAGTTACAAAAGGCGTATATCGAATGTTCGGTCAGTGCTCTTGGCATCAATCTATTGACTCTTGCATAACTTACCCTATGGTTTCTACGTTGTATAATTTCCAAGAACAAAGTAGGCCTCGCCTGAATATGTTTAGTAAACGCCTGTAACATATACCCGCGTTCGTCGAAGTCTATCAAAACATTATGTTCCTTTAGATCGTCAATTGTTTCTTGTACTTTGAGAGAGCTCTTCTTCAGTTTCTCTTTGATCATGTCGTAGTAAGTCGCTGGCCAAGTTACAATTTCCGCACCTCGCTCTTTGAGGTGACGCATCTGGAATCGTTAATTATATAATAACAATTATTATGTACGATTTTCTCAATCATGTTAATGATGGAATGAATTTATCTAGCTTTTGAAGTCATCAAAGTTGAAGGACCACAGCTAAATACTAAAAAATTGTTTTGGCTTATTTGGCAGTCAGACATCTCTGGTAATATAATCATCGCTTATGATGAGTTATACGCATAACACTGCAGGATAATAACAAAAACAAGATAGGCGCTTCACGTCTTCACAAAAAATTATATTATACACTTTTATAAACCTCTTGTTCTTCTTGCCCGCTCTAAGCCCTTGACTTGCGAACTGGTAGTAAATGTAAATTTACAATGAATTTAATTTTTTGACGTTCATAAGTGTACTTGTTTACATAGATGAATTAAGATATTTTGTTGTTATAAGATCCCTATCATCCAAAACAAGATAACTAGATGTTTAAGAAAAATGAGAATTGATTATGAAAAATTAGAGCAAAAAAAAGTGTAATGGAAAAATGGCTTCTAACGTAATATTTTACATATTAACTCAACTAATTAATAAAAAAATTATATTAAGAAATATATGAATGTATACAAAAATTTCTCTAATATAAAGTAATATTTATATTAACAAATTTTTGTATGGTTTAAATATATTCGACGTCCTGGTGGACAGAAAAACTGTGCCCAGTTTGTGTCTCCACCATACATTATGTATACAATAAATAAATAAATAATAATAATATTAAAAACATCACTCGTAAGAAACTAATCGTTAACTTTTGTTAGCGTTGGTAATTCAATAATTATTTGTATATTATTGTATTTCCGCTCAGCAATATTTATTTGTATTGTATATATTTAATATAAATTGTTTATGAAGACTTAAACAGAATACCTGATATATCTGTAGCGTTATACTTACGGTAGTAATTATATCATCTGTATACAGAGCGACATGTTCAACTCCGGACGAACCGTGTGCTTTGACGAACTCTCTGGCTTTGCTTAGTGGACGAAGGCCCTTTGCAGCTTCATTCATAGATAGCTGTGTACAAATATTATAATATAAAAGTAAATATATCAGTAGTCAGCCACAAGTTTAAAAATTTATTTAGAAGTAATAGCAACATTCCTTTTGAGAAAACTTGGCAGCGAGTATTTCCAAATTACGCAACGGAAACTTTTGACAATTAATAAGTGTTGATTGTCATTATATCTGACTTCAAAAACAGAGTACAGTATTATCTATGTATGTTAAGTTGGAGTTTCATAATAGATGAGGAGATAGAGATGTTGGTATTACGAATTTCTGGTGAAGAGATGACAGATAAATATGTAGCTAAATAAGATACCTCTATAGTTTTAGTAGATTTGCATGCGAATATTTAATTTTTTTAATTATATACATATATTGTATTAAATTGTACTTACAAGCACAGTCTCCGGCTCGTTGATAACAGATGCCGAGTTGATACACGAGTAGGGAACCAAGTCATGGGTGTAATCAACGCACCAGAATCTAAAATATTTTTTTAATACTTAAGTAACGAGGAAAATGAAAGCATAAGTAAAATATATCAAAATACTTTTATAATAATATTAACTTACTTAGTAATAATAATAAATGACTGAAATATAGTTGTGACATAATTATTCTAACTAACAGGTTCTGTGTTGTGACTTGTGAGTGACAGTTAATAGTTCTTCCGTGGTACATGGCGCATTATTAAACGTTTTATTTCAGGAAAATTAGTCGGTGTGTTACTAATGAAACAAAAGTCGAGTAAGATCTTAGGTATGTGTAAATGTGTGAGTACGTGAATAAGTGTATAATACACAGTATTTGAGAGTGTGACGAAAAGTTGCCATAAGCGTGCGCTGTCTGTGTTAGTTTGTGGGGCGTTGAATTCTAATTTATTGTATATAATGTAAGGTTAAATAACAAAACAACCTATAATATTCGGCAGCAAAAAACCAATGGAGTTTTACCATAGCTTTTAAGAGGGGCATATGGAATACGTATTTAATTATTAACTTAAAAAATAAATGAATAGACAATCGAATAAAATAAGATCTAAGAAGAAGAAGAAGAAGAGAATAAGATCAACTCAACGTACGAAAAAGAAGAATAAAACGTTGCATTATACAGTTAATTATTAGAATTATTATAGCTGACAAGACAGGTAGATTAATTAAACTATCATTAATAATAATAGAAATTAATGAAGGTTAAAAAATAATTATACCTGTGCATATTGAGGTTCTTCTCATACCACGCGATAGAATCTTCTAGAGTCCCATCCGCCATATTTCCTTCCACGTGGTCAATGAATTCAAGATGAGTATCTGGCCTAGAAATCAATGACTTATGAGTCTTTTGGAAATATTTTCCAAAACAGTTTGAAAAGAAAATAAATTATTGAACAAATTTTAAAACATATTTTTTGTGCAAGGTTCTATTTAAGAGCAATATTGGAATTGTATTTTCTATTCAAATTTTTCACTTTTCCATTGTCTTGATTTTCTTTGCCTTTTTCGAGATTACTTCCGATAAAATCGCGAGTTTCCTTTCCATTTAAATTTGATACTACTTGTATAAATTAGTTTATGTTGTTTATTTCCAATACACAATTATATAATAATAAAAATAAAAAAAGCCTTTTAATTCTTACAGCAGAACAAGAAGTTGGATTAATTAAGTTTACTTACTAGTGTTACTTTTGTTAGTAATTAAATTTGTATCCTAAATTTAGTTGTGTTAGTTTTTCCTACTTTTAAACTATTATTATACAATTATATAGTATTTACAATATTCTTAACCGTCATAGTAATAATAATAATTAAAAATAAATTAATAGAAAATTGAAACAAATTGAGAAATTTTCTCCCTATATGTATCTCTCTGTATCTTCTGGCAGCATTTAATCGCTGTATTGCGATACTTATTCGTTGAGCGTGGAAACCACCGTGGTCACCGGTATTAACTAACTTTAATCTATAATAAGTGCCTGTGCAACCCTACAGCCTAAAGAACAAAATGACTTGTATTATTATGTAGCGAAGTATTTTACTTACAAAAGTTTATTGACGATATCAACTTCTTCGATAATGGTGTATCCCGGTAGAAATCTTCCCTTGTACTGCGACTTATCTATCAAAGTGTGTGTATTGTCACCGTACTGAAAAATAATCATCACATACAAAAAATAGAATGATATGATGTCAATGTATTATTATTAAAATCACCGAAAATTTAAGTTAAATATAGTATTTAGTATAACGTAAAAACACGTATTTTTTTTCTCTGTGTTGTAATGTTTTCAATAAGATTTTGGTTTAATTCTATTTTTTAACTCTAAGAGAATTTAAAATGTCTGTGGTACTTATATCCCTTTAGGCACCAAGGTTAAAAGTAGTAGATATTAGTTTTAATTTGGTATTTCTGTGCCTAAGTTTATTTATATATTAAGCAATAATAAAAACAAAAAAAACGGTTTGGTCAACAATAGATACAAAGTTTTGTAAGAGAAGATTTAGCATGAATTTGACTAATTTTAATAGTTTGAAAATTGTATAAACTAAAACTAAATGACTTCCCTTAAATATTACTGTACTAAATTAGAACTTCCTCAAAAAAAAACACAAGTATTATATTTTAAATAATTCCCTGTATTTATTAGTGTGCAGCATTTGCCTAGTTGTTTCAGCATTCGACTCTCATCCCTGATATCGTAGGTTTGATCCCCAGCTGTGCACCAATGGACTTTCCATGTGCACATTTAAAATTCGCTCAAAGGGAAAAACCACCGAGAGGAAAACGGCTTGCCTCAGACTCAAAAAGTAAACGGTGTCTGTCAGAGGCTGATCACCTACTTGCCTATTAGATTGACAAATGATCATAAAGGCCTGTATTCACTTTGATTAGTGCGAGTGCAAGTGATTAGTAATTGAAATTGACTGGTGCAGGTGTGTAGTGCAAGTAGTGTCCAATTATTGTTTAGTGGCTCTTTAAGTTAATTCAGTCATTAGTTTGGCAGGCACGCTGCAAGTGACGGGGAAGAGAGGGCGAACGCGACGTCACTACTCGCAGTTCACTCGCAACAAAATAGAACACGCTTCTTCTAATCACTTTACTACGCAGACATCTAATCACCTGCACTAATCAGACGCCGTCCACACTTGTTTTTTCCCCTAATCACTAATCAGCTGCACCAACCGTAATATAGACCTTGTACACGACTTATATAGCCCTGTTTAGTAGTACCACAGTAGAAATACTACTTTGTCAAGCTCGGTACATTAATTAACAAAAATATCATACCGTTTTTATGACAGCGAACTTAACGACACCATAGTCATCGCATTCTTCGGTGACGTCTTTTATAACAGTTGCGCCTTGTTTGCCTGCTCTTTTTATTATTTCCTGTACATCATTAACTTCGAAAGCGACATCCTTAACAAAATCGCCATGAGCGGCCAGGTCCACTGTGATCTCGCCTTCAGTCGATGTCGGTGATTGAAATATTATTGTTATCTGAAATTGAAATATTATAAAGGAGTTTATTATACTAGCTTTTAATATCTAACACAAAGTTATATGGATTGAGGTAATATGATTCGAGTATTCGACTCGCATAATCCAGCTTCAACAAGCTTGATCACAGCTCAATTGTTCATTCGATTTCAAGAGTGATAATATACATATTTGTTAAGCTTATGAGGGTAATATATTGTGATTTAAAAATGTACTCAATATTACTGGATAGCATAGGCTTTTTTCATTTAATTGTTTTATTATTTTTATATTGTAAATATTTTTAGTAAAAGTTTAGCCTAACATAGCTGTAAATAAATAAATAATATTATAGCTTTATCTACGGCTATGTAAACCATAGACCAAGTTTAATGTGGTTTGATAGTACGTACGCCGCATAAATGCTAGGTTTATATGGTGTACGTCTCACCAAACAATAAAAATCTAAGTGTAAATTTAAAAAAAAATTAAATGAAATTAGCAAATTATTTTACAAATTTATAATGTAACAGTTAGCGAAAACTGATTAAAAATAAAGAAATTGCGAAATAGGCTTCAAAAGTACGTTCATTTGAAGATAAATCATTGTATTAAAACGTTAATTAATTAATAAACTATATATGACTCAAAACTTAGCAATTAAAAAGAGTGGCGGAGAGTTTCTCGCCAGTTCTTTTTACCCGCTCTACGCCTTTCACTTGCAAACTGGTAGTAAATGTAAATTTAGAATAAATTTACCTTATTTTCTTTTTTTCTTTTTTTTACAAAATAATATATATTACAATATGTTACATTAGAAAACCGCTTTGGTTTTTATTAATGTAACCTATAAAAATAAAATAATTTTGAGTTTGAATAATAACCAAAATAATTTGCCAATTTTAAAGACAGAACTTGAATGTTCTCATATCAAATCAGAAAGCTTTTATATAATGATATAAGTAAGGTTGATGTAACATTACCTTATTTAATTGAACCACATAGGACTGTACGGGATTATCTTCAGTGGCCTCTCGAACAGCCAAAGATTTGAAACCGAAGCGCGTTACAAAATAAGTCGACGCCTGCAAAAATTTCATAGCAAATGTAAATAGATTATTATTTGCGCAATTAATTTTGGCTCAGACAAAATTTATGTATATCACCACAATCACAATTACTACCAATGCCTGAACGAAGGTTTTGAGATAGCATAATATTAAGCAAATACATATGCATATAACATTTACCGTTTTAGCATTTGCCACCCAAAACGTGAGGTGATCGAAATTCAAAACCTTCCCACTTGTTTCATTAGTTGCGTTGGTCATTTTGGCTGGAAGAAATGCAAAATATATATTAATGTCCACAACGGTCCAAAACGCAATGTTTTCTGATGGTAATAATGATATACTCAAATCGTCTCTTTTTTAAAAGGGTTCAGACTTTATGAAAAGAGCGCACAAATTCTTAAAAGGCCGGCAACGCACTCGCGAGCCCTCTAGCATCGAGAGTATCCATGGGCGGCGGTATCACTTAACATCAGTTGAGCCTCCTGCCAGTTTGCCCCCTGTTCTATAAAAAAAAAAACTCGGAAAAATGGTCGACTTATAGCTAACTGTATTTTGAATAAGGTAGTTTATTTCGTTGTTTGAAAAACGTGATCTAAACTGATACTAAATTAGGAAAGGGAACCAATAAGGCTGAAAAAGCCAAACGTTACTTGGTTCAAGAATTATTTGTTAAGTAGAAATAAACTATGCCTCGTAATTATTTATTTATTAAAGATCACCACATCATTTATAGTATCTACGGTATATGTTACAAGCTATCTTTTCTACAAAACATTACAACTATCGCCCGAACCCCAATAATCAATCCACAACAAGAAAACAATCTCTCGAGAATGAAAGATCGTGACAGTAGAATCAATAACCAAACACTACGAAGACAATCCATTTTTGTCGACGGATAGAATGCAATCTCTTCGATTATAAAATAAACCAAATAAAGTAAATAAATTATTTACTTTATATTTATTTGTTAAGTAAAAATAAACTAAGCCTTGTAATTGGGCACTTCAGAATACTTCAGAATTTACAAGCAACGTTCATTGCGTGGCGATGGTTTTATATTCTTACCTTGATTCAGAAATGTACTAAAAATTGCTATTTTGCTCCTTATTACTCTCGTATCTAATTCAAAATAAATAAACGAGACAAAACATTGACTTTTTGATGTGTGTGTACCAATTATCAAAGTATTCAATCGCGAGGTTAGAAATAATAAATACTTATTAATTTACTTATAATCTGTGCAATAGATAGGAAATTATTTATTTTGTATAATACAAAATAATTAAAAAACGCGTACAATTGATTTGAACCTACTTAGCCTGAAGGAACCTACGTCAAATGGGTTCGGAAATACTTCGGTCGGTGGGCTGTTGGTACAGAGTATTGGTACATAGTAGTAGTACGATAGAAAACGCTCAGTTGCCATTAAAAACGCTCGCCCTTCCGGCTGAGCTAAGCTCGCCAAAACAGCCCGTGCTGACCTGTAAAGGCCCTTAACAGCGAGATTCCATTCTCAAAAAAAAAAAACGCTCAGTTACGGAACAGCTGTGGTTCCGGTGATACGTAGTACGGTGGAATTTCGTATTCTGCTTCGACATCCGATGATCAAACTCTGCTGCAGGTATTCAAGCGATAAACACCTCAAAAACTTTTTAGCAAGCAGATTGATTGTGCAACTATTATATATATTTTAACGACTCCTAATTTTAGCCAAAAATTTCCCGTCTATAATTATTCATAATAATTTTTGTTAGTCTTAATTACGCAGTGTTATGAGGCAGTGACAAAACTTGTTTTTAAACTAACAAAAACTTTATTTAAAATTATGCTTACAAAACTAGAGTTAGAGTGAGAATATGGAATGGAAGTGTCTTTCAAGGGATCGGGGCTTGATACTTAAAGGTTTGGGTATTGTCGTTTAAGAGTAGGGATACATTTAGTGGAGCAAACTAATTAATCTTAATTTATCGTAAACAGATGGTTAAAAGAAATTGTAACTTGATACTTAAAGGTTTGGGTATTGTCGTTTTAGAATAGGGACACATTAAATGGAACAACTAATAAATCTTAACTTATCGTAAACAGATGTTTAAAAGAAATAGTAACTTGTCGTTTAAGAATAGGGATACATTAAGTCGAACAAACTAATTAATCTTAACTTATATCGTAAACATATGTTTAAAAGAAATAGTAATTAGTTAAATAGAAATATTTATAATACAGTGGGGACTACATAACACCTCCCCCCTTAAAATAAAGGTTGCGCCTGTTGGCGTGAATTTTTTGAGGAATTTTGTAGGGTGTTTTCTTCTTCGTCGTTCGAGCTGATGGAAGCCGTCGTCGTCGTCGTCGTATTGAATGCAGGCATCGGGATTTCAATTTGTTGTCGTCTTCGGGATTGGTCGAAACAATTATTAAATATTTGAATGCATCCTTGTTTGTGAGAGTTTCTTCTTGGGTAAAAGTATTTGAAGAGGTTGCAAACATTGCAAAACTTGTAAAGAGTATAAATAAGAAGGATTGAGCCAGGTGATAAACTCATTTGAGTGAAATTATATGGATGTTCTTGAATGATATTTTTTTCTTGATTTAGTATTTTAGAGTGATGTTTGATCTCGTCTTTAATATCTAGTATTGAGCGAGTCTAAAGAAACATCGTTGATTTGAATAGGTATGAGTTCTGGATTATACCAATCTGGAGTCCCTTCGATGAGGTATTTTCCACGTCGACAGTAACAATGGGATGACTTATGTTCTTCGATTTCGAGTCTTCAGCGATGTGTGTAACCATTGGTGTATAAAATTTGCATTTAGGTTGTAGCAGAATTATTCCGTGTCCAAATATTTCGCCATGTGTGGTTTTTCTGTTGCATTCTATAGCATATGTAATTTTCTTCGAAAGTATGAAAATCCATTTGTTATTTTTCAATTAATGAAATGTGTTGAAGTACGCGGAGAATGTGGATACCGCGCAATTTTGAGGTATGTCTTTAGAATTCGTCAGCAAGATGGAGACTTCACAGATAGGTCGTGCGTTAGAGTTGTAGACTGTGACCTTACTGCATACATGAAGGTTTGAAGAGTGTTCTTTACACTTGTCCACGGAGTTCGTCGTCAGGTAGCGTTGACTGTTTTTGCTCATGGCAAGATACATGTGCTCAGGTAGGATTGTGGAATATAAGGAGTATGTATTGTAGGAATTGAAATTAAATGGTATAAGGTAAATATGTCATTTTTGACTTAAGGAAAATTTAATATAATATATATTTATAATTTCGTTCATGTAAATGTATGATGTAATTGTAGCAGAGTTTAGAATTTTATTGATGTTTTGAAAAATCACGGTTACTACTAGGTTACCTGATGTTCTAGCTGACTTGATGCTAATGATTCTTTGTAAAGACTTACTAAAGATAAGACCGAAGGATGAACTGTTCCCGATTTAATTAATATAATAAAATAAAATGCTTCCAACAATATCATCGATTTGTTTTTCTAAGAGAAATACATTCATTTTAGTATTCGGCATCTTTTACGTCTGGTGACACCACCTTAAATATGGAAATAACTACTTTGCAAAATCTGATATAGAAAATATTCAATAACAGGGCTACGACTTCTTTAGAATTAAAATTAAACCTATTTGTCTTATCCCTTTATAATTATATAAATTTTGTATAATATAATGTAAAATAATTTTTTTTATTATGGGACATATATGATAAAACTAAAATAAGGATTATTCATTAGTGTATAAAACGAATATATATAATTAGGATGAGTATTCTCCTCTGTGTCGTATATAAAAATGAGAAATGCCATAGCAATTGGTTAAAATTGGTTTGTAAAATATAATAAAAATAAATGTAATAATGGTAATTATTCTAAATAATTCATGATTCATGCAACGGTCTTAAACGATTTGCATGCACTATTTGGTTCCTTCCATTCTTTCTGATAATGTAGTTTTCATTGAATCCTATTCTGACAATAAGATACGGACCTTCCCATTTCGAATCTAAGTTATTAGGGTTAGGCACTTTGAGCATTACATAATCGCCAACGTTATATTTAGCGATGTTTCTAATATTTTTATCATAACGTTCTTTAGCTTTTTCCTTCATAGCCTGTAAGTTACGTAAAGCAACGTCACGAGAAACTTTGAGTCGTTCATTAAGGTCATGTAAATAATCACAGGTTGTGTATTCGTTCAATTCTTTTAGAGAGTAAAGTGATCGAGGTTTATACCCAAAAAGTAATTCGTGAGGTGTGAAGCCTAATGATTGATTGACTGCTGTGTTATGACATATAACTGCGAAAGGAATTATTTGATCCCAATTGCAATTATTTCTCTTATGGTACAATCGTATATGATCTCTAAGAGTAGCATGGAAACGTTCTATAGAGCCATTACTTTGAGGGTGATAAGCTGTACTTAGTGTATGATTTGAACCTAACAATTTCATTAATTGTTTTATGATGCTATTAACGAATTCTGTTCCCTGATCTGAGTGGAATCGTTTGGGAACACCATAATGTTGACAGAAAATTAAAAGAGTCTTTGCTACGGTAATGGCTTGTTTATCTACAATAGGATAAGCTTGTACAAACCTTGTCAAATCGTCTTGTAAAGTTAAGATGTACTTATTATTATCACGAGTAACTTCCGAATAAGAAACTAGGTCAATAGAGACACGTTCAAAAGGTTCTGTGGACGATGAAGTTATTATCATTGGAGCTTTATAAGTTTTTCTTTGTATCTTACTCCGTTGGCAAATTTGACATTTGTCAATATAATTTTTAATAGTGTCGGTCATACCTTTCCAAAAATACTCTGATCTTATTTTTCGTGTGGTTTCGACTATACCACGGTGACCAGATAAAGGGTCATTATGAAAAGATTTTAAAATAGAAGGAATATCTTCGGGATTTGGAGTCTTCACTTTATTTTCACATATAGTAATCTTACAATTATAAATGTCTGCTAAATAAGATGTAATATGTAGTTGTTCATTGCCTTTTAATTTACAAGTTGTGTCATCTTTTAAGTCAGGTACGTAAAGTGATTTCAAATCGTTATTCTGTAAACAGCTAAGAAGTGACTTAAAATAACTTTCAGAATCCCAAGGGTCGAAATATAAGGGTCGAGAATAGTTAAAGTAGATGTTTTGTTTTTTGTTCGAAATCAATAAGTCAGTTTCGTACAGTGATTTAGACTTTTTTAAAAGTGGTTCCACTTGAGAACACATTGAAATAGCTTCGTTGAAAAGGTTGTTTTTATCGGAAATGTCACAAGAAATAGGAATAAATATGTCTTTATGTCGTTCGTCTAACAGCTTATCTGGTGAAATATGTAGATTTTGAGTGTCGAAACTATAATCTGAAGTTTCTGTAAAGTGTTGATAGGTTAATTGTAAATAGTCGTCGTGAGAATCGATTTCGTTCTTATCAGTACTTTTGTCACAAGTTAAGTCGATAGTATTTGTGTTAAGAATTGGGGGCCTAGAGAGTGCGTCGGCATTGGTATTATTTTTACCAGCTTTGTAAATAACTTCGTATTCGTATTCTTCGAGCTTGAGACGCCAGCGAACGAGACGACTACCTGGGTCTTTTATAGAGAAAAGCCATGTTAATGGTTTATGATCGGTAACGATCTTGAATTTTCTACCAAATAAATAGGGACGAAAATGCTTAACAGCCCAAACTATGGCTAATAATTCGCGTTCAATTGTGGAATAATTTGATTCTGCTTTGTTAAGAGTACGTGATGCATACGCAATAGGTAAATCCTTACCTATTTGCCCTTGCGATAAAACAGCGCCAATCGCATGAAGTGAGGCGTCTGTTGTTAAATTAAATTCTTTTGTAAAATCGGGATATTGTAATATAGGAGGATTGGTAAGGAGACGTTTGCATTCTTTAAAGGCTAATTGTTGAGTTTCACCCCAAACAAAAGGAACATCTTTCTTAAGGAGACTAGTTAAAGGTTTTGTTAAACTACTAAAATTAGAAATGAAACGGCGATAATAGCCGGTTAGGCCAAGGAAAGACTTGATGTCTTTGCATGATTTAGGAACTGGAAAATTATCGACTGCGTGAACTTTATCGGGATTAGGTTTTACACCTTCGCTAGAAATTATATGACCTAAATAGGCTACTTCTTTCCTAAGGAATTCGCACTTATCTGGTTGGACTTTTAAACCACTTTTCCTAAGTCGATTGAAGACCTCGGATAACTTTTGTTCGTGTTCTTGCAAACTAGAAGCAAAGACTATCAAGTCATCGAGGTAGATAAAGCAACGTTCACCCTGTAGTCCATAGAGTACGCTATCCATAGCACGTTGAAAAGTGGCTGGAGCATTCTTTAATCCAAATGGCATCCTTAAAAATTCATAATGTCCATACGGCGTATTAAAGGCAGTCTTAGGAATATCGTTTGACTCGAGTTCAACTTGGTGAAATCCAGAAGCGAGGTCTAAAGTAGTGAAATAAACAGAATGTCCTAACTTGTCCAGTATATCTGTTATGTTAGGTAAAGGATAACTATCACCTATGGTTATATCATTCAGTTTACGATAGTCGATTACGACACGCCATTTTTGTTTGCCAGAGGCGTCTACCTTTTTAGGGACTACCCAAATAGGACTACTCCATGGTGAAGTACTCGGACGTATTATATTTTCGTTTAACATTTTATCGACCTGGGCTTTCACCTCTTGTTGGTGTATATGTGGAAACCTATATGTTTTTGTACTAATTGGAATATTGGATGTCGTAGGAATTGTATGCTTAGTATGGTTTGTAAATGTCAGTTTGTCACCTTCTGTATAAAATATGTCAGCATATTCAATTATGAGTTTATGTAGGGAGTTCGATTCTTCTTTGTTTAAATGGTCGCCTCTAATGAGGGACCAAACCTTGCTCTGACGATCTGTTTGGGAAATAAGATTAAAATTATTTATCTCATTTTGAGTTTGCTTATTAGAATATTTGTCCAATTCGAAAACAGCAACAGAAATGGAAGGGGTACTAATTATCTTATCTTGTTGGTCTAAATTAATGCAAGTTATAAGAAAAGAGTTGTTTGTAACGGTCACTAATGAGCGTGGAATAATAATGCCATTATCTAATGATTGTTTTTCAACGATTGCTTCGCCCGATTTAATAGAATTTGTCATACACCTAATTACTGTTTCCGATCGTTTGTTAATACTTTGTTTTTCGAGAGATACAGTATTGTTCTGTGAGTTTAAATATTGAGGTTTTTCATGTAAATAAAATAAGTCATAACTTTTGACACCTATTTTTAAGATTTTCGATTGTACTTCAATTTTACAGTCATATTCAGTCATAAAGTCATTACCTAAAATACCGTCAGCTTTTATGTTAAGGTTTGCGATATGAAATTTATGTCTAGGTAAATCGTCAAGGGAAATATTTGCTGTTCCTAAGGTCAGCATCTGAGATTGAGAACTGGAAATGCCTTGAATAGAGACTATATTCAATTCGTTAACGCAAGCGGAACCTATTTTATCTTTACGTATAACAGATATACCGGCACCGGTATCAATTAAAAGAGTCACAGGTTTATTATCTATGTGGAATGTAGCATGTAACAGATTTTCAGGAGGTACATCATTTAAAGCGGAAATAGAAAATGATTCAATATTCTTATTGTTCGATTTCGACTAACGTTTATTTTTCTTATAGTGGTATTTTGAATGCGATTTAGTAGTTTGAGATACAGCGGGCTTATAAGATTCAGTGATATTTTGAGATACAGTGGGGTTAGAAGATGTGATGAGATGCTTAGATTCAGAGGGTTTTGCAGATACATCGTTCTTATTAGATATAGTAGATTCAGTGGGATTCAAAGATACAGTGGGCTCATAAGAAATGGTAGAGTTTGTATTACAACCTAAGGTTTGGGACTGGCTACCCTGTTTGTAGGTCTGTATAAAGCTAGCTTCAAAGTCAGTCTGTGTGCCAGCTTCTTTGCATTGCCTCCGATAGGCTGGTTTATTATGCAAGGATGTAGGCACAGTGCTTTGTAACACTCGACTTGAATTTGGAATTTGTGGCGGCATTGAATAGTCTAATAAGCTGGGTTCGTTAAGTAAGAGCTGGAAGCGATTTCCAACGAGTCGCTCATTTCGTTGGTCGCTTCTTAGTTTAAATGGCGGATTGGTGCAGGGAGAGCGCGCTGTTTATTTTTTTCGTTATATGCCCTCTTGCGACATTCGTTTATTGAGTGCCCAATATTTTTGCAATACGCACATGTTTTTGGAGAAAATCTAGGCTTAGGAGGCTTAAATGGAATATTTGGGTTTCGAATACATAGGTAATTATTTTGATATGCACTACTCCTTATTGCTGGCCTAGGGGTTGGAAGTGGCCTAAATAATGATTGCCTAGCTTTGTTCATAGCCCTAATTTGATCTTCCTGCATTGCGAAACGACCTGCTTCTCTTAAAGTATTAAAACCCTTTGTTCTAAGCATTATACCCATGTCTGTAGAGAGACTGTTGAGAAATATGCTTAAGGCGGTTTCCTCGGTAGTCGCTACACGTCCGTCTAATGTCGAATCACTAATTTCTGAATGTAGTTTCTCTAAGATTTTGCAACGACAAAGATCTACTCTATGATAAAATTGCGTTAAGGACTCATCGGGTCTCTGAAAAATTGATTGAAGTTCTAAATTCAAATGTTGAATTGTCATAGTATTCGCGAATCTTTCAATAAGAAACCTCTTTAGTTCATCCCACGTTTCGTACGTTTTACACCGAACTTCTGAGGCCGCGATGCCTTTAATATTATTTAGAGCACAAGTTAACAAAGTCTCCCTTTCGGGCGGAGATGACAGTTTAAACACAGTATCACAGGACCGAATGTAACCGTATATTTCGTCATGATTGTTTGTGTCGAATAAAGGAATTAGATTGATAAGTGTTGTAATATTTACTGGTGATGCCTTCATTATGTTTTTGGTCTTTAATGAAATGATAATGATTAAAAATGTAGAATGCGTGTGTAGTTAGATATGAATAATGTAATTAAATTATATATAAAATATAGTAATATAGGATAGAATATATAAAACACAAAATATAGAAAAGTAGGAAAAAGAATGAGCCACAAGTAAAATGCCACTTACCACAGTAACACGAACCACAAGAGCATAGTATCGGCGAAAACTATTAAAAGCCTAAGGCTACCGTACTAGGCGATGCTAGTCCTTTGTACGTTTGTTTCGTCTTGCTACACAAGTAGATCCTACCGACTGCGCCAAATTTGTTATGAGGCAGTGACAAAACTTGTTTTTAAACTAACAAAAACTTTATTTAAAATTATGCTTACAAAACTAGAGTTAGAGTGAGAATATGGAATGGAAGTGTCTTTCAAGGGATCGGGGCTTGATACTTAAAGGTTTGGGTATTGTCGTTTAAGAGTAGGGATACATTTAGTGGAGCAAACTAATTAATCTTAATTTATCGTAAACAGATGGTTAAAAGAAATTGTAACTTGATACTTAAAGGTTTGGGTATTGTCGTTTTAGAATAGGGACACATTAAATGGAACAACTAATAAATCTTAACTTATCGTAAACAGATGTTTAAAAGAAATAGTAACTTGTCGTTTAAGAATAGGGATACATTAAGTCGAACAAACTAATTAATCTTAACTTATATCGTAAACATATGTTTAAAAGAAATAGTAATTAGTTAAATAGAAATATTTATAATACAGTGGGGACTACATAACAGCAGTCTGGCATTAGTTCTAATAAATGTATAATTATTTATTGCTCTAGAAATATTATTGATTTGAACAAGGCCACCATGTGGTAATTATGGAAATATATAGTTTGTTTACTTCCAATGGGTAGTAATTGTAAATATTACTGCTATTACGACACCAATGGAATGTTTAGTATTGATTCATGTTTAAGATTATTTTAGGAACTCTGGTGATAAATGCAATATTTAAAAAAAGAATTGAAAGTTGTAAATTGAGTGAAACTTCTTTAGGCGCATGAGGGTAAAATTTAACGTATGAAACGCATTTATTATTATCGTCACGAAGATGTGCAGCGTTTTTTCGAAATAGAGAGAGCCTTGAGGCTGTTTGAGAGAGAGTGAGAAAGGGCGAAGTAGCATGAAGCAAATAGTCATGGAGCAAGAGTAAGAAGCAGGCAAGTGAATTAGACCGAGAGAGAAAGAGTGAGATCAAGGGAATATCGCATCACCATGGACCGAGTGGGAGAGAGCTATAGTGAAAAAGATTCAGTAAAAATATACGCTTCGGGAAAATATACGCTATTGTTTGATGTATTCGTACTGTAGTTATGTATTAGAGCTTTAGAGTGCAATTCTGTCGCATAACGTCTTGTGTAGTAAACGCAGATTTTTATTTATTTGTATTATCACTAGCACGTATAGCGTGTAGACAGTGTGAATATAGATATATGTACATTACATGGAGTCATCATATTATACTGGTACATGATCATCTATTGGGATCATCTTTTACCTTAGTAATAATAAATTACAAAGGAGTTTCACTTCTGACATGTGTAACTTTGTACACACGATTTTTTTTGTTTTTAATTAACAAATTGCTTAATTTTAACTATATAATGTAGTATTCATGTGATGATTTCGTTATAATATAATATAAGAATTGACTAAGTTGATATGTTTCTATGTAAAATTACCTTACCTTTTAACACAAATTTGCACCACATACGTGGCAGAAGTTTAGACTGTACGACAGTTATATTTTTGCACCATATTCTTGGAAATAAATAATTATTGCTACCAAAAAGTTACCTTTATAAAAACACTATGGAATCTTGTCCATAATTTTTGTCTCTAATATGAGGTAAACGTGGCAAAAGATTACTTAAGTTCGGTTTATAGTACGTTTATAAATGCTTACCTCTTTATCCATATACACTTAAAATGAAACTGAAGCTGTATAGTTTTTAACATATTTATATGTTTACAAATTCTTATCAAATCGATGATCTTGCACTAAAAATGATTTTAATAATCCAATAAAAATATTATTGGTAATTATAAATGTTGTTTACGCAATTTGTTTGAGGACACCGTGATAAAGATCTCATAAACTAGATTTATTAGTTCGGCCACGCGGTTTCACTTGTAAATACGGACGTACAAACTCTACGTATACGGGTACGTGGACTTGGTTGATACAGTTTACCCTTTTCTTAGCTCTATGAAACTACAATGGCTTTCGTTTACATTTGGCCGCCATCGGAAAAATCAATTTTTAATAAAATAAAATGTGCATGTTTTTTGTATTACATGGCAAGGACAGCAATTCGGCAGTACTTATTTGTTAGTGCCTATAGTTGTTATTTAATTTATTGTATTGTTTATGATGTAATTTTGTTTTTCCTAATTCATTTCATGTTTCTTTTTTTGTTTCGTCTGTAAATTTTAATCATTAATTGTACACTCTTGTCAATTTAGGGTCACCTGTTAAGGCAGGAGTGTTTTTATACATAAATAACTTACACTGGAATAGTTCACACACTTTTAGTTCTTTTAATAAATACGAAAATGAGGTAGAAAAAACTACAACATATATTTTTCGGTTTAATTCCACTTCCGTGGAAAAATATTACTTTTCCTGTGATTTATATTTCACTACTAATGTCTGTTATTTACTCTTTTTGGAACGAAGTTCCTTACGGCAGGCTTGAGGATAGGGATTTTGCTGCGCTACCGAACTGAAAAAAATGTGATAGTAAAACCGTAAGAAAAAATCCGTGGAAAAAAGTGCGTGGAATAAAACCGTTAAATGAGACGTGCGCAGGCGCGACAGTCGCATACACAAGCGAGTAGTGTATAATACCTTTCTCTTTCTCCCTCTTTCTTTTCGTTCTCTCATCCCTTCTCTTTCTATTACCACTCCACCCCGCCAATGCGTAGTATATACTCATGAATTCATGGACAAGCACGTGGCGAATACACATTATAGATACATTTTACTCGTGAGTAGCCACGTTTATTTTGCAATTTCACACACTACATCATTTTTTTCGTATCTTCAATAATTACTATTTTTAAATAATATATTTGAATATGAGGACTGGATGTTGATTGTTGACGTTGCGCCTACCAGCAATTGCTGTTTACTATCGTACCTACATACATCGTATCCCAACTTTTGTAGCAGCTGATGTGAAACTGATCTAAAACTGACGTGCATTTTTATTTTCATGTGTCTTTTTAAGAGAATACTAATTACATATTTTTATTGCTTTCTTTAGTTTTGTTAGTCTAAATAACTATATGTATTATTGCACTTCTCGCTTACCTTATTTAATTTCATTCTTTTCTCACAGTGGTTGCGTGGAAGAGATCGCTCGAAAGCCGGCCGGCCGCCAGTTGAACTTCTTTTCTCAATATATGCAGTTTGCCAAAGCTTGCCAACGCTCGAAAAATTTAACACACTGATCGATATTTGTAATTATGTAAGAAACATACATATATAATATACATGTATACTAGTTTTATTTTAGGAGTACATTTTCTTAACACATAGGTAATTATTTAACTAACGTATACAAATATTGTAAATTCTATTTTAAAAGAGTAAGTGTGGAGTTTCTTGCCCGTTCTTCTCCACACGAAACTGCCTTTTGGAAGGGTTATGTAGAATCATCTATAGACAGTCAAAACCGTTTACGACGACATCGTTTAGAACAACATACCGGTTATATTGACCAACATCAATAGCCCCGGCTGAATTCTTTTGTACTAGGTTCTTAATAAATATGTTATCGGCTATTACGACTACCGGTTATAACGACTAAATATGAGTAGTCCCTTCGATGTCGTAATAACAGATTTTGACTGTATTACATTTTATTTAACGTTCAAAAATGGTTTGGACATTTTAGGTGGTCTAATTGAAATAATTGTAGTTCTAGAATACTCCCTATTAACTTTTTTATTTAGTTTGATTACGCTCTTTTAATTGAAGTAAAAATAAATGGGTCTTCAGATTGCATCCGTTTCTTTGATAATTGTTAGTTTTTATGCAATTAGGTGATCAGTTTGTCGCATTTGAGATATGCCGGTTTCCTTCACACGGCCTGCGATCGATTCGACCTCAGGGATGAGATTTGGACGCTGAAGTTTAATGGCTAACACTGCTAAACTGATGTTCTCTTTCGTCTCTTTCAGTCAAATTCTTATTACACTATGATAAAATGAGCCAAATTAGTAAATCAATTATCCTTAGGTTTAATGCCTGCCGAGGGCCCATCTTAAGAGCCTGTGAGGTATTTTTAATGCATACCAGATCTTTGAATAGCCGAGGGATTTGAGTGTGGATCCTGCCCCAGTCCCCGCGTCAAGCTCAACATCCATAACGCGGGTCTGCGAAGGCGCATTATCACTTCATTAAACAAAATGTAATTCAATGGAGACAGGGATTATATATAAACCTTAAATATATAGATTCAATATTTTAAAGTTTAAAAAAACACATGTTAATAAAATAATTTCAATTTATTCTCAATATTTATACATCATATTTACAAGAGTATTTTGCACCTATATTATAAGGCACCGCAGGGAAGCTTAGTGTTCATTACAACTGGTTAACAAATATACAAACAAATTACACGAGTGCTTACATTTACCATATCCAGCATCAGCACTATATAACTCCCAATAACGACTTCAATCGGGTTTGATACCACGCGATCCCAACGCTAGAGAGAATTGAAATGCACTCAAATTTCCATTTGGAAGTTATAGAATACCGACGCAGTCTAAAATTTTATTAAAGCGCTATTTACATAGAGAAAGTTTAAAAAATATTATAATTATATTGTCAAGTTTGTTTTTATATTCAAATATATTCTATTAAGGCCGCATCAGACATGTTCTTGTAAAACAAAACTCTCTCCATCTAAATTGAGCTCAACTATGTATAAGTGAGATTATACATTACATATATTAATAAAGTCTATTTTATGTCACATGTTTTATCTGCTTCCGCAGATGAAGTCCTTTGGAGTAGACACTTGGGCCGTGGGGTTCCAACGCACAGGAGTTCAGTTGGCTCCTGGTAGAATATTACGGGTGACCCCAGAGCTGGTTGTCTTTCTCAATGGATAAGTATCGCTTTACAAGGTAATGCTATCAGAGTTAATTTTACAGTACCACAGGGACCAAACTTTGAAAATTAGTTTTCTATTATTAATATTTAATTATTATTATTTTTTAGTTTATTAGTTAACTTTTATTGTGGTTTCTTGCGATACTTATACGTTAAATACAGTGAGGAAATGCTGCCAGCCTTAAAGGAGCACTGCTACTTTTCTAGGTCGGTTAAGATTATAACTTTCCATATAATCTGTTAGAAGATCATTTATAAATCTAATGGGCAAGTAAGTGATCAGCCTCCTGCTCCTGACACACGCCGTCGACTGTTTATCATACGATGATTTTGAGTTAAATGTGCACATAAACAGAAAATTCATTGGTGCCGCCGGGGATCGAACCTACGACCTCAGAGATGAGAGTCGTACGCTAAAGCCACTAGGCCAATACTGCTTTAGCAAAAGCTACATAATTATTAATACCTTTGTTTCCTGTGACTGTTTTATAGGCTTTTGATTGCCTATTTAATTGCAGAATTACTTAAGCGTTAATCTCACTTATACATATTTTTATTGAAAATATAATTTGATCTCTATTTAAAATATTATTTATATACATATTCTGACGGTAATTTGTGATAAACCGTATATTACGACTAGTTATACGTCAGATATATTATCTATAGTCCAGTTTTTGAAAGGTACATCCATGAGTCTATAATCTATGAAGATATAATTATAAAAATGTATGTATACAAAATATTGCAAAAACTATTTAATAGACTAAGTAAGTATGGAGTTTATTGCATTCTTCTCCATATGAAACCTTTTGGAAGGGACAACTAAAGTAATTCTTTTAAATACCTTATAACTTAGTTACTGTAGTTTTTACTTGCAATGGTGCTTTTTTATAAGGCCGAATTGAAATTAATGATTTCCTTGACTATGAATTGCTAAAACGATATCAACAGTTCTTTGAAACTGCGTTAAAAGTTAAACTTCATACAGAAAAAATGGTTTAACATTATAACTAGATTTTAGTTTATAATACCATGTAACGTACCTTTACATCGGTTATCATTTCAACAACTGTTGTTTATAAAAGATTTATTTGTATTGTGTCCCTATTAAGTTTCTTGTTCTTAGCCATTAAATAAATGATTTAAATACAGCAAAACTACCGCCACAATTCATGATTTTTGTGTCAAACAGGATTCCATTTAATGATTTTCAAATCGAGGTTAATTCATCAAAGTCAAATTGTCGAATTTGGATTGACATTTACATAAATGTCATAGTATCGCAATGTACAGTAAAATTCGATAATGTAAATCCATCAAAATTTCCTAAAACTACTTTACATTTACAAGGAACAAATAGCTTAAAATATACAATGGTAGATTTGGTATACAAGCCGGTGTGAAATGACGTCACAATGAGATCAATTTAATTAGATCCAAAATTAATACAGACAATTGTATTGTATGGCTCATATCGTCACGTGATTGGTGATTTTTGACGTAATAGAAAAAAACTTGAGATATTTTGAACTAATTATATGGAGAATCCGTCGAAAGAAAGCCTTCTAAATACTACGTAATTCGCTATCAAACGAGTAAAGACAATATTTGTTTAAAAGATATTTACGTTTGAAGTTATACTTCTTTTGGCGCGTTAGGGAAAAATGATGATAGTGAATTTTTACGATGCGCAAACCGTCACAAAAAACCGACACCCTGAAGTTAGCTATAGTCAACATTTTAGTATTGCAGCGTTACGGAAAAATGATGACAGTAAATTTTAACGATGCGCACGCACACCGTCACAAAAAACCGACACCCTGAAGTTAGCTATAGTCAACATTTTAGTTTTGGAGCGTTACGGAAAAATGATGACAGTAAATTTTAACGATGCGCACGCACACCGTCACATAAAACCGACACTCTGAAGTTAGATACAGTCAACATTTTAGTATTTTCTATCGTTAGTGTCGTTTTTTATACAAACATAGAATGAGGCGAAAGAAAACATTTTTGAAAAGAAATTTATCTTGCTAGGCCAAAGTATAACTTTTAACACACGTTTTTTGATACTTATCGGGACAATGTGTATAGAATTGATCACGTGACCAACCATGAGCCTTAACAATTTTATATAGCGACAATTATTTTTGGTGATGGTACCACTATCTGTCAATTGAGGGTACTCTAGAGATTAAGATCAATCAACTTTGTCAAACTTCTCAGCGTCATTTCAACCGGCAGAGAGATTTCATTACAGTCTATCGTTGAATATCACAGAGTTGTGGCACGTCGACTAGTTGTGCCCGCTCTACGGCGACTAAGCATCCCCCGGGAGCGACTAGGAGTGGCGCGGAGTTCCCCACCCACACTTTCTTGACGTCTTCTGTGCTGTGCTGCGGTGGTGATATGTACCCACCTCTGAAAAAATATTTAATATGATTAGTTATGTCATTAAATATATAAATATTTATCTGATATGTTTTCTATAAATATAAGAAATGTATGAATCCGAAATGAAAGGAAATTTACACGCCATAGTTGTCATCAAGCAAAACCCAATTGTGCTACTTTAACAAAATAACTTATTCGTCTCTTTCTGTCAAATGGTGTATACGCTGTGATAAAAAAGGGTAGATGAGGGGCAATTAAACGGTGTAGTAAGCCTGATTTGTTATATAAACTTTTATGAAACTGATAGTTCTGTAAGTAATGCAATTTATTCTGAAGACAGGCAGGTTTTTGACAGTAACTCTTTGTATAGTTACTCAAACCTTTTCGACGCTGCTTCATTTAAATCAAAAATGTTAGTGACTTGATTGAATACCGATCTTCAATTGTCTAGAGATTCAATTAACTCTCTGATTTAACTTCTTTACTGCGATATATAAACATCTATTTTACTAACGAGGGAGTGATATTGCAACATAAAACACAATACCCGTTGACTTGATAAATATAGCGTCATAGTGATTAATTTGTCTAATAGAAACAAAAAGTTTCGTCCTGTCTTTTACTTCACATTCTCACCTCCCAAACTTTTAAATGGATCTGATCTAGATATATGTACCATTTAAAACATACCTAAGTTTTCTATCAGCGTGTAGAAGCGCATCAGCCCTCAGTAGCCTGACAGCTACAGCCACCAGAAGGAATAGTATGAGAGCCCCACAAACAGGCACCGCTATGGTCGCAGCTTTGAACCACACTTCGCCGTTGTAACTGGCGCCTCTTTCACTCGCAACCGCGTTGCCTTCTGAAAACAGATTTTATTAGTACCTTCGTAGTCCAATTAAATAATGATGCGGGTCGTAAATCACACGAATAATGGTTAGTGTACAGGTTATTTCCTTTCACGAATTGCTTTTCGCGTAATCTGCTTAATACATAATTAAGTTAAGCAGAGATCAGGCAAATTATGTTTATTTGTTCTTCATTAAAGTAAGTTTTTCTTTCCGTTGGAAATTAATAAAGCAAGCGTTTAATGTTATGTTAATATTTCTCAGTTTTTTGTGTCAATAATATAGTAATAGGTATACTTGACACGCCACTGTTTAGTAATTTAAGTCATGTTATGTCTCTTTCACAGAATCTTACGAATATTTATTTTTCTGCCATTAATTACTGAATAAATATAATTTTTAAAGCCAAGGTGACTGCATATTGCGGGACAGTATTTAGACCATAAGTTTTAACAGCAACTATGGATAACTTAACTGTTCTTATTACTATGACATTTTGATTATTAATATGCCATTTGCCATATGACTGATTGAGCGTTTTTTTTATAATTAATCAATTTGAATGTACTTTCTTTAAATAAACGATATATTAATATTAATAATAATAAATTATTGGGAATAAATCTCAATTATATTCACAATAGACGGTTAATTTAACTATTCAAAATTTTATCGAGAAATGTATAACCGAGACGCAGTGACTTTTCCATGATACACTATCAGAATGAACTTCGAACCCAATTTTGCACTGATATAAAGTCAGAAGTCAAGTGCGTTAACAAATATCAGACGAAGGTTGTTTGTTATTCTTAACAATGTTATCAACACGGAAGCGATATGAGAACGATAAATACAAATTCTTGACAAAATCATTTCTTTATTCTGAATGTATGTAAAACGGATTTAATGAAAACATTCATTAGAAAAACAGAGAAATATGTTTCCCGGCTATTTTGGAAATGAATTAAGCCTTCGATATGGACATAGCAGTTAAATATTTGAAAAAGGTTCAATGTTTAAAATATATAAGTAGGCGGCGTGTCCCTGATATAGTAGAAATTAATAAAGCCTTTGATACGGATGTAACTGTCTGATTTTGAAATACGTTCATGACATACAAATTAAGGCGGCCTGTCCCCGATATATTGGAAATCAAAAAAGCCTTTGAAGGGATGTAGAATTCTGATGCCATTTTGAAATAAGTACGAGAAATACAAATTTTCCCCTAAATATGAATAAAACAATTACTGATGTATTGAGTTATTGATGGTACTGTCCCAAGGGATTTTTAGGTACCTACAGGAAATCATACACAATAGAAATCGGAAATAGGACACTCTTACTATGTAGACACAATAAGATACCAAGAAAGTATCGCTATCATGAGTGCGTTAGCCGGAACAAAATTATTATATCGAATGCAAGAATTGCATTCTTAATAAGCTATCATTCGCATAATAATCGCACTATTCAAATTAATTTCTGCTAAGCCGTTACATGAATCGTTACTATCGTGTCTTGAAATATGGTTACAAAAAAACAAATTTACGCTATATTTTTGTAATATTGTATAATGTTCTAAAAATTTAAAAAGTTTGGCCTCTGTGGCAGTTATGAGATAATTAATAAGACTATATGCTAGATGTTTATTTATATATGTATGTATATTGTATAGCAAATAGAGCGAAATAATCTTGTATATTAAGCTCTTAAATATTATTTATTAATTTAGATAGAGCTTTACTATATAACGATGTTTATTTAAAAGCAAGATGAAGCTTCGTTATTAAAATATTAATGTCACGTTTTTATGCATACATTTTGATTTAGTTACATTATAAAGTACCGTGGCTTGTGATTAAATAATTATAATTTATACTTGTATTTCTAGCACATAATTGATAATGAGAGAAGTTTCATATATTGACTACCTAACCCGGCAAACGTTGTTGGTCCAGACACAGATATTGCAGGATATATTATTAATGGCAAATCAATTGTAGAACGAAAAGCATACAAATGCGTAAAGCCGTTTCGGAGGAGTTATCTTGCAAACTGACACGAGTTTACAGTAATATACAACAAGTAAAGTCGCGGAAATATTTTATATATTATGTAAAATGCTAAGATATTCATGTCACATCGCCTGAGTCACAGTTTACATTAGATAAGTTAACCGCTACAATAATATCTTTGTTCGAGGAAAACAGACATATATCAGTGAACATATGTTTAAGATGTGGGAATATAATTCAGCAAACACATATATGCTAAAGCCGTCCCTATACATTCTTATCCCAAAGTAAAACCTGGTTCAAATAAAAGGATAATCACGATAGTTTATGGACGAAATTCTTCCCTAAGATGGCCGAAAGCAAAATCCAATTCCAACCATATCACATGTCGACCTGATAACCTTTTTTGCAGTCAGTTAAAACCGATAAAAATAAAGCTTGAACGAGCAGCTTAATCTCAAGAATATACTATTAAAACTATATTAACAATAATAATTCAGTGGTGCTACAACCGCACTTGGTTCTGGTCTTCGAACCGAAGTATAACGTGACAAATCCAGCATGCCTTAGACCCAGTCGATGAAGTGTGTCAGGCACAAAAGGCTGACCTTAATAATAATACAGTCCGTTTATTTCCAATCTGTACAAATGTTGACAATATATTTTTTATTTTTACTTGTTATCCTTTCTTCTTTAAGTATTATTGATCGGATCCTCTTCAAGGGTATATGAAAAGAAAGGCCAGGTTTTTATAAATATTTCTATCCATGTCTCTCTTTCTCCATTCGCTTTCTGCTGACGTGTCTATATATTTTTCTAAGACACCCTTTTCTCTTTCATCACCTTGTTTATGTTCCTCTGTATCTTAATATGTGTTTATCATCATATAACAGAAACAGATTTTGACTACCTACCTACCTAGGTTATAGAGTTTTGAATAAATAAAATGTTAATTCATACCTGAATCAGTGGCGGTTAAGTTTAGACGGGCTCTGGCCAGCGGGCTGTCTTCGTGATTGCAGAGATCCTTGAAACAGCAGAGAAGCAAGGAGTACTCCCGTGGAGGTGGACCTCCTGATGAGGGAGCGTTCTGGCAGTGTGACAGTGCATCTTCTTCTCTGAAAAGGTTTAAATATATGTTTAAAAATACAATTTTGAATATACTAGTAATTAAGTATAATAAAAGATTCGACACAGCAGCGTATGTTATATTTTCGGGAAAATAACATATACAGAACCGTATTGGGGCATAGGATATGCCCCAATACGGTTCCCAGGAAAATGGCGGGTTATTTAAACAAGGCTATATAAGGATTTTAAATACACAATAAACGTTCTTCAACAATAACTCAAAGTCTCAGCTCGCCCACGCAGAATACAAATTGTGTTTAACTTTGCAAATCTGTTATTTTTTTTTACAAAACTCTTAAAAATAGATGGAACATTTTTTAAACTTGTGCGGTCATATATTTGTATTTTTCACATTTAATAACCATTTAACTATTTTTACATATTATAGTAGAAATGGATAAAAAAATATGCATGCAGTGTATGATAAAGTTTCTTTTGTAATGAATTCAAATAAAACTTTCTTAAACTTAATAGTAAAACTTAGTTAAACTTAATAGAATAAAAAATATTACGCGCAAAATCGTGAGAAGCAGAAATTAATTTATATAAAAAAAAAATTAAGCAAATGTGAAGTTTTATCTAAATTGAGGAATTTGAGTCCTCAAAATCTTTGACTAAAAGCTCTCGTCTAACAAGCCTATAATATTCAAAACACGCAACCGATTAGCTATTAAACGATTTATCTAAATCGTCCCAAACTTCTCGAAATATTTGATTAAAATGTCCCGCGAGGTTCCCACGAGAAATGTCACTATTCAAATTAACTTTATGCTTTTAGTCCAAGAATATGGTGGGCGTCAATTAGAGATGCGAAATTAATATATTATAAACGATATGTGTCGTTTATAATATATTATAAACGATATGAAAGCCTATTCTTTTTCTACACATCACCGTGAACTGTTGAAGAAACGATTATTGTATACAAAGTCCCAATATATACACACGTGGTATTATGCGTCCTTTACTCTTTACTAAACGGATTTGAATGTAACTTTACAATAATATAGCTCATACATATAACATATCTATGATATATAGATAATGTGTACATTTTCCCTTTGAAAGCCATACTGTATACACGTTAATGTTAAAATGAAATAAATAAATAAAAACTTTATTCATTATAGAAATGTTGTGACAAAATCCATATATCTCTAGTCTCCACACGAGGGAGTCCCTGTGTAGTGTGTAACTAGATAACAATTAGTCATCTTTAAAGCAGTTTAAATAAAAGTAGTTTTAGTGTTACAACTAATATAATCAAACAGAAGTATATATTATATATATATAGGATATTATGTATGAGTGAATGTGTGAGTGTGTGAATGGATGTGTGCGAGCATGTTTGTGTATGTTTTAGTAATCTCCGAGTCATGCCAATATACGTCATAAGGCTTTAATAGAAACGAACTCCAATTCGGCTAGCGTAATTTTTATATTTGTGAGATTGTATCTGGATACTTTGACTATCACTCGTCAAATAATAAAAAATATAAATATATGTATTAATAAATATCGTCTCACAATCTTTTTGGTAGAACTGTATCTCTTATATACAAATGCGTATATCTAAGGCTACAGAAATGTTAAAAGGGATGGTCTACAATGTACCATATAACTTTTCGTTAAGTAATCTGAAGCTTGTACGAATAAGTCTTTGGATGATACTGTAATCCCCCCTCAAACACCACAAGCTTAACTAACAACAAGTAGTGAGTCTTAAGGGATATTTTTTAAATAACGAATCCTAGAATTATACACCAACAACAACAACAACAACAAAATATCTTTATTCATATAGGTAAACAAGTACACTTATGAACGTCAAAAAAAATTAAATTAATTGTAAATTTACTTTTATTACCAGTTCGCAAGTCCAGGGTGTATCTGGGCCACGTGTTGCGCCATGACCGCTACCACCTCCTTCAACTAATTATAATGGGTAAAATCCAGGGTAAATGGCGTGTTGGTCGAAGGAAGAAGTCATGGCTTCGCAACGTTAGGGAGTGGACGGGTATTGCAAATGCGGAAGAGTCGCTATATCTGGCGCAGGACGGGACGCGTGTCTGGAAACTGACGGCCAACCTCCAGTAATGGAGAGGCACTTAAAGAAGAAGAAGTCAAGGGCGTAGAGCGGGCAAGAAGAACTGGCACCATATTTTATATACATTACATTTGTTTAAATTATGAATAATAACTGTCGAGGAATATTGTAATGAATAAATTGTAGTTGATTTTAATATGAATACCGAAGTGGGCATATAAAATACAATGCAAAAATAACCAACCGTCTTCAGACCGTAAAGAATAACAATAATAACCTCCCAAGCTTCTGGTGTTACTTTAAAATGTCTCCATCGAATTAACATAATCCCCGATTCTTATTTAAATAAACAAGTTTAATCCTAAGTTATGATCAACAAATAATATCTATGCACCACATTTTTAGAATTGGTTTTATTAACTAATCCAAGTCAAAGTGTCAAAAAAGTCAATACTAGTGGACTTTAAAGCACTGAAGTGGAAGAAAAAACCTATGAAAAGGTCCAAGGGTAGGAAGGACAGGATGGCCACTTAAACGGTGGATAGAAGATAGAAAAGCGTTAGCAGGGAGTGAATGGAGAAAGAAAGTCATGGATTATATTTGGAAAAATCTGGATTTTTCTTTTACCCGTGAAAGGGTTCCAATCAATGATACTGAAGGAAGCTGGTATATCCAGTGACACGAAAAAATGTGTATAACAAATCTAAATTGTGTTGATCGGAAATCAACGGGATTATATTATTAGTCCAAGCAAAAATATATTTAGGTAACATTTGCGTGCAAAGATATTTATTAAATATCTCTTAATTGGCGAAGTACGAACTCTTTTCACAATCGCATCCCTCTCACTAAATACAGCACTGGTGGAACTCACTCCAGGCACTCTGCTACTTAGAGAACCGGGTGAGATATAATACGCACTAAAACCACCTCGGGTTCTACCAACAACATCGCAACAAAGAGGTCGGGTCGCTTTCGCAAGACGCTTGTAAGGAGCTGCAACGACTTTCTTAACATGACATAAAATTAAACGTTGGTCTGGTACCCTAAGCTGTCTCGTGAGGTCGTGTCTGTATTCCTCGGCGCAACCAACATTGTTTTATGTGCGTATGAGCACTTACTCACTCTAAAATCAAGGAAATAAAAAGATGTCTAAAAATATTGATAGTAAACACATATGTAATAATATTTAAGAAAAAAAATATTTCTTGCTTCTTTAATTCACAAAAAGAGTGCGACTTACAATGAATTACAATACCAATACAATTATTAATAATAAGTAATAATTATAAGTAATATTATATTAACCTAATTCTCTACAATACTAATCAATAGCTTAAACTAAGTTAATGTTCATTAACTCTTAGGATCTGTTTCACAATGTACGGATAAGTTCTACATAAGTTCCAAATAAGCTATTTGTTATATATTGGTAGGATAAAAACTATCGTTGCGTTTCACGACTGTCAGATAGCGCTACGCGAAGTTTCTTATTCGGAACTGTTATATTCCGAATAATTTATGTGTTGCACAGCTTTTTGGTACTTTGACCATACATTGTGAAACAGATCCAGTGTTGTATAATATTTTGACACTATGTTCATGTGTATAAGTATGTAATGTAGTTCAAGAAAAAAATATAAATTTAAATGAAAATGAATTGAATTGTCCGGTAGATTTAGTTTGTTCGTTGGAAAATCGTTCTCTTTATTACTTAGAATGATTGATAGCAAGATACTTCTATGTACTAACATGCATACATGTTTTCAGTTCAGTGGCCGAGCTATCTGCCGGCCTTTGACTCAACTTCGTCTCCCTTATCTCAGAAACGAGGACAAAGATGCAATCGGCCATTTTACTAGTCACCGCGTCAATAAATTGCATTACAAGTTTAATGAACGAATTGCAGTCATTTATTTAAATAAATAGACGTTAAACTAACTACGCATTAAAACAATTACGAGCGTCTATTTTAAAGACATAAGTCTCTTTCTCTTAAACTGTGTTTACGCTGTGATGAAAAGAGACGCTTTATTAGAATTATTTCTTAAGCATCAGTTATTGAAGTTTAGATTTACAAGAGTACCTACTAAAGCGACTTGATTAGAAATGACAGAATATAATCTAGTCAAAGCGGGATAAAAATGTTTATGGTGTTCTTTGATAGGAGAAAGAATATATCAAAATTAAATAAAACGTAATTCTTAAATTCGTATAACGCAAAGGACAAAGACATGATACAAGGAAATAGACATATAAAAAATATGATAAGCGGTACTGTCCCTACAACACGCAGACAATACGAGCGAAATCAAGTAGGCAAGGTACAAACAAAAAAAACTAAAAAAAAAAAAAAAAATTGTATAAAGAATTTAATTATCGGTACTGTATTTTAACTCTACTCCAGCCAAGGCCAAAGAACCATTAAACATGTATTTTGTGTGTCTCAGAGTATTTACTTATTTACACGTCTTCGTAACCTTAAACATACATATAAAAAAACACGGCCTTATAACAAACGATTTCTTCCAACCCTTAGTATGGTCAAATAAACGCTTAGACTGTAAACTACAATAAGTGCATACATAATTTAAATAAATATGTAACACTAAATAAACTAAACTAATATAAAAATAAGTTATTATTAATATTTTCCAAAATATTGACAATTATTCAAATTTTAATAAAACCATCTCAAATATCCATCTCTATATTTACATATTAAATGCATTATAAATAAAAAACATGATAAATTAAAACAAACAATTTTAGTAATCAAATTCTTAACGAAGCGGGCCGATCGTTAATGTAGATAATGAACGGCGGACGATTGCCAAAAACGAGCAAAAATTTAAAACAAATAAAACCAAATGGAACCAGTTCTTTGGGCCCGATCCGAATAAGATAATCAAGCAAAAAGTTGGTCATGAGCGAACACGAATGAAGAATGGGCCAGTTCAGGTATGAGGAGAAATTGTAAAATAGTTAGGACCAATTTAATACCACTAAATAGGAGTTCGTTTTTTGTTTCTATATATTATACATATGTTATATGACATTGTAATTCGCGATAGGATTATACGAAGCTGGTACTGGGCTGATCAATTTTAAAGAAAGCATAGATAAATGCCTATCTCATACCTACCTTTGGATGGTATTTTTTTTATAGAACAGGGGGCAAACGGGCAGGCTTGATGTTAAGTGATACCGCCGCCCATAGACACTCTCAATGCTAAATAATAATAAGTATTTCTTTGTAACAAAGAAGACGACGGTTGTTCCAAGATTTATTAATTATGCAACAACTATAATACAACTATTAAGTACATTGATAGGCATTCCAGTGTGACTTATTATGGAAAAGCTGCAATTATTAAAAGACCGACAGCGCACTTGCGAGCTCTCTGGCAATGTGAGTTCTAAGGGCGGCATTATCACTTTACATCAGGGAAGCCTCCTGACAGTTTGGCCCTGTCATATAAAAAAATACGCCTTAGTTTTATCCTTTTTTCAACTGTTCTTTATATTACTTATTATTTTAACGTTTTACCCTCTCTAGAGGGAAAGTTTACATTTAATGTATGTTTTATTACTTCTGTGTGTAAACATACACAAAACGAATGACCTCACGACGTCATCTATAAAAGCCAAATAAGAAATATTAATTAATCGTTTCATAAATATGATGTTGAAACCGCTATAAAGCAATCGAAACGACCGAAGACAAGACGATTGAAGATAGTATGGTATATTTAGTTGAACATCTGAAGGATGATAAGCGATATTGATGGATGACGATGCAAGTATGCAACAAAGAAATAATTAATTTTCTGATGAAAGTCAACAAATCATGAGACTGGTTTACTATATATATTTTTACTGTGAGAACCAAAAAACAATGTTTTAAATACTCTTTATGTATGATTTTTTTGAGATTTCTGCGCATGAAGCATGATCGTTGTACATAGAGAAGTTTTAATGTCAGGAAGTTCTGCGTTAAATTTTATAATAATATACTTTTAGACTAACATCTTATGTTTTATTAGTAATCATAACAATCAAATATACAGTATTTACAATCTTCCTAACTTACTAAAGCACTACCTTAAAAAAACTGGAGCAGCCACAGAGCAGGCGAAAAATAATAAACTGCTCAAATATAAACTTCGATTCTGTTTCCTTTGGAGTAGAGACTTTTGGGCCGTGGAGTGGACATGCGCTAATTAAACATTTAAGTTCGGGTCTGGTACATGGTACCGTTGAACCCATAGCTGGTGCTTTCTTCGCTCAACAAATAAGTATGGCAATACAGCGAGGAAATGCTCCTAGATGCTTTTTAGACTTACTACATATCACTACATAGTATAAAACAAAGTCGCTTTCTCTGTCCCTATGTCCCTTTGTATGCTTAAATCTTTGAAACTACGCAACATATTTCTTAATAGATAGAGTGATTCAAGAGGAAGGTTTATATGTATAATAACATCCATTCAATAGTGGAGAAGTACTGTTATTTTTGAGGTTTCTAATGTGATGTCGTAAATAATTAAATTTTTCCGCTTACATTGCAAACGCAGGCTGAACCCTACGAGTTTTATCAAAATAATGTACTAAGTATTGTACACATTGAAAAGGTCTACAGAAAAGTCCGTGATGGTATATGTCTAATGTCTATATGGTATATGTCGCGTATATTATCGGAGGTTTCCAGCGACGGAAATAACAATACATAATAAAAACCTAACCTGCTTTTCATCAGCATTGCACCCGTGCGAAGCTGGGGCGGGTCACTAGTAACCTAAATTTATAATATGATGGTAGTAAGTAGTACCATACCACTGAGGTCCCACTGGAATACGAAAGCGACCCCGGTGCTCTTTGATGCAGTAGTTTGTACTACCCGAGGTGATTTTTGTGGGTAGGTACAGCTCACCCAGTTCTTTCAGTATCAGAGTACCTAAAATGAGGCGAGCCCCATATACACCTGCTGCATTAATTGTGGGGTCAATGCATTTCAGCTTTGGTTTAAGAAAAACGTGGGTTAATATACATTTTCCGACGCAATTTATTTATCAGCCGAAAGCCAATAAAATAAACACGCCATGAAAATTAAATTTGTGCTAGTCTGGTTTAAATACCTTTAATTACACTAATTAAAGTAACAGTAATAAGAACTTAATTAATTATTCATGTTAATAATGTTAATTAAAATACGACCTGTTTCGAGTTTTTTAACTTTTATTGAAATATTTATAAATATAAAAAATGCTTGATGAAATAATGTGAAAATATGTAACACACATACATATCGATTATACAAGAACCTGTCTAAGCCACAAATGTTTGGTAAGTGTAGATTTATTTTCTACTTTAAAAAAAATAAAATGAACAAATCCAGCTGATTAAGATCTACAAGCTTACAAGTCGTTTGGGGTTTAAAAGCTCATTTTTGTGTCGCTTATATTCTAATTGCCAATCTCTGTAATTAGTAATGATAAAATCTAACCGCTTCATTTGATAATATAATATGCGAACATTAGATTGTATCACCAAAACATTATTGTATCATATTCTTGCAAATAAATATATTATTATTATTATTAAAATTCCAGAAGTTGCTACTATGTGAGGGATAATATACGAAGTTAAGATTGTATCATTTTAATATCACATTCTTGCAAATAAATTATGATTATTTAATATCACGCTTTTTACTGAACAGTGTTGTCTATGTCACAGTCAACTAGATAATTGGCCATTCAATTAACAGCCTAGCCGTTTAACTAATCGGCGCTTTTAACTAGCTTCCTGAAAGATCTTCAGACAGTTGATAAACAGCTGGGCTTACTTGGATCGATGACGTTTCATTACTCGCCCAGCCTGTTGACTGTTAATTTAAATTTAATTCCACTTTATGCCACTCTCAAACTCGAAACGAAACTCTTCAAACTGTCAATATGATGGCGGTAAACCACAACTTTGATGGTGTTTTCCAAAGTGTCATGCAAAACAACAAGTATAATAGAAAGTCACAATAATAATGTGAAATTGACTTAAGCAATGTAATTTTAAAATAAATATTTTTTATGTAGTATGTTTCATCTATTGATTTATTATTTCTATTAGATAATGACTCTTTCGTACGAATGGCCTAAGCATTAGCCGACCAGTTTTTTAAATGTTGTTACAAATGCTGCGGTTGAATATCTTTCACGCTAGTTAAACGGCGCCGTTTACTCAAAAGGCTAGGCTAATAATTGAACGGCTAATTAAGCTTGTTGACTACGACATCTATATCACATTAAAAACCAAAGAACCAATGTTATTGGGCAGGAAATGAACTGGCTGTGCATCAATAGATTTGTGTCAGGCCGATCATCTACTGCTTATGACCATTATAAATAGTGACGCTATACATACCTTTCAGCTAAATGATGAAGACAACCATGCTTTGAGTGATGTCTTCGAGGTGGAAGTTCACTATAACAGCCTCCACCCTTCCTCGACCGGCACATGTATCCTGTACCAACACACTGGGCTGTATTGCAGTAGCATCTAACACCTTCACTGTCTTTATCCACCTTCGGATCTGAAAACACAAAAAGAAAACTTTAGAAAACATTTCATCAAGGGTCTAAGAATAGATTCTTATTTCATCACTATATGTTAATTATTTTGTCTATGTATTTGCGTGTTGTTACCACAAGAACGCAAGTGCGTGCTCCTATTTCACCATGCCTCCTGCTGATAGAGGACAAGTTTTTGTTTTTAATTTATTTTATTATTTTTAATTACTTAAGATGTAATGATTGCAGCCCCTTACAAACGTTGTGTAAAACAAAAAACTTGGCGAATAGAGTGGCGGAGAGTTTATCGCCAGTTCTTCTCTTCCGTTCTACGCCCTGGATTTGAGAACTGGCAGCTAATGTAAAATTAGAAGCAATTCATATATCTTTTTTGACGTTCATAAGACGTGTACATTGCCTATATGACTACCTATATGAATGATTTCAAATTTTTGATTTATTTCTTTGGTCAGTTAGGTTCTATTAATGCACCTATTACGTACAGTACTATATCACAATAAAACATGAATAAAAATCATCACTCAGTGGTACGAGAGCATTTTTCTTTTCCGACAATCGAAGTATTGGATAATATATCTATCTATATACCTACTCTCGATAATTTCAAACTCTTGGGTCTCTTAATAACCACTAAGGAGACAAGTAAATAAGAGTTTGATCAAATTCGTGGCTTATGATTTCTAAATATAATATATAAATACAATAATTGACAAATTTATGTTATTTATCGCAACTTCAAATTACATAGAGGACTTATTATTGAACCGAAAAAAAATTCAAAGTCTACTAAATACAACTAGAACTTTGGCAGTTTCAAATTATGAAACTCAAGCGAAATAGTCCATCGTATTTTAGGTTAGTCGTAAAATTTTATTCATTTATAAACATTTCATTGCAGGAAACTGTCGTTGCAATAGGAAATACAGTGATCCAATCAAGTTTGTCGACGGTGCGGCGCCCGTGACTCGTAAACTTTGATGGCTATGATTCACCATCAACTATTTTAGTACGCGTGTGAATTTCAATAAAATTCCAATTTCAAATACCGTTTCTCTGGTTTCGAGTACTTCAATATAGTGGGCACCATGATTATGACAAATTAGATTTATTAATAATTAATTTAGATTTTAATAAATAATTCCGCAATTTTGTTTTATATTTATTTACTTTTAATTAGTTTAAATATATCGCTCCAATCTGATATTTTTTTTTCTTAATTAAGTAGGTTTAAGGCATCCCAGTTTCCTTACGATGTTCACCAAGTATAGTTTTGGTACACAGCCTGAGTAGGAACCAACCTCAAGAACAATACAAATTTAAAATAAGGCAAGCAAAAAAATACATAGAGACAAACGCAACACGAGTGAATCATTATAAAAATTGTGAAAAAGTGAACCTTCAAGGCGATGAACCAGCAAATATATTCCATATATGAATAATGCGCACGTCATACAACGAGAGTCCCAACATAAATATCCTGAGAACGGGCCCCGAGCATTCAATGTAAATGCTTCGACTCCAGACGGTGAAACAAAACAAAATTAATTTTGGACGGCCGCTTTATTTGCTTTGGGTCTTAGTAAACCGGACCCCCCCTGACGAGATCCCTCAATGGAATCTTATCGAATCATCGGATAATTAATATATTATTTTAGGTAGTTAAAATATGTTTTATTAATAAGTGCCGTGCTTCGACCCCCACGAAAACTCCTTGTCTAGACTCAGGCTCAGTACCGTTTATTCTTTGATAAAGGTCGTTGACCTAACCGTGTTCTTTCTACATCAGTACAATTGCCATACGAATTTCTCCGAACGCGCTGTAGAAGCAATCGCTCACTAATAAATTAAAAACTTATGAACGCGACTCAGGCACAATCTCTTTAGTCTTTACAAAGCAAAATTTTATTTAGAATATAAATAAAACATATATTTAATCCATATAATCTTAAACTAAATTGTATATAAGAATATTGAAAATAATACAACTAAGATTGGCAGTTAACAGTTAATTCTGGTACAAGTTATAGTTATATGTAGGTATATTTAGTATAGATATCCGAAATCGCTCAAATCTCATGGCGATCCTTAACTAAGAGACAAGAACTTAAGAATTTCTTCTGATGAAGTCTGTCAGGACGTGCCACAAATAAATAATCGAAGCCAACTTGTTCAAGTTCATTGGAAACGCTGAAAAAGTGTTGTCTATCTTTAATTAATCGAGAATGTTATATGCTCAATAACTGAGGTTCTGACGTCTTATTTTTTTACAAATAAATGTACACGTCTTTAAAGCTATGTAATAAATCGCGAGCCCTCTAGCATTAGTATCCATGGTGGTATCACTAAACACCACATAAGCTTTTGCTTATTTCCAATCTATTGTATTAAAAAATCGTAATTATTGAAATATATTATAATCCCTGAGTCTGTGTTTATTATTAAAATATTTAAAAAAAATATCCTTAGAAAACTTACATCTATTTATGTATGCTAAGGTGAGAATTCGCCTGTTCACTAACCATGCTTTATTTAGACTATTTTTTAATATTACTAACGATATCAAACTAAGAAAGCCTTTTTTAATTTCAGCGTTAGACCTTTCACTATGACCAACCGTTTTGAACAAATTGCAGAGATTTGGCTCGTTCAAAATCTATTTAGTCAGAACTGTATCCAACACACAAATATATAGTATTTGCAATATTCTTAACATAGTTATAATAATTACATATAAAAATATGGTAGCAATATACGATATTGCGATAGATATTCGTTGAGCAAGGAAAGCTTTGGGGTCACCGGTGCCATCTATCGACGCCAACTTGACTCGTTAATTAGTTGTGCACTTAAATCGCACAAAGGAGAACAAAAATTAAAGTTGAAATACCTAAATGTCAAACCCACGTGCCGTTCCAGCATTAATCCGTGAAGCGATGCAAATGCGGCGTGAAGCCACAAATATAAGGACCATTACTGTCATAAACAACTATGTCAATAAAAAACGAAGCTCGGATAAGGAGCACTTACTGTATCTCATGTTTTATCCCAAACCGAAGTCATTAGTTGCTCCCTCTCTGTCCCGTCTCGCTTGGTCTCACTCGGGCTATTTATCAATTCCAAATAACATGTCGGGGTTTTGTTTTTATATCCTTCGGTGCGCCATGATTGTTTTTTACACGAAATTGATTGTAAAGCCGACTTAATGATGTTCGTCTAATGTTGGCTCGGATAACGCTAATTTTATGTCTAATGATTTTGTATTTCGATTGATTATTCTAATGAACCTCTGATTTTTATTTACATAAAGTTCAAGTTAAGTTATTATTATTTTTTTATATAAACGGATGCAAACGTGTAGGCTCATCTGATGTTACATGATACCGCCGCCCATGGACACTAACATTCCCAGAAAACTTACAAGTGCGTTGCCGGCCTTTTTAAGAAGTGGTGCTTTTCATGAAGCACCCTAACTTTAAGTAACCAGGATGCTTAGATTGGGACCCTCTCTTGGGAGAGTAAAAATCTATACTTCTAAATTTACTGCCAGTTCTGAGTTCTCGAGAAAAACTGGCAATAAATTCTGCGTCACTCTTTATAATCCATGTAAAGGCTTTGATGTCACCGAGACAGACTCAAAAGGCGATATACTAATTACAGACATGACTGGAATAAGACAGAATATCTGTCCAGATAACGATATTCTCTAGACATTACATCGTAATAAAATGTATAGCATTTTATATATAAACATATATAAAAAGTAAAAATCCAAGAAAAAATATACTTAATTGTAATTATACCAAATACTTTTTTATTATTTAAAAAAAACCAGTTCAATTGCACCGTTTTCACAAAACTGATCTGTCTCTTCCCCCTTCTATCAGCTTAAACCGACTCGATAGAGGAGACAACTGAACGTTTCGTTAGGCAGTTTTTGCCGCGCACCCCCACTATGTGCAACCAGGCCGACAACGCACTTGCGAGCCGTCACATAATGTGTCTGAGGCTTCCTGCCTCCTATTAAATAAAAAAAGGATGAAAGAGTAGTTTAGTTAAAAAAAAATTTTTATTATGTCTAAGCAATTAACAAGAGTATCATAGACTTTATTAGCATGAGGTTTTTATTATCCGATAAGTCAACAAGCCTAAATGTCTCCAATAAAAATCTTTCAACAAAGATCTATTTATTATACAAAGGATCCGATTCGGACTTCGAATAAATCCAGATTGAATCGTCCGCAAGAAATGAGATCACAAGAAACTGATAAATTGCATCGTGTGCTGTCTTTTTAATTTCAAGCTACGACCAGGATATCAAGCGGTCATTTCTTTGCACTACACATTGGGAATTCAATTATGATTCTATATGAGAATTAGATATATAACAAAGAACTTAATGTAACCAGTTATGTTTAAGCACATTAATATGATGAAGAAAGTATAACGAAAAATTTCGGTAGTACTAGCCCAGATTTGAAAATCGAATACCTGGTATTTAATAGAATATAGGATAACAAAGATGTAAGTTTAAATAACATACTTAGCAAGTAGCGTTCGATTTTTGAACTTTGCCGAAGTTTTCCTTTAATTTGTCTTACTATGAAAAACGTAATTAGTTTTAGGATCTAAAGGATGATGGTAGTTTATTTCTTTTAGTTTTAGTTCTAGTTCACTGCAATTTCTACCAAGTCATCGGCCCACCATCTTTTACGCCTCCTTCCACATGTTCCCTTTCATCTTGTTACATGACCGGCCCATGCCCATTTTAGTTACGAAGCTTGTGATAGGGCGTCGGTTCCTTTAGATTTTTGTCTAATATTGATTGTGTATCTTGTTTAGTATAGACGATACTGCGACACGTCTACATAAAATCTAGAAGTTTTAAATGCAGCAAAAAACATACGTGGAACAAGATGAGAGCGCTGATTTAAAATCTATCTAAAAACTTTAATAATTTTGCATACCAGACGATTATTCTGATAATTTACGACCTGTTTGGTATCAAACAAGCTTAATAAAAGTCAAAACTTTCGGTCAAGCAATCTTTATGTTAATTACATTAGCGGAATGCCAACAAGGCCGTAACACAGCCTTGCTTTTCCGCATCCAATGAAAAAGCAGTAAATACTGTAATTTCAGTAGATTTACATATTTAAAAAAAATCAAGTGGTTTACGCGAATACAAATTTAAATATAATTTTTAATGACGACAATTGCTGAACATATTAATAATTGTGTTTTTTTATCCTTTAAAGAATAATTTCAATAATTTAAACATTATTCTACGAATCATTAATCAATTTTTCCTATAACTTAAGTAGAAAATACGTAAATTTTTATGTCAAAAACACACCTTCAGCCTCATTAATTCCAAGGTACACTGCTCCAGGGACCAAACTATATAAATTTGTTAATTATTCTATTTATCTATTTGTCCATTTTTAATTTGTATTATTGCAATAGCTAGTAAATATTATATATGTGTGTTGGATATTGAACCTTCAGACTATGAATAAAAATTAAAAAAAAAACAGTTAAGGAAAAAAAACTTATTTTTTCTAAGTTATATGATAGCACTGTGTGTACTATGTAGCGAGTTAGACAGGCACCCATGTCCAAACCGGCTTCCACGCGTTATTATCGTAATAAAGTACAAGGTGGGACAGCGTGTGAACGAGAGAAAGCTATTGCAACACTATTTAACGCTATTTCGGCTCCATAATAGCTTAACTATTTTATATTTTAAGTAGATAATTGATAAATACTAATAAAACAGATAATTGACATTAACTAAAATTTATCAATTTTTTTAATATAATTTAATATTAAAATAACCATAACACCTCTATAAGACATGCAGACAGATGTGTCTGTTAGACCATTATTTTTATGCAAGACCCTTATAAAAGCTTTTCTGTGACTGACGTTAATTCTGGGCCCAGTTTTGCTTACGATTTTTATTTAAATTACGCCATCTAGAATACACTTCACTACGACTTCGCTCATTACTCGTCAAATTGCGCTAAAGTTATCTTCGTAATTGTGACTATAATTAAAAGGCGCCGGCAATTTGTTTAAGATTTTCTGCTATTTTTTTTTTTAAATTACTTATTCATGTAGTTAACATAATGTACACTTAATGACTTCAATAGAACGTCTCTAGAGTCTAGATGCCTTGTTGCTGACCACGACTCTCAGACATAAGCTGCCGACTAAAGAGATAAACGTCCAAAAAGAAATATAAGTTGAGTACGTCTAATTTTACATTTACTGCTAGTTCTCAAATCAAGTGCGTAGAACTTAAGAGAAGAACTGGCAATAAACTCAAACTCTTTACTTAAGAAAATCAAAACATACTATATAATTAGGGAATTATGTTATGTTCAAATTAACGTCAAGTAACACAAATTATTTGAACAAAAAATGTATTATTTTTCGTCTTCTATATAGCAGACAGCGGACGGCTGTATCTAAGAAACTGTAAATGCAAGCACGTGTTATAAATCATCAAAGCAATCGGTTATTATCTGATGCTGTAAAGTAATTTAAACTAACGAAACTAACTGTTCTTTTCTTCAACTAGATATCTTAATAATAAATCAGTGGCGCTACAACCTTTTTAGGACTTTTAGTACAGGAGGCTAACGGGCAGGAGACTCACCTTATTTTAAGTGATACCGCCGTCGCAGGACACTCTCAATGCCAGAGATTTCTCAATATAATATACAAGTAGGTGATCAGCCTCTGGGTCTAAGGCAAGTCGGTTACCTCACAATGCTTTCCTTCTCCGTTCGAGCGAATGTTAACTGCGCAATGAAAGAAAGTCCATTGGGGATCGAACCTACGACTGAGAGATGAGAGTCGCACGCTTAAGCCACTAGGACAACATTGCTTTTATTTACATAAAGCACTGCCATTTAAAACACTAGTATATAAAGTTTGTATGGCACAATTTCGCCCTTATCACATGGTAATAAAGAAGTCAGAACGCGACATTTATCAGTAATCGGTCCACGTCGCATTTATCAAGCTTTCACGCCACACGAATAACATTTGAATAAATGCGTTCATCGAACTTCTAAAACCGCAAATCCAGGACTACTCTGTGACTCTATTTTAATGACGTCATGATGACACCCTTTTTATGTAGTTTCAGTTGTGTGTTCCAACTGAAATTGCTATGGAAGTTACATCATACTATGTGGAACCCACCGAAGTATTTCCGAACTAATTTACCTTACGGGATAAGAATGGATCATACCAATTCTTAAAAGGCCCTTAACAATCAGATTCCTCCTGTACGTTTGGCCCCTGTTATATATAAAATATAAATATAGTATTACTTAATCAAGGTATATAATAAATTACCAAAAACAATTAAAGGTCAACAAACAAAGCCTTCTAGAGTTTTTAAAAATCGTCTTAATGTATAAGTTTTGGAATAAAATGTCTTAAAACATAATTAATATTAGTTCGATACCGTAATAATATACTTTAATAATGTGATAATGTAGTATATATGTAAAATAATAACTTTACAATTCTATGTATATATTGAGACAAATTTGCACGCACATGTGTCAAAATATGCGAAGTTTAGAATGTACCATCATAATATTTTTATATCATATTGCAAATAAATTATTATTACTATATAATAATTAATTAAACGCTTCGATTAATTACATTCTACCATCATAGCAGTGATGTAATTAGAATTACGAAAACGCATTATAATCTCTATCGAATTTACAGGACAGACCTTATGCATTCAACGCCTCGTTAAGATACAATAGGCCCATTGCCTACCTGCCTACCCTATCGAAGCCGATCAACAAACCCTTTGTAGGCATGACGTCTATAGAATATTTCCTATTCACTGAGTAACCGCGCGTGCCACAATCCTTTATTTACCGTTTCAACTACTTAAACAAACATACATACATTCTGGTCCATCCAAAATTCAATGTACACTTATCAAGTCTATTAAAGCCGTTCAGGTATTACGTAAGCATATTTACTGCAATTTCCCCCTTCCTCTTGTCAGCAAAAATAATACTAGGTACATAAACGTATTTTTTATTTGTGGGAATCTTCGAAAATGCACTTGATTCCAAGCATGTAGGTAAGATGTGTAAAAAGTAAATAATGTTGACGTAATAACCAAATAAGAAATTACCCAATCGCTTTTCGTTGCATTAATGAAACAAATAACTCGACATAGTTTCGCGACAATAGATGGCGTTACAAACATATAACATCTCCAAAATAAAATATCTTTTGATTTGAAGATCTCTAAGACAAGACCGCATTCATATCCGTGAAATTTTTTACTAAAAAAGGTTTTCTTTGAAAAACAAAGGCTTTCTGTGTCAGGGTATAAAATAAAGCAAATTTTACAATCATTTGTGCATACACCAATTCTGATTCTAAGTCACTTTTATCATCTTAGACACTTGTGCTCACGTGGAATGCACTTAGATGTCTATGGCCGCTGGCGCAGAAAGAAGTGTAGAGGAATGCGGTCGATGATTGAGTTGCCATGCGCTAGAAATGAAAACATTTCCGCTATCGGCTCGCTAACAAAATGATAATAAAATTGTTTTATACCTGTAAACTAGGCGTCCGTATTGAAAATGTATGCTATTTGAAATAATTATGTCGCCGGAAATCGCAAAAAGATCTGTTAGTTATACCGTTTCTAAAGGCAGTTTTTTCCGCACCACTGTGGAACCAGTCCCACTTATTTACGATTCAAAACGACTTAAAGGACAAGAAGAGAGCGTACTAATTCTGTAAAGGAGGACGCATTCGCGAGACTTCAGGCATTGAGGTGAACCTCCCGCCATTTTGTTTTATAACAAAATAGGTACATTTTTGTTTTGTGTGCAGTTCTCAAGTCTGATATCATCCCAACAATATACATTTCTTTCAAATTAGAAAACCTATATTCAAATCAATTTCTAATAATTCTTATTATTAAGCATATTCCAGAATGTCACTGAAACTTCAATTCAGTTTCAAAAGCTATCAAACCACTAACCGACTCCATAAATAAGAGAGGAAGAGAGCTATTGGATGCTCAAAAGCCTAAAATAATCAACTCATGTAATACGAACTAATAGTGTAATAGTGTTAGCTTTAAGACTTATAGAAAAATTCATGCAATACAATATTAATGATACAAACAATCAAGCATTCTTATCATGAAGTTAGATAGCGCTCATTAAAATACACACGTCAAACAGTGCCTTTAATTATTCTAAGCGATTTCTAAGCTTCATTCGAGCGTGAACAAAGATCCAATGCATTTAGTTTGCGGTGACTTCAAAAGGAATGTTTAAAGATGTACGCGAAAGGGCGCGGTAGCGATTTTCACAAGCAAGACTTGTTTAGATTCTTTTTCGTAAAATTAAATTTTCTATCTTCTTTTGAGTTATAAAGATAAAAAACAATTATTTTCGATTTTATATAAATAACTAGTGAACCGCCCCTGCTTCGCACGGTTGCAATGCTGATGAAAAGCAGGTTTTTATTATGTATTGTTATTTCCGTCGCTGGAAAGCTCCGATAATATACGCGTTCGATCGCTGCTAAATAAGCTGTAATGGACTGTATAGATCTATATTAAATGAACAATGTATTCAAGGTATTTAATTGGTTAAGGATTAATGCTGTATTCGTTAAAATCGCTTCGAAAATTAGCCATTATTTGTCGTAAAAAGTAAATGACAAAAAAAAGTTATTGTGGGTTATCCATAAGAGATAGACATATACCATCACAGACTTTTCTGTTGACCTTTTCAATGTGTACAATACTTAGCAATGTAAGCGGAAAAAATGTAATTATTTGCGACATCACATTAGAAACCTCAAAAATAACAGTACTTCTCCAGTATTTAATGGATGTTATTATACATATAAACCTTCCTCTTGAATCACTCTATCTATCAAAACCGCATCAAAATCCGTTGCGTAGTTTCAAAGATTTAAGCATACAAAGGGACATAGGGACAGAGAAAGCGACTTTGTTTTATACTATGTAGTGATGTCGTATTTTATTAATCATTAGAGATTTTTTTATCTTTGATGATATTTATATTTTATAGAACAATTAAGAGACTTTTAATCATTAAAAAAATCTTATAATGTAAATCATTCTCTACTCCACTTGAACACAAAAAAAATCATCAAAATCTGTCCAGCCGTTTAGTAGTTTCATAACGAACACACGCATAGATGATTCACATGTATACCAGCTGGTTATTTAAATGACCTAGATACCGACTGAAGTGCCATCTACGGGGCTGATTGGTGTAAACCATCCAGGGCGCCACCCAAAATTCAATCAAATCGGTTCAGCCGTTGAAGAAGAGTCCAGTGACACACACACGTACAGTATATATATCGAATTATATATATAAAGAAGATATGTTATATATTCTGTATCTAATGCATTTAAACCTGTGTAAATCGCTACCGTATCCGCTGGTGGCATATCCATAGTACAGTTTATCCATCGCTTGTTACCAAGCATCCGTTTATAGACGTCTATATCAATATGCGACGCGAACACTTAGTACGAGTATAGAGTATAGAGCTGTCAGGCAAAAATGTTACAAGGATTTAACTAAAAAGTATTTCTCGTCAATCATATACCAATGCAAACTTTTGAAACGTCTTCAGTTTAGGCATTTCCTTTTGCGAACTAGCGAACTGTGGAATCGACTACCGGCGGGTCTTCCCTAAAAGATACGACCTCCAACAATTCAAAATTCGAGCGTACTCCTCCTTTAAAGGCCGGCAAGGCATCCACCAAAAATGGTTGTCTATGGGCTGCGATGACTACCTTTTTGGGCGTCCCGCAGGCTCGTTTGCCCCCCTATTATATTAAAAAAAAAGTAGTTTACCCCAATAGAACTGAAGATGGAGTACATAATATAAACAAAAACGTTGAAACATTTACGAAAGCAAATGATCCATAAAATTTATTAAATACTGCGTACCTAATTTGATTGTACCGTGTGATGGTGTGTATGTATGTAAGGGTGTGTGTGGGGTGTTCTCATGATGTAGATGATCCCGCGATAGATTATTACTAGTAGCCATAATGAATTAATGGCCACACATTTGCGATAAACGTAAGAATACTGCATGTTCCTCTGTTCTGCTATGAATGAGACACTATCTGTTTATTGGGGGATTCTTAAATTGTATCAAATGATTAATTAGTAGATTAAAGTCATGTGTTTCACCGTTGAACGCTGTACGGATTAACATTCCTTGGCTTGCGGATCCAACGCTTCAAAGAATTCTTAACACTACTTTCGCCAGAGGTATGTGAGCTCTGAGCGTGGTAATACTATGATATATAGGGGGAGATTTATTACGAAGACGTTTTAAATTCTGTCAAACTTGTTTTGAACTAAATTAGTGCATTTCTTTAGGCATAGACACGATGTAGTCTTTCAGTATTTAATAGTAAACTATTAGTGGTGTGGTGGAGTGGTACTGTTCTAAAAAGGTTTAGGTGCTTTAACAAGACCGTCCTGCCTGTCTAATGATTTCTGGAGTAGCAGACACCTGTCAGTCTGCATAATGTGAGAAAGCATTGTGTTTATGTGCATAATAACTTTGCGGAAGTATTTTTTTGAACAAATAACACACAGGTCGAAGGCAAGTTTGGGTCTAAGGCAACTTTGAATCTAAGGCAACTTTGGGTCTAAGGCAACTTTAGGTCCAAGGCAAGCCGGTTTTTCATGTTTTTCCTTAAGCTGTTAACTGCGGTGCTAGGGTTCGAACCTAATAAGCCAACATTCCTTCTCAAAGCTCAGGGTACTAAAACGCAATTATAACGACCAATTTTCAAGCCTTGACTTGTTTAAGCTATCGCGGAATATGCTGAAAACTGAAAAGCAGTATTAAGAATACTCATAGCTCTCAAATGCATCATGACCACACAACATGACACAACCGAATTTCGACACAATAGTATTATTACTTAGTTAAATGTATTTATTGGTTTTTGTAAATATTTGAACCTTTTTGTATATATTATGTTTTCCATTTTGGATACATCCTGAGTATAATTGTTTTTTTTTAATATAATTTATGTTATCTGTAGGATAACGAAATAAATTAAATTTTATTTCGGTTTTGGAAGCAAACAAAGCAATGAAATTTACATTTGCAGTCAATGACCTAACTTAGATAAAAAAAGTCTTATCTTTTCAACATAAGGTGTACAATGTACATGTGAATTCGTTAATCATCAGTTAATTTATGCAAACTGAATAGAAATTAGTAATTTCAAAAAGAACTATACGAGAATTCTTTAAAAAAATAATAAATGTAATGATTTCATATGAACGCACATTAGTTTTGTTAACATAAGTACAATATTGACTGGCAAGTGATCAAACTTTATTTATAGATAGATTATAATGTTATTTATAGGGGGCAAGGAAGGCAGGAAGCTCATCTGATGTAAAGTGATACCATTGGACACTCGCAATACCAGAAGGCTCGCGAGTGCACTGCCGTCTTAAGAAAGACTGCTGCATGCGTCTTTGAATTAAAAGACAAGCCGTATTTTTTACCGCATACTAACATGATAGTAGTATATGTATAAGAAAAGTTCACGACTATGATTGGAACCCACGATCTCAGTATAGTTGCTCAACAACTAACAACAACAACTACTAAACGTTACTTCAAATAACGTACCTAGCTTTTTTTTTAAACTCTCACGGAATAAAAAATACAGTTAAATGATAAAATTAATGACATGCTAATTGCTGTCTAATGACAAATGTGTAAAAAGTAGACTCGCATTGCAGCTAATTTATCGCATGATTGCATTGCCTCATTAAAAATCATTACTTTCTAGGAATGTGTAATGATAATTAATGATTAACATAACATCTCATTAGCATTTGAACGGTGGCTTATTGAAAAAATATGCACGATTTGTTTCTGTCTGCAATTTACCTACCGCTTACGCCATTAGCTCGTTTCAATTCTCAGACTTCAGAGAATGGTTTTGTAATGTTTTTTTATAAATTTTCTCTGTCCAGTACATTACGATCTAACTTACGTCGAGTAGGTAATTTAGGTCTAACCTAATTTACTTCTACTCAATAACGAAGACATCTAAGTTTACGAATGGAATACCCGTATCTCGACGTCCGTCGTTCCACAACTGAGAGTTTTAAGACAGTTTTAGCTGCGCACCAAAGTGCCCACGGAAGTAGAACAAGAGAAGAGCGTACACATTAGCTTTTGTTTATTGTATACTAGTGACCCGCCCCAGCTTCGCACGGGTGCAATGCTGATGAAAAGCAGGTTTTTATTATGTATTGTTATTTCCGTCGCTGGAAAGCTCCGAAAATATACGCGACATATACCATCACGGACTTTTTTGTAGAACTTTTCAATGTGTACAATACTTAGTACATTATTTTGATAAAACTCGAAGGGTTCAGCCTGCGTTTGCAATGTAAGCGGAAAAAATGTAATTATTTACGACATCACATTAGAAACCTCAAAAATAACAGTACTTCTCCACTATTTAATGGATGTTATTATACATATAAACCTCCCTCTGGAATCACTCTATCTATTAAAAAAACCGCATCAAAATCCGTTGCGTAGTTTCAAAGATTTAAGCATACAAAGGGACATAGGGACAGAGAAAGCGACTTTGTTTATATTATTATATATACTATGTAGTGATTTACAAGGCTGTACATTTTGTTCACTCAAGCATTTTTAGTTTTATAAGCGTGGCGATTGCCTAAATAGTCAGAGTTACGTTATCAGACAATCACTCTTCAACTTTTACATTACATTTATTTGTTACATAGCAATTTTTTATTTCGCTCATATTCTATTGTTACAAGAGGTTAACATAAGTAAAAATAAAATCCTATATTATTTAAAGCACCCCAATGACCCAGGAACTATATAGTATGTTTGCTTAAATAGTGATAAATATTTACGTTGTACAATTAATAAAATAAATTCCCCCAAAGACAACCAGTTTGGCCGTGTCATTTCAGTAAGCACAAAAATTATATACTTTTTAAATATATCGAGATGATCCAGCTATGACGCGAGTGTTCATCACGGGAAGCTTAGTAAAATATGATTTAAAAATGAACTTAGAAAAATATTAGTGGTTGCTTTATTAAAATAACTTAATAGTTTTATAATATATTTAGTTATAATAAATAAATAATAAAATTCATACCTATCTTACGTATTGGTACCGAAAATAATTTCGTTTTAAATTCCCCTATTGACGCCCCAAGGTTTTCATAGAAAAACCAGGTCTATTAAACATTGAAAACTAAATATTTAAGTGTAGGTTTACGTAAGTAGTAATGTAAACAGCTTCCAACGTCGGCGCATACGTTAAAACAAACCACTCTCTCGTTCATTTACAACAAATATTTGTTTTATGCGTCAAAACACAAGCGGACGCGGATCCCACCTGGGCATTAACGTATACGTGTCCAAACGGACAAAGTTTTTACGTTTAGGAATTATTTATCGCTGACGTAAGTCTAGTGATAATATAATGTACGCTTTAAACACCATATCAAAACATATTATTGTATCGCTTATGAATAATCGAATATAAAAGTAATAAATGTAACATGTTTTGATTTCCATTTCTAAAATAAAAAAGGATTGTTTTAATATAATAGGGGAGCAACGGGACGCGCAAAAGGGGCAGTCATCGCAGCTTATGGACACGTATTTTCAGTAAACGTTGACGGACGCGTTGACGGCCTTTGAAGCAGGAGTATATTTAAACTTTGAATAGTTGAAAGTCATATCTCTCAGGGAAGACCCCCCACCGCGAGTCGATGCCACAGTGACATCGGCCTATGGAATACCTCCAGCCACCAAGGTGATGTTGATGAAATTTTAACTTGTGCCTCAGCAGTTAAGCGGTATTTGTACTTTTAGAATACGAGGGCCAGTCTAAGTGAGCACCCAGGGACGGATTATCTAGCACCAGAAGTGCAGGTACCATCCAGGAGTAAATATTGTATTAAATTACGTTGCCATTCAAAGAGTTGAAATGAGCCTCCGGGATGCATAGTTACAAATATGCATCTATTGTTTAATGAAGTATTTAACATGAACAAGAAGCGATTTAACATAATATCAGTTATCATATTTTATGACAATATTTCTTTTTCTTTAATTGACACATTAAGATCGTACAGTTAACGTAAATATAATACATAACATAAATAAGTTAAAATTATGAATTTAAATTGTCTTTACTAGCCAAGTATGACATTCGACATTTCTCACATCCAGTTAATCAAAGTATATATGCTCTCTGACATCAATATGACACGAATTGCTATTTATAGACGCAATTGAAAGTCATAATGCCTCAAGAGTTAGAGCGTCTGTTTCGCTAGTACTGCTAAATATAGTCCAGACTGAATCATGCATACAATAATTAAAGATTGTATACAGTCCAATAATCGATTATGCAAAGGAATTTGAATTGATACGAATATTATGCACTTGTTGTATTAATATTCAATTCCTCATTTAAATTTCAACTACATAATGCTTTAATAGCGTGAATATATAATTGTTGGTTTACTGTGAATGTAACATATATAACTTATGTACTGTAAAACCAGTACATAATTAAACGATTAATTCGTTAATAATAGGCTACTATTGCTACGTTGTCTCTAACGTATTTGAGAGCGAAATCCATCAGTGTCGTTTTTCATACATAGTGAAATGACGCAGACTTGGAATTATTTAATACGAAAATTTAATACTGAAAGTTTTATAGCTAAGAAGTCCTCAAAGCTTGTTAATTTTAAACAAAAAACACCGCCCACTGACGTAAAGTAAAAATAAAATAAACTTTCGACTCTATACATGTCTACGCGAACCCAATTTTGGGGTAGATTGGGATTGATATCTGATACAATGATACAGATGAACATATGGAGAGGTTTCAATTATAAAAAAAATATGATAAGGACGATTAATCGCCAGGTCTTATGAATTACTCCATACACGATATAATACTTTGAACCACGTGTGGCCATCACTGCAGGGTGCCGGGAGGTTGTAAGATCTTGTTTTGGTTACACTCATTAGACATGATGACATGCATTCAAATACCAAGTTATATCGAAAGAGATCGCATATCAAGAGTCTCCATCACGAGAATGTCGATAGAACTTCTTGACACCACGGGCCTAGAGAGAAAATTTAAAATGACAACAACATTTGAATTAGTGAATTAGCCTTAAGTGCTGTACGTGAACAATATGACATAAGAACAGAGTGTTATTCCCTTAATAGAGAACTTTCTTATGTTAAATATTTATTAAGTAAATAGTCATGTTTGTTTGAAATATACTTTTGTGTGTAACGTATGTTTGTTTTTATAAAACAGGGGGGGGGGTTCAAACGGTCAGACGGCTCACCGGATGTTAAGCGATACACCGCATATGGACACTCTCCATGCCGAGAGCTCACGGGTGCGTTGCCGGCCTATTAAGAATTGTAAGATTTTTTTCTTGAAGCATCCTAAGTCGAATTGGTTCGGAAATACTTCAGTGCGCAGCTGGTTCCACATAGTAGTGGTGTGCAGGTAACACGTATTTCGTATTCTGCCTCAACGTCCAATGATGTAATCAATCTCTACGCAACGCCAAGAGATCAAGCCGCTCGGACACGTATTCGTCGTCAATGATTCAAATCGCTCTTCGTTGAATGCAGTCAAGAGGAATGAAGGCTGGTAGTGGAGAGCTCCTGCCCAGAGGTGAGAACAGTATTCCATGTACGTTGCTAGCACTATTTCATAGTACTAATGATCTAATTAATCATGGGCGAATGATTTTACCATCTCAGGCTCAAGTACGACCTCATATACCAGCGCCAGCTTTTTAAGCAACTTCATCGAAGGGCTTTTTAACCTCCAATGGATAGTAATACAAAAAAAATTACTAGGGAGAGACATTGCGTCTTTATGCGCTCTATGTGTTCAGAAGACTTGTAATCAGAATCTGACAAGTCGATTTACGGCCCTGAAACATACCGTTATCCTTAACAAGTGTTAATTGCGCTCAGAAATATAATCAGTCTAGGTTGAACGACCACATATTAGGATTCCCTGTGTCGTGGCCAGCTAGTCTCTTGCATCTGACATATTAATGATTTTACATACTTAAGTAATTAATTCTACATAACACATATAATAAAACTACTGTATAAGAAGAATACTTTCAACTTCAGCATAGGACAGGTTCAGATTGTTAATGAATAGTTTTGAATCTACATAAATATTAAAAGGTTTCAATGTGGTGGAACAATTTAGAATCACATTATAACAACTAGGCTCAACGTCAAGTCAAAAATTATTTATTCATATAGGTAAAACATTGTACACCTATGAACGTCAAAAAAGTATACATTAATTGCTTCTAATGTATATTTAGCGCCAGTTCTCACATCAAGGGCGCGGAGAAGAACTGGCAATAAACTCTCCGCCACTCATTTTTTTACACGTTTGTAAGCTGCAACCAATACACCATGTTACATATGACATTTTAAGTAATAAATAATAATAATGTAAATTAAAAAAAAAGATTTGTCTCAGATTGTCAAACATCCTCTATCAGCAGGAGGCTATCAGTGTTTAGTCAATGTATTAAAATCACTAAATTAACGAGCCTAAAATAACCGAGACAATGTTTGTTTGTTGCAAATTGGATGCAATCTTGTGCAATTACGGCACGGGTTAGCATTCGCGTGTCGGCGAAATCGGCAATTATTCGCCGTCAAATGGCCGACGGATCGCCGACAATCGATCCCTTGCCTCGAGCGGTTCCCTTGTTTATTTAATTCGAGGGAATTAAATAGTTCGAATTGGCATTTTAAATTAACTTTGGGTGGTAATCTCATCGTTCCAAAGACTTTGGAGCTCCGACGCTATTGAATTTACTAAAATGTGTCAAAAATAAGTAATAGCTGTGAATGTTTTTTATATTTAAAAATTAAGTCTTCGCATTATTTTTAATTCCCTTTATAAATAAATCTTACAGTTAATATACAGTATGTATTTACAATATTTTTAACCTTTTTTTATAGGGGGCAAACGGGCAGGAGGCTAATATTAAGTGATACCGCCGCCCGGTATCACTTATCGCCCGGTATTGACACTCAATGCCAGAGTCCTGACCTGACCTGAGAAATTATGACCACACGACTGAAGAGAAACTTCCTTCGCTCCATCTGTAGGTATAAATATATATGTATATATATGTACAATATATACATGTATGTACATATATATATATATATATAATGGTAAATTTAAAATTTTTGCATAGATCTTTTATTTTTATTCATTATAATTATTGGATACATCAGTAATTACTGTGGTTGATTGTAAAATTATTAATTATTGTGCTTAAATATACGGAACGTATTTGGCTATGAGAGGAAGAGAGAAAGAAAATGTTCGCGCGCACTGCTATCTCTTGCTTATATTCCCCACTCAACTTCCGTTCGCCTTGCCCGATCACACTTTTCGTAACGCTTACGTCACGCGTTCGCCAGCTTACTCCCCAAGTCAAGCGTGCGTAAAGAAGTTTCACTTCAAAAATTTAACTAACTAGCTAACTTGGGCATCAAAAAGCCTTTCAAAAATCTAGGTAAATCTAAATCAGAACTGATTTAAGAGTCACAATTGCTTGGCATTAGTACCTTCACATACCGTTACATATAAATTGTTTCAGTGCGGATACGATAACATTTCTTCCTCGTAATACTGGTTTTTATTAAATCGCTAGAAATGAAAGCTTTATATTTTTTTGTTACATTAATGCAATACGTCTAATATCTGATTAATGATAATTTTTTTATTTGAATTTAATTTATTGTATAAAATTTCTGGCGATGTATAATAGTTTAGCCATAAAAATCGGTCAAGAATGAGAAACTTCATAAATACCATATAAAAATTCATTGCCATTACAAATATTTTTTTTTCTAAATACTAAATATTTGTCTAAATACTTGTTAAGGTTAGGTTACCTCACGATGTTCATGTGAATGTTAACTGTTAACTATGCACATAGAAAGTCCATTGCACATCGGGTGATCGAACCTGGAACCTCAGGGATGATAGTCGCACTCTGAAGCTGCTTACTGCTCTATTACTTCAAACATATATTTACATAAAAAAACTTTTCTTTAAAGAAATATACTTTAAAAGTATACATAAAAGACTTATATATCTTAATTAAATGTTAAATAATACGTTTCTATAAGGGGATACATTTTAAATTATATAAAATACATGTATGGCATTAGAAAGTTAATACGGCCAATGCCTTACGCAGGTGCAATATTAACTATGAAAAACTAGAAATGTTTGATGTATCTGATAAAAACAATTGCAGGTGAATTGGCACCTGTTTTCTTCAATGATTTAGCTAATACACGCATCATATTAATGCCTAAACATTTTTTTTATCGTTAAGTATATGCTATCATCGTGAACCTACCAGACCAGTATTTCCCAAGCTTGTACCACCTTAGAGTAATTCGTTCTAAATTATGGAACATAACATATTTAAATTATGTTATGGTATAGTGATAAAATAATATAAGAATTGTCTATGTAAAATTCGTTTTAAGACAAATGAACACGCAATTATGTGTAGCAACTAGCAGAATATGTAAACTTTAGATAACATTTCTGTACCACCATAACATTTTTGTAATATATTCATATCCTCTAGATTGTAAATAAATAATAATTATTATTATAAAATTTAGATAGCTTTATACCATAATTTGTTAATGTAGGTGTTTCATTTATGTATTAATAAAAATAAATGCATAAACCAATATGATAATGTCGAAATCAAAAATATATTAAAACAGAATACAATATCGCTACTTTGACAACATTTAAAACTGTTCATGGTTCAGACAGTATTCAGTCATTTTTCCTATTAGTTATTGTAAGCTCAATGTTAAAAAAAATACACCAATAAAGGAAACAACTCAAGTTATACTTACTTTAGTTTTTTCACACACAATTAACTCTTGTAATTTTGAAAATGACACGAAATCGTTTTATGAACTAACGCCGCTCTATGATTTGACTGACTAACGAAGACCCTATAATGATTCCACCGCGGGCAGATTATAGGGTAACCGCCCAGTTCGCCCGAGTTTATGGACCTTTTACATTCTTTAATAACTATAGAACATTGGCATTGTTATATTAAATTGTGTTTTATGCGACCTATTTCTTGTTAAGTGGGTTAGAAAGGATATTATTTGTATGATTATATATTAGATAGGAAAATAAAAAATTGCATTCATCATCTCTCTATCTCTCTCTCAATAATCGGCAGCTGTCTGAGCGTCATTGCAAGAAGACATCTCGAACGGACAATCTGTTTCAACCGGTTTCTGTACAGTGCCTCTTTTATGACAGTGTAATTTTGAGGACGATGAGTCTTGCACCTGGTGAATCTGCTGGGTGAACGGCCACGTGATCGTTTGCCTTCGTTATTAACAACCGTGTCTTCGTATATATGTATTTATTTTATAAATAATACTTAAGTATTTTTAGAAGGCATTTGTCAAGGGCACCCACTCATATGAATGAAAGGATAGAAATACAAATGCATTTAAAAGCAAAGTAATTTTTATCAAATAGTTATAACTAAATACAAATGCAATTGAAAAACATTTTACAAAACCAACGCTGACAGATGTCAAAACGACATGTGGTTACCGAGATCGCGACCATTTATTGCCGCAATGTCTAGACTTTAAGTTTATTATTTAGTAACGAGCCGTAAGTGTTAACATTGTTATTAACGTTGGTGCGTTAGAACCCCGGTGCTAGTGATAACATCTTTACGCGAAATTTTACGAGATACTGCTGTGAAGTGGGATTTTTTTACACTTATGTTAACTGTGTTACAGTTTTTTTTCTACCGCAATATTTTATTTTGAAGTGAAACTTCTTTAGGCGCATGAGAGTATTTTTTTCGGATGAAACGCAAAAATAATAATATTAGCGTAACAAAGATATGCACTGTGCAGATTTTTTTCGAAAAAAAAGGGAGAGACCAATGGAGAGAGAGTGAGAAAGGGCGAAAAAGAATGAAGCAAATAGCCATGGAACGAGCATAGAACGACAATAGAATATAATAGCTTTTTTCACAAGACATTTAGATAAAGTTGAAACCCGAACTTATATTCCATATTTAACTTATCATAATACATTATTCACAACAATACCAATAGAAATCGCGTCGAATAAAGTAAATATAGAAGAAATAAATTAAAAAAAATAATAATTTCTATTAATTTTCGACACATTTAATATTTTAATGACAGTTAAATTTCAAACATATTTTCAGATTTTCCTTCCCTCTAAGTCTCGGAAATCTTAACTTTTAGATTTGTACAAATATAAACAAGACTTAAAAATTACTTTGCCAATGAAGTTTTACTTCTGTCATGTGTACTTTTTACGCACGCACTTTTTTCCTGATTATCTATAAAATAAATAAAAAATATTTTAACGTATAGAAATTAGGGTTTTACTACTACATGCTACAAAATCTTTAATCGCAGCGATATATACTATGGATTTTATTATTTTTTTAAATTGGAATCGCCATCGAAAGATTTATTTGACGATTTTACCGGCAGGAGGTTCACCTTAAGTTAAGTACACACTGGACACTCTCAATACGAGAGAGCCCGCGACCGCAGACCTATTAAAAATTGGTACACTTCTGTCCTTAAGTAGGTTCGGAAATGTTCGGTGGATTATAGAGGTAGTGCGCGACAATAAACTGCCTTAAAAACGATAAGAGGATGAGGATGAGGTGACTACCAAAGAATTAATATAATTTTTTCTTCGCCATGCTTAACTGATGTACATACATAATTAAGGCATATTTTAATAATTAATTCCCGATCATAGATTTAATTAAATAAAATCCGTCTGAAAGCTTACCGTATTCAATTGCTTAAATCTGATACGACATACTGACACAGAATTTCCACCTTTATTTAAAAGTCGTAAGTGTTTATTTTGCGTTGAAATTCCCTTAATACAGGTGATTCCGTAAGAGCCACTAATTGACGTTAAATTGTGTACGTTTCGTTCGTGGCTTGGCGGCCATTTTAGATTAATTAAAGGAAAAGTCAAAGTATGTTTATAAACAAACAGGTATTCTGCAAACATAAGCGTTATGCTAACCTTGATTAATAAATCGATGTTAGCCTCTTCCGTCTTCTTCAGTCTTCCTTTTCTTTATTGAAGGTCAAGTTAGTGGCGCCCCACAACTCCTTTCCCTCTCCAGCGCGGTTTGGTACCCTCCACTTCCATCAACAGATACAGAACTTAAAACCCGACACCCAGAAAGAATGATAGCGGCACTGAATAATTCTCGACAGACGTTGACGACAGTTGACATTTGAAATTAAGATATGACAGTTGACATTTGAAATTGAGAGATGACAGTTGGCATTTGAAATATAGAGGTGACAGTTGAAAATACAGTTTATTTATTAATATAAAATTCTAGCTTCCTAACCCAGCTTTTCACTGCTGAACATAAATTTTAACTCGTAAATAAATCCTTTAAAAAGCCTACAGAGATCATTTGAATAACTAAATAAGTTCTACTCAATTATTAGTTTAAAACGCCCGTATATATAAAACCTAAATCGTGCAGCGCTTGGTCGTGCACTGTGTCATCGTAAATCCTTCGGCATGTTTTAATTTGCTGTCCCCATTCTGCGGTATCAGATTCGATTCTCGATATAATGATATCGGTTATGTAAACCAACGTTTTATCTCGCTTAAGTATTTACCTAAGAGATTCTATTTGTGTTAAAATAGTGTGTAATGAAAGAAAAATCGGGGTTGGACTAGTGGATTCAGGGTCCGACTCTTATCCCTGAGCCGAGCACCAATGGACTTTCTTTCTATGTGCGCGTTTCACACATTCGATCAAACGGCGAAAGAAAACATCGTATTTTAATTTATTGAACAGAGATTAATTAATTAATGGTGACAGCTGACGGAGGACAATTCATGAGCCCCAATCAATCAGAACTCACTCCCCACTCTAAGAAATGATGGACGTTGGAGTTTGTAAACCTTAAATACTTAGTGCCAATAGATTGCCGATTTCTCTAATGTTCCAGTTATTCATACGGTTCAAAATCGTGTATGGTACAAGAATGGGTTTACATACTACAAAGAACAAATGTATATCTCGTTTATATAGAACATTTAGCTATGCTACCTATGTACTAAATAGACCTAAAATGTTTTTTCAATAAAAACCTTATTAAGAGATCATGCAACCAATAACAATACACATATTGGTCCAGCCGTCTTCAAGTTTTGAGCTTAGCAAGACATTCGGTTTTATTTATATAGACAAACCCAATAAGTCATTTGATGAACGATTTCATCTTGGCCCGTCGACGTGAACACGCACTGCCATTGAGAGCTAATGGACAGTAATTTATTTGTGTGGCCCGCTTTGATTTTGTTACGACATATATTGCAAGATCAGTGAGTACATCATGACTAAATATTAAACGTTAGTTTAACGCTTTGTACGTATAAATGCGGGTAGTTTATGTGTATAGCGGGTAGACGTATTTATTTGTAGTCTAGTACTCTGTCTGAGTTCACAGGAATTGCTGGTTTTATTAATCCAGGGGCTATTATGTGGAATATAAGTAATATATAAAAGAAAAACATTTGATTAAACTCTGCATATATACAATTCTTGTGTCAAAATTGTAACCAAACTTCTCGGAAACTGCTTGAGCGATTATTATGAAATTTGTGTATAAGTGTGTAAGAATAGGTCGTAAACTATTTTTATACTCCACAGATAAGATTTTATTTTAATTGTATTATAATTTGCGATTAAAAAACACACAATCTATTTTTTTACTAACAAAACAAAGTTTTCAAGTAAACTAGTATTTGTATGAAAACTTTGCGGGTACATGTAGTTACCAACAAAATTCCTTTTTGCGTCGCACATAAAACAATTGCAATAAATAAACCCGTTTCGTCTACTATTTCAAATTAGCTATGAATAGAAAATACAACGGCAAATATTCCTTCAAGATAACTAGAATTAACTATACAAGTGATAGACAGATTTATTCGCATGACAACTGCCCTTCGACCCCGCATTTGTATTTACATCAAGTAATGCGCATACAATGACTCATTCTATGAATCCAATACATTACTATTTAGTGTTGTTCACATATCAAGATCCTTAGCAAAAGTACCATGGGATACAAACCACGATCTTCACGAACACCTTGAAATGAGAACAATCAAAGAGGAATTAATCTGAAGACAATCTCCCAATCTACGGAAATGAAAGTTCATCCAAGTTCTACCAAGTTTCTTTTTTTTTTTTTCAAATTGTAACGTTAGCATATAAGTGTTCTCATGTAAGTGACTAATGTCTATTATGAGAATAAATGTCTTTAAACCTCTAAATATCAAGAGCGGTAATCTATCACCCAAACGAAGTTGGGAACTCACCAGAGAACAGTATGTGACTACTAAAACGTCACCATATTCTAGAGCTAAAAGACCGCCAGTAGATGAATAAATGCTTCCAATGGAACGTGCAGAAGATATAGAAAATTTTTGTATGGATATCCATATATGTTTATAGAACAGCCCCCTTGATCAAGAGGATGCATCTGATGTGATACTACGAGACACAAAGAAGAGCAGTGCAATATTGAAATAAATTCTTTATGACCACTGCCCTTCGAGAAATTTCATAAAGAAAATATGCCTTAAGAGCTCTTTAATCGTTGGCACACTGAGGTTCTATAGGTACAATGTTTAATAATGACGCATCAATCGTGTAATTTTTATTAAATATGGCCGAGGCGATGGCGCCAAAAACGGGCCAACGAGGTCACCCGTGGCGACAAGCCAAATGCATTCATGACTGTCCACATACTAATCTAAATGCAATGAATATTTTTAACTACTATTAAAATAAAAATCAGCCATTACCGTGTTAACAAATAATCCAAACTCCCTGGAAATCAAATTTATGGTTGAAAGAGGCGGTTATAGGGTTGTATATGATTAATCGTATTCAATAATTTAGGCCAGAAATGGAATAATTTACTCGGGAATCAAACCTTTGGAATGGATAAACCTGAGGGCTACCGAGACAGACATAAATATACAGACATATAATAAACATATTTATATATTTATATTGAATATATTGACCGAATTAATACTTGATTTGTTTATAAATCGTCTGTGCACAAAGACATCACATCACTTAACATCTAGCCTAAGTTAAGACTATGTAATTTAAAATAGATAAGTTTTTTACCTCAAAATATATTTAACATAAAGTATCCAATAACACACTACATTGTCTCTCATAAGGGGAAGACACTCAGTTCTTGTGTATGTACTATTTGGGTTGTAGCAAGTAAAAATCCTCTGTCAACCCCTTCCAAACAATAGAGTGAATATATAAACGCAGAGTGTGTAGAGATGTGGGGTCTCTCTGCATCTTCTACCGCATTTACCATGGAGAGTGTTCAGAGGAGTTGTTCGGATTAATACCTGCAGCTGAGTTTCATCATCGGACGTCGAGGTAGAATACGAAATTCCACCCGTATCACTCGACGTCCACCGTTCCACAACTGCGCGTTTTTCTAGGCAGTTTTTGCCGCGCACCAGCTGCCGACTGAAGTATTTCTGAACCAATTCGACTTAGAGTCCTTCAAGAAAAGAGCGTACCAATGCTTAAAAGGCCGGCAACGCACTCACGAGCCCTCTGGCATTGAGAGTGTCCATGGGCGGCTGTATCACTTAACATGAGGTGAGCCTCCTGCCCGTTTGCCCCCTGTTCTATAAAAAAAAAACAGTATTAGCCTAGTGACTACACTCGCCACCCTCATCTCTGAGGTCGTAGGTACCATCCCCGACTATGTACCAATAGACTTTCTTTATATGTGCGTATTTAACATTCGCGTTTAGGAAAACATCGTGAGGAAACCGGCTTGCCTTAGACCCAGAAAGTTGACGGTTATATCATGTATAGGAGGCTGATCACCGCTGATATAAGATTGACAAATGATCATGAATCTGATACAGAAATCTAGCCCACACCTAAAAAGGTTTTTACCACTGATTGTTTTATAAATAAAATATAGTATAGAAATGACACTTACCAATTTTCAACACGATTTAGTTTAGACATTGCATTAGCACGTAATGTCAATAAATATTTCGAAATGAATCGCTTGGACAGAGCGTTATTGCAGTGGCAGACAGCCAAAGCCCGGTGGCGCCAACGAGTAATGTAACGCGAGACGTAAAATAAAAACAACTATTAAACACTGTACTCATTCCCAGACCGTTAATAGTTAATTCTGAATTGGCAACAATGAAATAATTAGCATTTTTCATTTTTAATAGCGGTTTTATTTCACATTGTGTTTGTCGTTTCAGAAATATGAGCACTATACTCTATTAATCTCCTAAAACACGATTTTTTAATAGATAATATGGTATTACAAATTTCACACAAGCAAGCAGCAAAACGCTAAATAAACAAAAAGGTAGGAAGGAAAAGTAAGTAGAAAGATTGTCGTAAAATATGCCTATCAATACTTTCTTATCAATATTTTTATTTTTATTAATTTTAGTAATTTATTTGTAAGAGAGATTCTTTCGTTGCATTAAAGGTAGAAAATAAGGTGCCGTAGGTTTTTATAGAAACCTGTTTATACCCTATTATGTATGTTATAATCTATTTTTAACCCATATAAATTGGTATTTATTCAAATATATAAACTACCATACTCCTTCACCCCAGCTAGAAGAAGATTACTCTTCAAATACGTATTAAAGAAATATCTCAAAACAGACAATCCACGTATGTATATTATTAATACTCTCACTCTTAGAGAGGAAGAAAGCCTTACCGGGCTTATAAAAGAAATGGAAAAAAATGACTGGTTCTGATTCTTCATAACTTTTAACTGTGTTTAAATTTTATTTTTTTACAAAAAAAAATAACATAAATTATTATAGATGCTACAGGTGACCTTATCCCTAACAAGCGACGTCGTTAATACAATTATAGTAAAGAAAAAAGTAAAAAAAAAATTAACGGTAAAGTTCAAGAATAGCAAAACGAAATAGACAAAATAAAATTACAAGTTAAACTAAAAAATATACAAATACCAAACTTAATCAAACATAAAATAATTTTAAACTAACCCAAAATGCCAATAATTATTTCTGTCTTTTCAACTCAAAGTTACAGAACATATTCTTATTGTACAAAAATAGTTTAAATATGAATGTGTTATGTAAATATCATTTAGTAAAATACTGTTTACATGTGAAAAGTACTCTTCCTATTAGACAGTCTCTTTCTTCTTCCTTTTCTCTTATGTGGGGGCCAGTGCACTTTACTTTATCTAAATATAGTTTTCTTTATTTCTTTCTTTCTAGCTTTTATTAGTAACATAATTTGAGAGAGTTTCAGAAACGTGACTTACGGGATCGTCCGTAAAAAATGCATTTTACCGTGTGAGTAGCTAAGTGCAAACAATTCACGCACAATTAGCGTTACCAGAAAGATGTTATTGCTAATAGACACTGGCGCCTCCTAGAATGCGGTCGCCAGGCGAAAAACATTGTATCGACAAGTCCCTATTAACTTCCACTTACGCATATCGCAATTTCCCTTGTCAACGAGCCTAGTTAAGATAATTTATTCCTATTTTCACTACGTACCAAAACTACAGAATAGAAAAGCCTTTGAATTCTCTGACGTTTTATCTGTTTCACTGCGTTTTTTATGAATTATTTATAAAAAATATAATCATGTTCTAACAGGTCACCCTTAATCGACAAAGATTCAAACATAAAAAAATAATTACGTAATAAAACATTTAATTAAATAGTCGCTAACAAATAATACAACTTTTTCAATTAATAAATTTAATATATTTAAAAAAATATCCTTTTACCGGTAATTTGCTAACTATACCTATAGTAATAGGTACAGAGAGTCGTGTCCCTTTCAGTAGGTTAGTCCTAGCTGTGGGCACCAAGTAACGGCAGATGATGTCTATCTCTACTCTGATGCCAAATTACAGTCGATGCTATGAACATTTTTATAAAGATTTTTTTTCGTCACGAAGATGTGCAGCGTTTTTGTCGAAAAAAAGAGAGACAATGAGACCGATTGAGAGAGAGTGAGAAAGAGAGTTCGAGAAAGAATACACGCTATTGGTATTCGTTTAGTAGTTACAGATTAGGACTTTAGGCGGAAATTCAGTCGCATAAAGTCTTGTGCAGTAAACGCAGTTTTATTTTATTTATTTATATTATCATTAGCACGTATACATTGTGTAAACAGTTTAAACATAGATATACAAATACATGGAGAGATCATATACCGGTACATGATCATCTATTGGGGCTTTTATCTTTCGGGAATTCGTCGTACTTAAGTTCGCTGCAGCCCACAGTAACAAAAATATATAAGGTAATATTTTTTTTTTTATAAGACACTATACAATTTTTGATTTGATAGACACGTATAGGAAAACATAACATAGATAATACAAATATTAAACAAAACAATTAAGTTAAAAAAATATTTTTAAAAGATTTATAATCTTTAAAAAAAATTTCTTTAGAATGAGGGTAGCAACAATGTATCTGGAGCTATGAACAAAACGCGTTCTTCGGAAAGGGACAAATGGTATACTAGGCTGCCCGGGGTATAAGAGGATACATGTGAGGGTAAAAATGGTCTAAAACCAATACTATAAGCTTAAATTACTCGGTTTGTATTCATACCTAATTATTGTTAAAACAGTGCTACCGTCGATTATCGAGTATTGTCTGACACTAGCGGATGCACGGCGCCAGAGTCGGCGCCTCACACAAACAATGCATGTCCTTTACGAAACGCTTTGAAAACTTTGTTAATTGTTATGCTAATATGAGATCTCTATCGAATTCGCATTGTACAAAGCAAGGCACTAACATAAATATTGTCTCATATTATCAAAGGTATTTTTAAATATTTTGTAAGTAGCATGGGTATTTTGAACTCGACCCACGTCTCTGATATTCAGAGACTGGGTGAGCAATACCCCTTTAAACCACCTCGAGTAGTTTCTAGAAGGACATGGCAGAGGCTCGCACATTTGGCAATAGGACGTATATTTAAGAGTCCCAGATTTATTTATTTGTCACTAGCGGACCCGACAGAGATTGTCAAGCATCATTTCGAGCAATAAGGATATTTAACAACTAGATATTTAGTTGCAGTATAAATGTAAAACCTAGATATGGACTGCAGCGCCATCTGCCGGGCTGATTCGTGATTCAAACGCATACAAAAATTCATTTAAATCGGTCCGGCCGTTCCGTAACATACGTACAGTAGAATTAAATACCTATATAAAGATGTGATGCAATGTTTTAATAAAGTTATAAAAGACACCATAATTTGACATCGTAACAAAAGTCAGGATAACTTGATATGGTGGTTAAGTATGTACTCTTAAATTTTCTAATTTTCCACTCAATTTTCTTAAGTGTTTCTTTCATAAGAACGACAATAAGAAACACACAAAAAGCGGTCCAGTTCAGTTCACCTGTGTTGCCGTGACCAAGAAAAATAGGAATTATTTATATATTATGTAGTGATGTTTAATTCTACATTAATTCTATATTGTTTTATAAAAAACTTCTGTCAGCGACATCTATAAAGATTTCACATAACAAACTAGGTCCCATTAATACGTTTTTTTAAGCGTTTAAAAACGCGAAAGGCCGACAAATAAAATATCTGCTTACTACAAATAATACTCACATATCTGCATACAATTTGTTTTCATTTATCAGTACCAAAGTGCCCATAACGATGTACGTTGCCAATTCGCTTACCTGTAAAGAAATGACTCATTACAAATACTGCATATAATTCAAAATAGTATTGGCATAAGATATTTATTATTTATTAGGGATGCATCGGGTATTTATTTGCTAGAAAACTCTTCCAGGCAACCCTAGTTATACAAAACATAACATAGGATTTGATAGGATTAAAAAAAATGGAGTATACAAGTTTTAGGAGGGAGTCTAATAGGTAGCCTAGATTCGCAGAATTTATACACGTTATGCATTGAACTTGTATTTTAATTAATTAATTCAGCCTTTTTAATAAAATAATTGATAAGAACAACTATTTTACTTTTTATTAGCGACCACTATTATGGTTAAGTGGTCTTTTGATATAGACCGCCTGTATTTTATCCCAGATTGATCGGCTCGGAACTAGCTTCTTGCCTCTCTTTTCTTGAAATACCCTAGGCGAATAAAATCTATGTATATATTAAAATTAAAAATGTTTATATATTATACAGGATATACAAGGTTTAAATAATAGTTATAGCTTTTTAATATTAATTGACATTACAGTATATCTAGCTGATTATAAAAATATCCTTTCAATGGCAGGATGTTTAGAAATCAGTTTTTCTAACTAATATAAGTTGTTTTAACTACTATATATTTATAGATATAGTATGAGAGCTGATGAATTAATGTATGTTTCATGAGTGATTTTAAATAAGAAATTACAACAATGTTGTTTTATTATTTTTTAAATATGATTATTAAAACTTTGATGTTCTGTTAACTTTTGGTATATAAACGAGTAACAGCTGTAATTTACCGATTTGATTCCCTACTAGTCTTTATTCCGTATGTACAAAAACTTTTACCAAATATTGCTCTTTCTATCTCTTAAAATTGTAGATTCTTGTAAAGTACTCAAATATATGTATTTATATTTGTTTGTTGAAAAAAAAAAGTGAGATATATAAAGTCCCTGGACACGACGGCAGGGGCAGTAGAGTAAAAATTAATAAAAATAAATAAAAAAAAAAGGACTCAAATATATGTCATTCCCTAGTCGGTCATAAACCTCTTTGGGAGATTCCTTTTATGTAATAGAAGGCAAACGGGTAGGAGGCTAACATTAAGTGATACCACCGCCCATGGACACTCATTTTGCCAGAAGGCTAACAAATGCGTTACCGGCTCTTCTTGATTCAGAAATACCCGGTACCACATAGTGTGTGCGCGCAATGACGTGACCATGGAGAGTCCTTTAGAGTGGTCCACAAATCAAATTAAATCAAAAATCATTTATTCATATAGGTAACATAATGTACACTTATGAACGTCAAAATATACTTTAAATTATTCTAATTTTACATTTACTGCCAGTTCTCAAATCACACCACAATATTCACATTACCAATATTTCTAATTACAACCTCCTCCGGTTGCTGCTCGGATGCTACGCTTAACAACACCGGTGCATCTCTGACAATCTCCAGCTTGATGAATGGCGTTAGTCTCTAAGTTAGCTCTTACAGTACAAAAAATACCTCCCCATAGCAGCGAGTGCTATTATTGCTTTAGTTTATTATAACGTATAAACAGCCTTCTGATTTACAACCCACTCGCCGTTTTAAATAAGCAGATGTTATACGGTCAGCAAAATGAGATAAATGAAAAGGCTGGAAAAATATTTGTGTTGCTTTCTTTACCTACTTTAAACGTATCGTACTTTTTCAGACAACCTTGTAAAGACATCATTAGTGTTATAGGCATATTTTTAACATTAAAACAAAAGAATAACGTAAACAAATCATTATAAACGTATTCTTTTAATTGTAGTCGACATTTGTAAGTCACTCATTAAAACAAAGAAAAAAGCTTTTAAATACAAAAACTCCGCCGTTGTATCACTTTTTTGCTGTCACTCCAGTTTTCGTTTACATTCACATCTGTCGCCACTGTTTGGAAAGCCACTCTTGAAGACCTCCCTCTCCTTCCCCAGCCTTTCAAAGAAGCCACATTAACGAATACATGTTTATAAACGAGGGGTCTTCATAAAATGGCGACCTGTTGAACCCCTCAAACAGTAGACCGTTCTATTATTGATCTACCAGTTATAAATAGTATGAAATATGAACATATTTGGTTCTACGCGTAGTTTTGACATCTCCAAATGGTTAAAAACTTAAATTTATCTTTCCATTAGTCAAATAATCTAAGATAAGTCCGACACTATCGACATATTTGTATGTTCGCAGAGTGAAATCACAGTAGCGATTTATAATAGCGTTTAATATTATATTTTATTAAATGATTCTCGACATTATTGTATTGGCATAGTCTGTAAGGATAATGTATGTATTTTTGTAATAAGTAATTAAACTTTCCATAAGTTAAGTTACATATATTACAGTTACTTAATTAAAAGCGTAAACAAAATGTAAAATCATCGAACACTTGAAGCCAAAATGAACCCACACTTATTGTTATTTAACATTCTCGTTCCTGATTATATGAAATTTCCAATAACAGAAATGTAACTTAGATTTACGAACTCTTCAATAAGTCAAGTTTTATGCCAATACTGCGTTGCAACTGCCTCTAATTTTATCTTAGTTATAGATAAAGACATAACATTTATTATTAACCAAACACCCACACAGAAACACGCAAAATAACAATAATATAAAAAAGAATAAGAGAAAACATTTTTTAAAAAAGAACAAGGTATGTATTAACACATGCATTGCAGTAAACTGTGTAATGATGTGTGTGCTTTGGATATAATTGGCCCTGGATCAGCATTATGCTGAGGAGCAGAATGTTCCACAGCGCTGGTCATTCTGCCAGAGACCACAATGGCTTGTTTTCGCCTCAGTCGCAAAAAAAGACAAAAATAATATATTGTGTAAATTAATAATTATTATATACAATTAAAGCCAATTGTTACCCTGCTTAAAATAAAGTGTGTTATTTGCACATATCCATATAACAACGCTACCGAATTTAATTCGGAACAACAATTATTTTTAACAGCAATGAGATGTATATAATTTACGAAAATTGAAAATATCATCCATATAGTCAACTTTTAACCATAATTATGTAGCGCTTAGTAATAAGCAAAATAAGGCAAGGTCGAGGACAACTCGTAATGGTTTATGCTATTGCGTATTCACAGCAAATACTTAAACCACAAAGTCTATTTATGAACACTTTACCACAACATAACATTAAACACAAGTTTCAATCGTTAATGCACCAACACAAGAAAGCCTTTAGAAACATATCTCAAAGGCATTGAGAAATGCTCCTGGAGGCGAATGTTAAGAATACTGTGAACTGCATACATCTTTAACTATTTAGTATTCGCCTGACTACAATATATTGACAGCGATATTTCGGCCACACAATGCGCAAAGGCAATGTGAATTTGGAGAAACTGATCATTGGTAACGCAGAAGGCAAAAGATCGTGTGGCCGTTCACCAACCAGATGGACTGATTTAGTGAAAGACTTATAACCCTCAAAACTGTTATAAGAGGGGAGCTGAAAGGAAATTGGTAGAAACAGATTGTCCGCTCCCGATGTTTTCTTGTTGACCACGACACTCAGACATGAGCGAACAAAGAGAGAAATAACAAGTCAAGTTCCAAGCAAACATAATCTCAAAGATGTTTATTCAAATATCGAATTCAAATGACCAAAAGGTCGCGCCCTCGTGACTAATACTATGAAGGGAATTACAAAGATTCCCATACTTCTAAACACGCAACAGCCCAATAAAATGATAGGGCGCACCCACGCCGCGCCGACTGCCAATCGTGACACGAAAACAATAAAAATGTCTAAAATAGTCGCAAACTAGAATACACTGTCTGTATTAAAGACGAATAAATTACCGATTTAATGAATAAATTATGAGTTCAACGTGGTACGCCGCGGGAAAAAATAGCGCTGTAAGTGCGGCGCCGGCGCCAGAGGCGGTAAGGATACTCGTGCACTTCTAGATTGAGGATGATCGTCTACAACGGATTATGAATCTTATTATAACCCGCTAAAAGCTAATTTCGCAGGTACATTTAAATAAATACAACGCTTTGGAAAACACGGGGTCTGAATGCGCTCAAGCAACCGTAGCGATTCATTACGATACTTAGAAAGTATTGTAAATTCAAATAAAACGAAACTCTATTGGCTCGTAATAGTGTTGTCATTTCGACGAAGCATATGAAAAACTTGAAGTGATTTATTGTTGCCATTGCAACCAACACGTCACAAATTAGAAATAATTTTAAAATAACTCGGAGCAAAAAGTATACAATATTTAAAACACAAATGCAAATGCTTTAGTCATGAGCTTATAAAACTTACGAATAAATTTCTCGGGCTTCTGATGAAACTTGTAATTTGAATTTAGAACACAACAGGTGCGTTCGAAAGAAACATAAACATCGATTTAATAACAGATGTGATCCAGCCAGTCAGTACTTGAACACGAACGGTGCAATGCAATGTATTGTGTAAAACCCGTAATCAGCGTTGTTTAGTTAAAAAATCAAATATAGCGGCAAAAATCTCAAAGCTGCAGTCCAGACAAACAAACCCATACTTATCTAAATAGAGGCTACGCCCCAATCCCGGTACCTTACGTGTTTTATTATCTCTCCACACCGCTATCTTTAGAAGTTGTCCCTTCGTTACAAAAACTACAATCTTATCAAGTGACACGAACTTCAACTTAGCCGGTACCTATTTTTACTCCTCCGGTGATGCTTTTAGCCATATCGAAGTCCCGTGAGATTTATAACGCATGGATCAATTTACAGGTCGCCGGATGTCTTTAGGTAACGGAAACGTATGTGCTTAAGTAATTCAAGATTATAAAGTGACATCAAAGGAACAAAGTAAATTTATTTTATGAAACGCTAAAACAGTCCTAATAATCTCCAAGCTTAGATTAGAAATATCGGAAATATTTGTACTTATTGTTGAGTCTAAAGCACTCAAGACGAAGATAGTAAGCACTTGAAATCCATTTAAAATAATGAGCATCTTTGGTATTTCAAGTAATGTCGTGACAACGTGATGGAGTGCCATTAAAAATGTCACTGACAGGTAGATGACTCATGAGCAGAACAGCAAATATTGATCGTTCAACAATAGAAGAAAATAAGCAATGGACAAAACTTTATTATTAAACATACATTTGTTTTATAGAGATGACGACAGCAATTATGGTGTAGATTTGATAGCCACTTTAATACAAATCCAATATCTATAAGAGATTAATCATTCTATGACAATTTAATGGCGTTACCTTAATTGGCCACCAGGCCCTCGGAACAATACATTACTTAGATAAACAAAATACACGATCACTCGAAAGGCATTTCAAGCGTCCAGGTAAATGTTTTTTTTGCAAATTTTAGTACAGGTAGTTGTACCTGTTGGAACTTGTCGACAAACAAAAGGGTCTAGCCTAATGGTTGTATGATGGAGTGTAGGCGACCAAGTCAATTAGGCCATCCGCCGACACAATTCCCGGAATGTCGCCGACAAATGAGTGGATGCGATAAGAGCATAAGGCAAGATTGTCTCTTCGTCCTTTTTGTCCTTTACCTTCGCTGTGTCCGATAACGGGACGCCCGCTTAATTGAGTTTCACTGTTTGACGATTGTTTATCGCCAAAATGCATTTGAGATGCCACATCGAGCCCACTTTATCGTGGGCAATTAACATGCGTTAATCTCGTAGACAGTGCATTGGCTTTGTGATGTTGAACGCTTTCTTGTTAGCAGAATTGAAATAATGCTCGGGCGATGACTAATCGGCTGACTTGTGTAGCGGCAATAAATTCAGGGTAAAATCAAATACAAAAACAGCGTGTGGATTATTTCACACTTGGTGAACATTGTGAAAGTGGGAATTAGGTGCAGACTGCAGAGAGCTGTTATATTGATACCGCTATCTCCAGCAACATCCGCTGCCTTTGATTACACTAAAATATGTGTATTTTAAAATTATTACTTTTTAGGAGCGTGTGCAAGCCGTAAAAGTGGGAGAGCGTTATTGTGAATCACAAAGTGTTTGGACTGAATCACATCCTCAACATTGCCGCTGTTTTCAGTTGATATTTCCGTTTTCTTTTTGAGTGAAATGTTTTGTTGACGGTAATCATTTACTCGCTCAATAAGGATTACTTTCGAACAAATCTTACATTGAATACTGGCAATTATTTCTTAGATGTTTTTGTCTTTTAATGTTTCTTAATCTTTATAGCCAAGGATGTTTACTTTTCATAGCGTGTCTACGAGTAGGTCATTCTAATAGACACGCTTAATTTAATAGAACCTTTTTGCATTTCCGTTCTAGTTTCTACTTATATAACAATTATATTTATATTAGCGAATATAACGGAATAAACAATACTTATCCAGAGCTTGACATATTCGGTAGTGGGTTAATCAATTTAAAAAAAAAACATTGTTAAGTGTCTATTCATACGTAATCCGCTGTTTTGCTAGTCTTTATTGTATTTTTATTTTTTTAGTATGTTTACCATAATTGTCATATATTGTAGAAAAAATTGTAATATTTACTGTAAACACAATTACGTATGTGGTGAACTTTAATAAATAAATAAATTTTGCTTCGCGACCTGCTGTTTATATGGTAAGTATGTAGCCTGTAACTGTATTATCTTGTGTACGCATTATGCGGCAATTTTAATAATTTACGGGTTTGAAATGAAAACATCCAAAAACAAAAAGCCTATGACGCACATGTATACCGTTATATAATAAACAAAGAACACAATAGGGAAACTCTATAGTTTATTAGCCATACATAACCGGTAAAGCGATAATTAAGTCCGGTAATGTATAGCCGCATTGTAGAGGCAATCAGATGGGATGTCAGGTGGCTGGCTTTTGACCCGAGCTGAATTTATTACACCTTAAGTATTTGCGTATAATGTTTTTATAACCATAGTATTTGTTTTAGGTTGATGGATTGAGTGGCTTGTGATTTATTAATTTTATATAAATATGTATAGAAATAAAACCCTTAGAGATTATACGGTCTGTCTTAACCATTTCGATTTAGGTTCGATTCCGTACTTTGTTTAATGCAAAAATATGCCTGTCGCACGTGGTATTAAATTAGTAATTATTATTATTTCAGATACTTTTTTCTTTCTATCTCATTCTTTTCGGCAAAGCAAAGCTTTTGCGGCAAAGGCGTCCCTCAAATACCTCTAATTCCTGTCTGTATTGTGCCTCTCTCATGTACGTGCCATTTCCTTAATTTTCTCTATCTATCTTCTAAGTTATTCTGTTCCTCTTTACTTTATATTTCTTTCTTTGTTTATATTTTAAAAAGGACATAATTGTATTATAGTAGAAAGATATACGGTAAATTTATTTCGTAAATAATTTACACCTATCCATCTTTACTAGCCGGGAAATTCTATTTTTTAATACGCCAATAAATAAAACATTACCTCTATTATCAGTTACAGTTATAAATTAACCATAATAATGATTTAAATGTTTTTTACGAATGAGTTAATTTAAATCACAATTCCAATGATTTTTAATTGTTAATTATTTCGCCTTGCAATTTTTACCCTGAAACTAAACGTATAAACTCTATCTACTAAATAATAAAACAGCAATGTGTAATGAATGAAACAATATGAAATTTGATAGATGTCTGTTACAGTTGCGTGCGAATTGTCATTAAATTTATCACAAAACCACCGCTTATGATACGAATAAATTAACAATAATTAGTGAAAGCAACAACACAATAGAACAATGTAGAGAAAAGAAAAATATGGTGATTAGATCTTGGTTTTTCAGTGTTAACTAATCTAGCGGTTAAACTTGCGTTTAAACCTCGGGAGTGATATTGCTTTCTCTATATTTGTGTATTGAAAACATCTTAAGGAAGCGGGACAAAAAACAATAACACAAATATAATATTGTTATTCGTAGTTCTTGTCTCAGGACTAAGAATAAGTGACACGATCGACGACTCTAATTTTTTTTTTGGACTAAAGGCAATCGTTCACTTAAAGTTAAATGCCCATGTATACACGCAACACCAGTTTGTTGCCGTTGCCGGCTTTTAAGGTATTCGCTATTCTCTTGAACGAAGTCCTTAAAAATGCCTGGACATGCAGTTGGTTGTAGTGGCCGCGGCAAGAAGCGTTTTAAAAAGTCGTGGCGGAATTTGATGACCACCACGGAAGTGACATTGTGTTTTTTTTTAATAGTGTCACGTTTGACGGCCCTTTGTGTTGCATTAATTATTCAGAGGGTAGAGAAAGTACCAGAGCGTAATTTTAATTAATAAACTGGTAATATTTGCATACCGGCTGTTATTGACAAACACGGCGCCGGCGCAGCTTCGTGGGCGACTGCAGGATGACGCATGCAATTATAGCTCTTGTTGCATGAATAAAACATGATAAATTAGTACTAAACTTGGACGGCTAAAGTGATCTATCGAGTTGAATTATCGAGATCTTAGATAACGAGTGTATATGTTAACATTAGCCAAAATAATATATACTCATACTAGCTGACCCTGCAAACGTGTTTTGTCATAATATTTACATATTTTCAGCGTGCGACAGGTCGCAAGTTCAATCCCCGGCCGTGCACCAATGGAGTTTCGTGTCCACATTTATCATGAATCATGAGGAAACGGCATGTGTTAGGTTGAGGCTAATCACCTACTTGCCTATTAGATTGACAAATGATCATGAAACAGAAATCTAAAGCCGAGACCTAAAAAAGTTTTAGCGTCGACTTATTTTTTTATTTTTATTATGCCTCAAACTTTAAATAATTCATATTTCTTCAACGCATTTTTCTACACTTGTGTATGAATATTGTAATAATAAAGTCATTACATTAATCAGCTCGTCCGTACTTGTCAGTTTTTCAGTGCAATAATTATAATTTAATTATAACGAATGCAGATTGCAGACTGCGATAATTGCCGTGGCGCCTCTCCAGTTATTAATAACGGGTAAGCTTAGCTGTCATCCAATTTGTGTGTGAAAATTTTCTATTCTATACAATAGCTAGCTAGCTACCTAGTTGGCCTTATTTTAGGCTAGGAGATCAGAAGACTTCGGTGTTTGTTTCTAGAATATCCATATAAATTTCAAAACGTGGCAGTGTCGATTTATGGATACAGTGGTATACTTCTGTAAGCGATCAATGGTATAGAGGCAGCAGAACGAGAGAGGGAACGCTCTAAAACGAATCCTTGGGTTAGTAGATATACCCATCTCCTATCTTCTATATGGTGAAGGTGTCGAGCGTAATTGTAGCCCTTAAGTAACTTTCCCTTTAAATTAAAACTGGTTTCGATTACATTTCAGCAGCAAGCCTATAAATAAGGCATCATATCACTTGACTGGTTCAACAGATTATAGAAAGTATTAAACATTGACACAAATCAAATATAATGAGCCGTTATCGAATACTTGTTCGTTTGATATGACTTCTATGTAGCTATGTTAAATCTGTGTTCCATTTTTGAAATCAAAGAGGTTCTAATATCAAAGAATGTCCGACCATAGAAAATCCTTTATTATTTGATAATTCCAAATTTAAAATTTTTATTTTAACACAACGACTACGACGTACGACTTGCTTACAATTATGGGAAAAAATCAAGGCCAGAGACGGGACGGAACATAAGGGAGTAGACCCGGCATCACATCCGACGAGGAGCTATTCAGACTAGCGCAAGATACCCGTTATTTAAGGTGTTAACAGCCAACCTTTAGCAATAAAGTGGCACCAGAAGAAGATTTTAACACTTAGACAGTGTATACTAAAAATATATAAAGAAGATATTTATATATTTTTATGGTTTTATGTAAATTTTTCAAAAGTTCCCACGACAATAACAGGCTTACGAATTTATGAACTGTAGGTGTGAAATTGACACAGTGAAATGTAGACAAACCAGAAACAACGGAATTAACTGCGCCCACGCACACGTGGCCATTGACGAATTCTAATAAATTTATGATAGCGCAAATATATAGTCTTATAAAATGAACATTGATATCATAGTACAGAAATCCCTCCAGGAAATTGCGTTGGAAAGGGCCTTTATAGGAACTTCTCGAGATGGTTTTAGTGGTTCACCCAGTCTCTGAATAGCAGAGATTTTGGTGTGGGTCGAGTCAACATACCCCTGCAACTTTTTAGGGCAAGGGATGCGCAAATGAATTTCCACTTCGGGTATTAAAAAAAGGCGCGTTGTAGGACTATTCTCAAAAAATCGTTTCTTTGGAAACACCGTTTTTTACAGGTGTAAAAGTACGCAACTATCATTATAAGTATCTTGGTACGCTCATTTCTTGAAGAATGTGGAATTGGTTCGTAAATACTTCAGTGGGCAGCTGGTTCCACATATCGGTGGTGCGCGGCAAAAACTGCCTTCAAAAACGCTCACTTGTGGAAGGACGGACGTCGAGGTGATACGGATCGTATTTTGTATTCTGCCTTGACGTCCGAAAATGAAACTCAGCTGCGGGTATTAGTCCGAACTATTCCTCAGAAGCATCATACATAATGCCACGTGGCATTACCTGTAATCTTCATTGACACTGCTATACGATACTTACAGGTATAGCATCCTTTTTATCGAGAAAGCAATCGCAGCACTTTTGCTTAAAGTAATAATACGGATGTGTTGTTTCTAACGAATTGACTGAAAATATACTACAATTTAAAAGCTTATTTCGCTGTATACGAGTAAGATTTACTTTTTTAAAGGTAAAACATAAAAATATGTATTATTTTATTTTTATTTCAGTCAAATTTGTCCCAGAATTATACGGAATGAAAATCGGAGTTTAGTATTTTTTATTATTAAAAACACAGCAGGGGTTGCTGTGCAAAATTAGAATATGTTAAAAAACACTCTTAAATCGACTTCTATTAGGAGCTTGATGTTAAAATAAATAAATAAATAGCTTAAAATTTATTTTACCAATAAAAAGCTTTTGCTAACATTTGAATTTATTGGTTTTAAACCGACGATATGTCTGTTTTAAAATCCTGACCCATTTTACTCTAAATCTTTCATATGCAATAAAGATGTTCTTTTCTTAACTACAAAAGAGACATTTTAACATATTAAATTAATATTAATTTTAAATATAATTTTTTCGACACGCCAAATAGTATAACTTGTAACGCGTGTACATAAGTACACACACTCTGATTTTTTTTAAATCGCCAAGTTTTTGGTTTATTAGATAAAATGTAAGCCCTCGAGTGCTACTAGTATTATGATATTCGACGTCTAATATCATAATACTAGTAGCATCAGGCAAAAACATAGACAACAATGAAGAGTTTACTCCATTATCTATTTGATGTCCGCCATGAATATCGATTATCTGTCAATTGATATTCAAAATTCGAATGCGCTGACAGTTAAAGTTGACACAACCTTATGTTCTACGTGTCTATCGGATCGTGACCATGTTGAATAAAACCAGGAACTTGTCTTTTACTTGTCTGTCTCATAGATAAATAAAATGCTGAAATGTTAGTATGTAAATGGGGTTATGTATAGAAACATAAAATTTATACAAATAACAAATATTGTTTTATCAAATTTAGCAACATTACTGTATGCTTAGATAAATTAAGCAACTACATAATTTAAAAGACGGCTTCATATATTTTGTTTAATATAAAAAGGTACAAACGGGCAGAAGGCGTTCCTTAAGTGATGTTCGCCCATGGACACATTGCCAGAAGGCTCGCAAATGCGTAGCTGGCCTTTTATATATAGAATTTAAATAAGTTGCATGCCAGTTTATAATATGTTCTCTGATCGTTTCTTTTTCCAGGCAAAGAAAACACTGCCAAATACTGCGTTGCATATAATAAATGGACACACTATTAAGACAAGTTTCCTTAGACTAGAGTCTGGGAAAGAGACCAGAAAATTTACTTACAAATCAAATTGGTTCTGAAATTGAAGGTAATTCATTAAGCCAATTTAAAATGACTGCTACTAACAGGATATATACTAATTACTTATATATAATCTATTGCTTATGTACACATCCTGGCATAGATAAATTCATATAAGCTTGGCATGTACCCAGTCGCCTTCGGAGTCGCATCTTGCATACATAATGATTATTAAGTGCATTGCGACATGACTCGATTTGATCGATTTGCAAGGCAAAGCCACTCGTTCCTAGAAATATCGATATAGTATAGATTTAAATGTCTGGTTTACACAAAGCCGTAAAATGTATGAGACGATGTTTTATATTAATTTTCCTCAACTCCTATTGAAGGTATAACGAAAACAAGTGCACACAGTGTATCCTATGCTCTAGTTCAGAGTTCTGACACACCCTGCCGATTTTTGGTCTTAGGCACGCTGGTGCCTTACGAAACTTTCTTGAACTAGACTTCGCTGTGGCTTGTCCTAGGTTATAATTTTGTGGTCCAAATAATAATAAAAAGAGAGTGCAAAGTCAAAAAGTCCTAATCTCAGGGTTTAGGGTCGAAAGCTCAATCCACTACCCCAACCATAGTTGTCTATGTCTTCAGTCGGTAGCTCATGTCTGAACGTCGTGATCAGGAAACAATTGGAGCGGCCAATGTTTCCACTGGTTTCTGTCCAACTCCTCTTTTATTACAGTGTACAGTTTCGAGGAAGATGAGCCTTTCACTTGTCCATCTGGTTGGTGAATGGCCACGTGATCTGTTGCTCTCTACTATCAGTTTCTCCAAGATCTCATCGGATCCAATCCTTTGAGGATTATATGTCCGAAATCTATAGACATGAATTATTGAAAATATAATAATATAACTGGCTGGATAACATGAGATTCTCTTTGACAAAATTTGGCAACTAAAAAGGATGAAAGAGAGACAACTACCAGTTCTATTTGTCCGTTCTTGATTCAGTAATACTTTTATCAATAAATTATAAATTAGTTTTATTTTGGATAAGCAAAAAGCCTGGCTTATAGTAGAAAAAAATACCGCGCAAGGTAAAGAGGCTTCAAAGGCTAAACGGCGCCTAGCTGTCGCATTGTTTATTAAGTTATTACTAGGTATTGTTGTAAGAACAATCGCCTTATGTCGTTATGCGATAAGTCTAGCGATAAAAAGATATATAGATACTTTATACGATAGTCCTGGATCTAGATTAAGACTTAATCAACATGAAATTGTATTGTTTGTAACTTATTATTTTAAGCGTGTTCAAATGCATATTATTTACCTACCTATATAATACACATAAAAACATAAAATATCAATAGATATGTGAACATTCCTTGTATTTACTAAGTGGAAGTTTAAATAGTGTTTAGTGTTATCTTTTCGTTTCGTTTTTGGATTAATTTTTTAACTCTTTAGTTCATTTGTTTATTCAAATTTACCACATACATATATTTACGCTATATGTTACAAACTATCTTATCTAAAATATAAATATGACAATTTTGGTAAAAGTAAATGTTACAAAAAAAAATCTATTAAGTAAGTAAAAACTCACACACACAGGGATTAGGTATGAGGCATGCACTAAACAATGCTTTCTTTAAAATTCATCAGCCCACTACGTATATCCAGCTCCGGATAAATTCTATTTAATCTGTTATAAACGTATTGGAATTTAAAATTTATACTGTCCCTTTGGGCACCAAGTTTAAACCCCGTATACCACATACTTTGATGTTTTTTTTATAAATTAGGCAATTATTTAAAAAAAAACTTTATTTTCAGAATCTACGGAAGTCCATTATTTTGGTAATTGTTAACTAAAAAGGTTACCGAAGCGTTACGTCCGTTATAATATGTATTTCTATTTGCTAATATTACGCCGACCGCAGGCGCCACACTTCCGCTACAACAGGAAGTTAGATGCAACTGTTGCCGGCTGTATTCTAAAGTTAAATTATTTATTGCTTATCAGCGTAAGTTATTTGTGGTAATTACACAGATTAAATCAGTTTAACTAATTTAGTTTTGACCTGTTTCAGGTAGACCGATGGCATGGTATAAAGTACACATGTCAGAAGTTCTTTGTAAATTTATTACTAAGGTAAAAGCTCCAATAGATGATTATGTACCAGTACATGATCACTGCATGTATTTGTATATCTATATTCACACTGTTTACGCATTGTATACGTCCTAATTATAATATAAATTTTAAAAAAAATCTCCGTTTTCAAACTGTAAATTTTTTACCCTCATGCTGCCTCATGCATGGCTTTGGTTTTGACAGCTCTCAGTCGTGGTGACGCAGCTTCGTGCACTAATGTACTATATGTACATTTAAAACTCACTCGTCCAGTGAAGAGAAGCATCGTGAAATGTCTAAACACTTACCTATTGTATCATGTCTATAGGTTAAAATTCTATTTAGTATCATTAAACGATACTAATGATTAAACACACTATGTGGAAATTGTATACATAAATAATAGGCAGGTGCTTATAACTCGCCCCTAGACAATTTGCGACCCATTGACGCCACTGTCAGTTGGCAGTGTCCACCCTCTCTTGAGCGATTATGACCCTTACTACAATTGAATAAAAAGTATTTTGGCATGTACTTAATACTTCAAGTATGAGGCGCCGCGTTTAATGAATTTAGGCGCCATACAATTACTCACAAAACTCCAGTTGCATATGGTCACAGTATACAATAATTAAAAACCCAAGAATTAAAAAAAACACGTTTTATGGGACGAACTAAATAATTTTTTTATAGCATATGACAAACGAAAGGGGATGCCCTAATTGGAGCAGTCATTGTAGCTGATAGGTTTGCCAAAGGATTACGCTGTTTTTAAATAGAGGTCGAGTCTTCGAGGGAAACCCACCAGAAATATTGAAGCAAACCCGGTTCAAGGCAGTTTTTGCCGCGCACCACCACTTTGTGGAACCATCTGACTACTGAAGTATTTCCGAACCAATTCTACTTAGGATCCTTCAAGAAATGAGCGTACCAATTCTTAAAAGGTCGACAACGCACTCGCGAGCCCTCTGGCATTTAGTGTCCATGGGCGGCGGTATCACATACCATCAGGTGAGTCTCCCGCCCGTTTGCCCCCTGTTCTTTAAAAAAAAAAATACCCTGGAAGTCTTCCACCCAATAACCTCTGTACTTTAATTGAAGAACATAAATTATTACAAATTTATTATATACCAAGAAAAATCTAATAAATTACAGCCATCTTGAATTCCAATCAAATTAATTTAAATAAACTGGATAGACGTGTTATACATTTAATTAAAACGCAAAAAAAGTAATATTGAATTAATTTGAACTAAGTAACGGTTTTTATATTTTACAATTATAATAAACACTTAAATTCCACATAATATATGTAGTTATTTAATGAAAAAAGTAATTGTTTAACGAAGTGGAATTGATAAACATAATTTGCCGTATTCGTAAAGGGTTCAGAATAAAAAATAAAATAAAGACGAAACGAAACGATTAGGTCCAATCACTGGTCTGATGAATCATCTTGGTTTACAGTATTTATCGTAAGAGTAATTAATGTGCACAGAAAATCCATAGAACCCTGGAATCTGAACGATGACCGTCCACTCATGATGAGCAACTATGAATTAAAACTGTGGTGGCATACAGAAACGCAGATATTGCTTGCCCCGGGGAAAATCGTTAAGCTGATAAGTTTTAATGTTTTCTCATTTTGTCTTTTGAGTGATTATAACTAAATTTTTGAAAAACTTGATCAAAAAATTTGACTCAAAAAAATTGATCTTTTCACAAAAAGAGAGATGTCAAGAAGTACTTGGAGAAGCGGGAAGACTCTGATTTTTGAAGTAGTAGTTTTAAATTCTTAGTATTATTTGTTCCTTTTAAATGTCAAATTTCAGTTTTTTAATTTTATTATTTTGTTTTTTTTTAAACGTAAAATTGTCTTTTAATGCGCTTGCATGTTGTCTGTTTTTTATACATAATTTGTTAATCTATGTAATCTGTTTTGGCTTTCTGTATTGTATTAATATTTTGTATAATAATATGTATTAAGTAAGCTGTTAGATTACTTATAATTAAATAAATAAAACACTCCATTATTAAAAAAAAAACACGTGATAGTCTTTATTCTAAGGAAATTATTTTGTGAATAATGATAGAATCCTACTCGTTTACCTTAATTATTTTCCTGAAAATGGATCGAAATAATCATAAAGATAGTTTTAATTTATATTGTAATTCTACCAAATTATCATAAAAGTTGATATAACAGTAAGAAACGACAGCTTAAAATTTTGTATAAATAATATCTGTATTATTTATTATGTAATATACTTAAGTATCCTAGTAAGATTACCTTCCTTTATTTATTTAGAAAGAAGATTTTTTGCTTTTACAACTGTTCCACAGGGCAAGCGACATAAACGATCTAAAATGTATAGTATATTTTTTTGTATAATGTAAATCCCGTGACGTCACTGGCGCCAAATCCCGGCGCGTGTCGCACACATGTTGTAACTAAGCTCCCTAGATACGCACGAATACTTTAAGATATTCGTCAGTACTTTATTATAAACCAGAGATTATAGACGCAAGAGATAAAAAACGACTTACAGAATCCAATGTTATATTTTCAGTAAGTAGATTATGTACAGCGGTGTTGACCTAGAGGTTTCAGCGTGCGATTCTTATCCTTGAGGTCGTAGGTTCGATCCCCCGTTCTACCACTAGACTTTCATTCTATAGCCCAACCCAATAACCTATCTCAATCCATTTTTGACCATCTGAGATAGACATTTTAAACCAAATATTAATAAAAGTGTGCCAATAACGAATCGACGGATTGTAATAAACCTTTGTATGAAAATGACAGTTCAACTGTGCAAATATCCTACGATTTTAACTTACACCAGTTTTTAAAATAATTAAAAAGCTATTTGATATGTTTTAAACATAGATATGTATATTTTAAATTTATTAGTAAGTACGGTTTTATTTACTTTATTTGGTTTATATTGATTATCAAATATGAGTGTAAGAGCAAAGAGATTGCATTCTATCCAAAAATGGATTGTCTTCGTAGTGTTTGGTTATTGGCATGCAGATAGGAGATCGAACGATTGTCAAGGTCTGATGAGATTGTACATTCATTATTGGGTTCGGGCGTATGTGCGCATTTAACGATTGCTCGGTGAAAGAATCATCGCGGGAAAACCGGCTTGCCTTAGATCCAAAATGTCGACGACGTCTGTCTGGCACAGGAGCCTACTACATACTTGCCTATTAGATAAACAAATGTTCATGAAACAGACCCAGAAATTAGAGGCCCAGACTGAAAAAGTTTGTAGTGCCATTTTAAGTAGATTATTCATAATCTTTTACCACAGTACACTTCTCATTTAAATAATCCAGGGTCTCGCTTAATTCTAAAATCTTATAGCAGCCAAAGGCTACGTAATAAATCAAATAAATGCGATATACCTAAATTGGTATTATCACGTTAATTTAATGATTGAGAGATGAAAACATTGAATTGTAGTTCATTATACGAAAATATATGAAGTACTTAAGATACTTTTTATCTGACTTCAAAAAGGTTTGCAATCAAACGTGTAGACATTTGTATATATTTTATGCGGATTGTTAGATGCCGACCAGGCAACTTCTTGTTTTATATATATTCTCTAGAAGCTTCCATGATTATAGGGCACAGGTTCACGACATTCGTAATTGTAAACTTTCATACTCTCTTCTATCAATTATATTTAAATTAATCATTTATTACATATGCTTGTTTACCGACGATGTCACGGCGCCAAGTCTGCGGTTTATCTGATCTTATTGATAGGATATCGGATATTATGACGTCACCAATCGATACATGCATGTAAAGTCGATACGACAAGACTGTTACTAATTGATGTAATTGATATTATAAGAACAGAAGCTTGTAATTCTAATATAGACATAGAAAAACCTAAGTTTCTTAATATACCAACTCAAGCTTAGTAGGTATTCGCAGGGACAGGTGGTTATTCCTCAGACTACTGACCACGCTTGTGGTACATTTCAGTTTCGAAATTCAAAATTCACTGAAAATCGTAGCCATAACTTCTAGTGTTTGTCTATGTTGACTAAACTAAAAAGTTTAATTATACCATTTTAACATCTGTCAAATTTTATCGCATCGTAAATAGAAGAGACGGATTATTTATGGAACATTTCGAAAAATAAGTTTTCAAGTGATAGTGTGGAATAAATAATCTTTAAGTTAAGCCCATTGTCTGCTTATCAAAATTTCGCCATTAGAGATGGACAAGTAATAATTTTCAAAATTAAACAATGCTAGAGAAATATGACAATATTTCAAAATGTATGAGAAATACATAAATTGTTGCCCTTGATAAAAGTAAAAACTTAATACTATTAAATTTGTCAGTAACATAGCAAAGATTAAGAAATATAGTCATAACAAGCAATAAATGTTTAAATTATGCTAACAACACAAAGATTTCCATAACTCTGATAAACTCTGACCAAATGAACTGTAATCACAATATTATCATTAACTTGTTATTTTTAATAGTTTCATTAAGCTGTTAAGTATAAGTTGATAACTTCTCTGTATTATTCAAGCTCAAAAGGGAAATAGATTTAGAGTTATTAAAAATCTAGAAGTTACAATAAATTAAAACTTAATTTAGTATTTGCAAATAAAACAATAATCCTCTAAACTGGTTTGTGGCATGTTTACAATTTAATAAGAAAACAATGGTCAAAGGAATCAGGAAGCCATGACTTGTAATGTTTTCATCAATACTGTAATTTTGAATTTAAAACAAATTCCTTCAAGGACTCCTCGGAGGTACTTAACTTAGTATTATTATATATAAATTTGTTTGTCTTCATAATTTTAAAGGATATTAGAGATTTTATGTAAAATCATCTAATTTCTATAGAAATATTGGTAATTTACATAATTAGCTAATCACTTAATTACTCATTCCAAATACTACTAAACATTTTCTTAGACTTGGTTTAAAACACCGTTGTTGTATTGTTTGGCAAATTTCTACATAAATTAGTGACTAGATTGTAGAAGTTGTCGCCGCTTAATACTACTGGATGTCGATACTAACTAGTTATATGAACAACATACCTGTCAATCCAAGATCCGACAATTCCGAAGATGCCTCGTTACTAAAAGCAACCGAGAGTTGATATAGTACCAGTACTAAACACACGCTAAAATTAGCCATGGTCATAGCTCAATTACAATCTATTACCAACAAACACACATAAAAATCACTATAACATTGTGTGATTACACCAAATTAATCCATTGTTCACACACACAACACCTATAATAGTATCACACTTAATAATGATTTAGTCTAATATAATAATAGTTATTCAAATAATAATACACCACGCGCTTATAATATTTTTAAACACAGCGACACATGCTCTCCGTGCAACTGCTAAAAGTCACTGACTGACGTTTACGCGGGAGCGGGAAGTATAGTTAGAGTGAGAAGCAACTTGCCTACCGGCCTATCGGCGTGTGCGATGCGCGTGAGTGTTGCTCTATTGCCGATATATCGACAAAACAATTTAAGTAAATTAATTACTGCATACTAATTGCGTTCTTTAGAGCTACGAATTATTAATTAAGTAATATAGAACTTAGCTTTTAGCCTTTGGGATACAGATTAATAAAAAAGAAATCTTTTTAGAAACTTACCTATAGATATTAAAATCTATTCATGTTTGAAATCTGTATATAAGTTATGGAAACACATACATTTAACTGTACTGTTATAAAAGTAATAATTAGTGCTTTTAAAACAAACAATTATATCGATAAAAGACTAGCAACACTTCCAATAAACCAAACAATGCCGTTTTCTATCTTTACAGCCACTGTAAATTAAGCTTTATTGCATTGACATAAAGCTCTGAATTAATAAAGGGATACTTTTTTTTTTATTTAAGCGCACTATGCGGCATCCATGTGGATTGTGGAGTGGATTTTTGTTGTTTTGTTGGGATTTCGTTATAAACCCTTTCTTTATCTTTCATTTTTAACGATTAGAAGTATTTATTATAAGGGAAACATGTCTGGCGCCATTTGAATTAATACAAACAAGTTTTTTTTTAATTTTTTTTATAGAAATAGTTTTAACTTTATATCAGTTTCATTCAAACAAGTTTTAAGATAGCAATTGGTGTAAACTATTTCGTACTTCAGTTTTCTATAGTCGTTCTGTGAAATGATTCGTAAATGTCAAAATTTTATAAGCCATAGTATAAAGATAAAATTCTTAATATTATATAATAAAATCCCCTGCATCTGTCGGACTGTATGAAGGCGATAATTTCACAAACTACGATAATTGTTAAGAATACATAAGTACTACTTACTACACAAAATCTACGAAGACGAAGCCGCGGGTAGAGTTTAGTAATTACAATAAATAGAAAACGTGATTGCATATAGTAAACGTGAATTAATGGCCTTTTAACTTCAGACAAAATCAAAAGAAACTTCAATAGAAACAGAGGCAAAATGAACCGCGCACGCGCACAAAAAAAATCAAAAGAATTCAACGTTGATCGCTGCCCTTTGTTTGGTTGGAATGTCTGGACCTCGAATTAATTTAACTTAAATGACTTTAACATTATTGAGAAATGAAGTACTTAATTTGTTAGCTTTTATACGGACATTTATCTTGCGATATTTTGTATTATGTACATACAGCTAATATAATCGTCAGCCATCTTTACACATCAAAATATTAACGGACCTGCTTTTTATAACTTACTAATTTTTACGCTATGGCTTTATTTGAAAATGGAATGTCGCCATTTTAAAGAAATAAATTTTGGCGCCGCAACGTTTTGAAATTAGAACACGCAAACAAAACGATTTCCAAGATACATATTTCTTTGTCATTTCACTTACCGTGTCTTTTGTGTCTCGATCTTTTTCGAAACAAAGGAACTTTAAAACAGTTATTGTAAATATTAATTATTCAAGAGAAATACCGTGAACAGGCTCCAAAAGCGAGCCGTGAAAAAGGCGAAGAATGACACTTCTTTAAGTTTAATTTTTGTGAATAAGTTCGCATTGGTATTATTTTGTATCGTAAGTCCCTCCGTCTACTACTGAAGGGATGCCGTCCAACGCTTTCTCGACTGGTCCTCGGCCTCCGTGCCAGGAGTTTATTGCCCAATCGGCCATCCTTTCTTAGGGCAATGTGCCCCGCCCTTGTCATGTAAGCTTATACGCCCTTTTTTCTATATCAGTGACATATTTAGTTTTTATATAGAATCTTTATTTATTTAATTATTTGTCATACAGAGAGACCTTCAGCTCAGGATCATGCCTCTCATGACTCTCCTCCTCCGCGAGATATACCCTTCTAAATATATAAAGGGTCTTAGCACTCTTTCAGACAAATCAAACGGATATTGGCAAAAAATAAATATACTTTATGCTACTAAATATGTAGAAACAACTACAAATGGACAGTACGATCCAAGAGTGATCCCGGTAAAAAGGGACTGTGACCCCGGAGCGTATAACATGGCTTAGTAGGAACTAATTGAAATTGTTTTAGTGTATCGCTCACTCAGTTTGAATTGCAGAGATTCTGGTGTGTGGCATATACCCCTGCAACATTCGGTACACAACTGCATTTCCAATTTGAATTTAAAAAAGCAGTTCGCGCCAAGTAGCCGTATAATTTAATTTGTTTTTTATAATAATAATAATTTATTTCAACTTTGTTTCACAGGAAAAACTTATATCTAATTGCGCTAGTTATATAAACAAAATTAGTCAGGTTTACCTGACGCTGAGCTAGGTGTGAACCTGTATTTCAGCATACAGCGCCTAACCCCTTAAATATACTAGACAAATCTCTAGCATCAAGTACGTATGACTCATTAGCGAAACTTCTATGTTATAATTTGTGTGAAGGGTGTTTATGGTGTGAAGTATTCAAGTGTTCTCCCTGTGAGAAAGGTGAGAGGGTGTATGTGTGTGTGTGGGGGAGAGTGTGTTAAATACTTTATTACGCAAAAGAATACTATTAATAAATTATACCTGCACATAAGTAATATAATAAATAAATGCCTTTCAATTTTTATATATTAATCATGACGCATATTTATTTGTACAAGTAGTTATATCTATTCATTTATAACCAAGAGTTCCTCAGTTTTTAATTGGTTGATAAATTTTCCAGTTTACTATTGGTACATTTTCATAATTCATAGCTCCATTTTTTATGCATGGCTAAGTTAAGATTTTTGCAGTCGTTCGCTTTCTGGCCACACATTGACCGGCGCCTGTTGGTTATCTGAGATATTGTTAACAATGGTAGGATATGGGAATCCAGTATTAATGGGTAGTTTTGAGTGCACTTAACTTTTTAATTGTTATGACTTTGAACAGTGACTCATAAATAAATAATGTAACGAATTACCTAATCTATCAATTGAAACAAAAATACCTACATTTAAAATATTTACTTGTAAAAATTTAAACTTTTTTACACTGAGATGACATGCGAACTTTTTATTTAGACTAGAGGAGTCAAACGGCTCTGATTCATATCTAGATTTACAAGATATACTAACTGACATATTAATATAGTATAATATAATAACTAACCATAAAATGTAATAAATAAAATATATTATTAAAAGGAGTCCCTTTAGGCAAAGTTCCGAAGATACTGGCAGCGTTCCCCCTTTGAATAGCTAGACTAATTCTTGGTCCGAGGTAGCTGCCAGCTCTTCGGTCTGCAGTGATGTCGACTCACCTTTTTGATATTTCCCTAAAAAGCCTTATAGCGCTAGGAACCCACGGACCAAGGGTCTCGACACCGAATAGGACAAAATCATATTCGGAGCCTAGAGCCCTGTATTTGCAGGCTTTAGCTTTTTCAGCAGCATCACAAGCCGCACCAGCTCTGTTGTTGGTTCCATGGAGATGAGAAGGGGCCCAAAAATATGTAATTTTATGGATAAAGTGACTATTAATTCTTTGACTCAAAACGGGACATTGGTTTAATTTAGGTCAAATAATAATTACCTAGTCAATGAAAAAAAGCACTTTTAAAGTCATTTATTTAGAAAAAGTTAGTTGGCTTAGATGTTACGAACCACAGGATAACAAATGTCGTGACGATACCAAAAAAGGATGAAACTCTTAGCACGTTGTTTTTATATTCTGCTGCTCAAATTTTCGCGCGGTTTATGAAAACGGAACAATTTTGTGTCCCACAGTTCATTTCGGGGACATCGGGACTCATAAATGGAAAAGGGGACAGTCCCGTTCAAAAAAGGACGGCTGATCACGTTATTTAATATGGACTCTCACATTGGCAGGCTCGCAAGTGCGTTACTGGTCTTTTCAGAATTAATACGTTCTTTTCTTAAAGGACCGAATTGTTTCATATATACTTCGTTCCACCAAACAGATGTTAACAAGCTGAACTTAATGTATGATTTTCGTTATTGTTATATCCATTTGTGTTCTGCAGTATCGATGACTTTTGGGAAATAATTGCTGCTTCCTGCTTGATAATTGGCGTTAATGTTAATTATTGGTTGGAAACGCCATCTTTTGCCTAACACTTAAACTATTAATTGAATCAGCCAAAAAGCAATATACTGTTCATACTAGCTAATGCGTGACTATGCGCTTTTGATTCTAAAGTGTAGATAGCGCTAATATACATTGTAGTTATAAACTTCAAATTGCTTGTCGAATTTTAAATGTTTTTCTAGTTTAAAAAAAAAATTGTAAGCTTGTACTTGATTCGTCAGCAATTAGTAATATTGAACCAACGAATTATTTATTAAATTGAAAATGATGAAAATATAAGCGATTAACTGATCATTTAACAGAAATCAAGAGTTTACTACGTATGTGTAACGATATAATAAGAACTGTACTAGCAGATTTTTGTACTTAAAAATATCAGAACTTGCAGTTTTCATCATATTTATTTAAAAAGAAAACCCTTTTCTCTACACAATTATATCAGAGTAATAAAAAAAAATCTGACGTGAAAAATCTCTCGTAAAATATCGTAGAGTGGAAGTTTTTATTATTTCTTGTTTCATAAGTTTATTTATATTTTTGCAACGGGCGACCTTATCGCTTCTTAGCACTCTCATCCAACACTATGACTTTACGCATTTAAATTTTCGTGTGCATCAGTAGCTGGTTTAATTCTTCGTGGTGGTGTTCTCCGTGGCGGCTTCGTTGTTGTTGTTGTTGTTGTCGTCGTTGTCGTCGTAGTTGTAGTTGTGGGAGTAGTTGTAGTAGTTGGAGTGGTTGTAGTTGTGGGAGTTGTTGTAGTTGTGGGAGTAGTTGTAGTTGTGGGAGTAGTTGTAGTTGTGGGAGTAGTTGTAGTTGTGGGAGTAGTTGTAGTTGTGGGAGTAGTTGTAGTTGTGGGAGTAGTTGTAGTAGTTGGGGTGGTTGTAGTTGTGGGAGTAGTAGTAGTTGGGGTGGTTGTAGTTGTGGGAGTACTTGTAGTTGTTGGAGTTGTTGTAGTTGTTGGAGTTGTTGTAGTTGTTGGAGTTGTTGTAGTTGTTGGAGTGGTTGTAGTCGTGGGAGTAGGTGTGCTTGTTGGAGTGGTTGTAGTCGTGGGAGTAGTTGTGGTTGTTGGAGTAGTTGTAGTTGATGCAGTGGTTGTAGTTGTGGATGTAGGAGTGGTTGAAGTGGTAGGGAGTGTAGTAGTTGTAGTGCAAGGTTCTGTCGTAGTTGTTGGCATTTCAGTGCTAGTGGTACTAGAGCTTATTTTTAATTTCAACTTATGCTTTTTCCTCGTTGTAGTTAAGGGCATTTTTGTGGAGCCTCCAAGTATGATTTTCATAACACTCAAAGGTATCCAATGTCCTGGCATATCAGCTTCTACCGGATTTGCAATGAATATCAACTTGTCGTTTTCTGGATCCGGCCATTTTGTTGAAACCGCTTTAATTGTGAATAATATAAAAAATGAAGCTGCTATTCTTAGTGTGCACACTGTAAAAATACATTACGGTCAATAACTTTCAGTAAAAATGCTATAAAAAAATCCAAAGGGCAAACGGCCAGGAGGCTCACCTGGTGTTAAGTTATATTGCCCAGGGACACTCTCTTGAGGACCAGAAGGAGATGAGAGAAGAAGAAAAAAAACGCTTTAAGGACCCTTAGTCAAATTGATTCGGAAATACTTCAGAAGGCAGGTTCCGCATAGTGATGCTGCACGGCAAAAACTGCGTTAAAAACGCTCAGCTATGGAACGACGGACGTTTCGATACGGTTGGAATTTCGTCTTGAATTATTGCAAATCCTATGGAATCTATTCTTGAATAAAATAAATTTATACATACTTTGTTTGTTCACGAATATTAAGTTTAAGAACACTCATGTTTTACGGTTATTCATTGTTCTCGGAATAATGAAAAAAAATCTTAAACAATATCGTGGTTTTAATTGAGCGTCACTTTTATTGCTATTTGAATTTTATACGTTTTTCATATTGTTTATAATTCAGCTCCCATAACCCATGTCACATTGGTAGCTTTGTCGAGACATTGGCTTGCTATGAGGACTCGATCATTCTGGTATCTTGCCAAAGCTGTCCAAGGGAATTCCTGTGAGCCCTCCCACCACTACGCAGAGTGGGCAAGGGAAGGTACTACCTACATTATTGCGTGGTGATACTTTGACGACTGAAATTATATCCTGCGTGCTTGTGCTGAGTCAACTTCAGTGACAACACGCCTTTTCAGGTACCTATACCCTCGGCATTGTCCCGGAGTGCTAGAAGACCGATTCTTAACATATAATCCCTAGAAACGGCGATCGTTCTAAGCCGTCCAATTATCGCCGATTAGCCACCTTGTTAGTCGCCAAAACAATGGAATCAATTATGAACAGCCTTTGACATATCCAGAAGGCCACCAACTGTTTAGCGATGGTCAGTATTATTTTCGCTGTTGTAGCTCAGCTTTCTTCTTCTCATTTACATTACACATAGATGGGCTAAGACAATTGAGTCCAAGCATCCAAATTTGGACATAGCGAAAGCCTTTGATCGGGTGTGGCATAGAGTGCTTATAATTCAGCTCAGCTCGGCTCAGCTACTCAAAGTTCCCAGCCTAGGCTTCCCGATCTATTTTGCAATTTGATTTCAAGCTTTCTCCTTGAGAATGGGAGCATCAAGGTTGGCAAGATTGGCGGAGCATGTTCCATCAAGGCTGAGGTTCTACAGCTATCCGATCCTGTTTTTTAATGATATCTTGTAACGTAGCAACATTCATTGCCTATGATAGCAGTGGGAATACTCCATAAGCTGGCCTTGCAGGTATTTCTCGGGTATCGATCAGAATCGAAACAAACTTGTGTCCGAGGTCAAAACTCTCCTATGTCTCGAACTGGGGTCTGAAGGATACAAGTGTGCGATTTCCACTTCCCAAGTGATTTCTAATTTGCCTTAGAATTATTACTAAGTGGATTAAATGTGAGGAAGAGTTTGTAACAAATTCATGGATGATGATATGATGGTTTTGGAAGTCGGTGTCACAACAATCAAATGAAAGACTAGTTACAGATTGATTTCATTGTCAAATCCTTGCCTTTGAACAGTCAGATTTTATTTGGACATTATGTTACAAATACTCTTTTATAATAACATTAAAAATGCACATTAACTTACAACATTTAATAAATAAAACTATTCAGTCTTCGTATTGAAAAGCATCTTTAAGCTCCATATCTTCGAATGGTGGGAAAACACAATCTTAGTCTACATACAATTGATTTTGGACCGTTAGTCTGTTCACGATTTGGGTAAACGTTGGTCGAAAGCTGGGGTCGTTAGACCAGCACTCCTCCATAAGTTGGTACAGACGTAACGAGGCTCTAGCAGGCTTCGTAAGCCGACCGCCTCTAGTCAGAAATTCTGGTAACTCTTGGTTGCTCAGTTCGGCGTATGGAAATCCACCTGAAAGTAAAATATATATTTTTTTATAGAACAATGAGTGTCCATGGACACTCATTGCCAAAAGGCTCGCAATTGCGTTGCCGGACTTTTAAGAAATTGGTGTGATTGCTTGACTCCTAAATTTAAGATAGATATTTAATTAATTAGGTATAAAAGGTTTTTTCTCTCTCTGTCGTGTTTTAGTTAAGTTTTTTTTATTAATTGTATTTTTTACTCTTCAGTTTATAAGGAAATTAAAATGTGTATTGAGGCACTGCACCCTACTCTACCATAGTCGTTTTTTTATAATATATTAAGCGATATTAAAAAAATACCTATCAAGGAAACTTCTGATAACGGTAGAAAAATTAACGGCAAAACTTTTTATTTTCGTATTTTTCTATAACCGCTTCAAATTTGAAACTTCGAGTGTTAAAAAAGATAACAATAATTTCGATTTATTGTGGGAAAAGGACTAATTACTCACCGAAAGTAGCGATTTCCCACAACAAAACTGCGAATGCCCAGACATCGGTGGCACTACTGTATTGCGATGAGAAAATTGCTTCTGGAGCCAACCAGCGCAACGGCACAGGTCGAGATCTTGTATGGACGTAGATCCCAGACCTGGAGAGACCAAAGTCTGCCACTTTGAGGACACCAGCGCCGTCCACTAGAATGTTTCTAGCCGCTAAGTCCCTAAAACGAAAATATAAACATTTAGTTGTGGAGAAACATGTGAAGCTCTGATATAGAATATGCGAACGACTGACAATTGTACAAAAAAAAATATCCGCTACATTATTTTTATCCTAGGTACCGCCTTTTGAACTTTAAAACGCTAACAACATTAAAAAAGAGCGTGCGTACAAAGTACCTACACATATCGCTTTGTAAATTAATTATTACTAAGTTAAAAGCCTGAATTGATGATAATGTAGTAGTATATGATCACTCCATGCATTTGCATATTCACACTGTTTACACACTGTATACGTGCTAATGATAAATTTAGATAGCAGGAAAAGAATTGTAGGATTGGATTTGTTTTGATGTTAGAATATCTAACAATCTTCTACTTTGTACTTTGTACTTAGATTTATGGGCTTTTCCGCCTCACATGCTTTCGCTCTTACTGAATAAGTATATGATTTTTGATAAGTATATCGCCAATATTTTCTTTCCATTTAATGACTAACTCATTTCGCGATGCATAATAAATGTGCTTCACATTTGAATTAAGTACTTTTCTTGCTCCACGTGCGAAGTGTATCAGGTCGTTATTATTTTTTTTTATTTTTTTATTTTATTTATTTATTGTATACAAAATCTTAAATAGAAGGAGTTGGTGTGGTGGAAACACAAACTGGACACAGTTTTTCTGTCTACCAGGACGTCGACGACATAATATACAATAAAACATTTTTACCATCAAACCATCAAAAATTGCACAAACAACGTAGTAAACCAATAATTGAAACATTGCCGCTTCATAGATAGCGGTATTTGTTTATGGATATACGTTTATTATTTATTTGTTAACAGTAAAACTTTTGTAAGTTTTACGATTGTTCGTACCTAAAATCATGACAATTAATACGATGATCATATTTAATGACGTGGAATAAGTGATATGAATAAACAACTTTTTTATTTATAATTCTTGGTCCGTTTCGTTATTTTTAGGCAAGAAGATGATCTGGACATGCAGTTTTCTACATAACGTTTTCCTTCACAAATAATAAATCCATAGGTACAGGGGTGTAAGCAAAATGTAGAATTGATTAGTTTTTTTTTATAGAACAGGGGGCAAACGGGCAGGAGGCTCATAGTGTTGGGAATTCACTTACCGATGGGTAATTCCTCTGGCTTCCAAGTGCTGCATACCTAAAGCTACTTGCAAAGCATAATCCCTCATGGTAGAGCTGTCGAGATGTAATGCTGGTTCTGCGACGTACTGGTGTTTGCTTGGCTCCTGGTCCGAGTCAACGTATAATTTAGAATATCCAGGCTCTTCTATCGTCGGATCCGAATCGCTTATGTTAGTGTATTCAGCTGTAAAAAAAAGAAAGTGTGGCACTCAATCAATTTAATAATGCAGTATTTTTTTTTATATTAATTCAATCAACCATTCTACTATTTTACCAGACTAAGACTAACACGCCTGTATAGTCTGTCTCACTCTAACGCTTACCGCCTGCACTGGAAGAGCTTACGCTACTTCACCGAACTCGTCAGAGAGATGTGAATACGCACTATGCGTTCTGTCCCACTCTAACGCGTATTGGCCTATTCTTCGTGTATAAGGTTTTTAATTTCGTTACGGAATTTCTTATTCTTTCTTCCGCGATAAAAACTATGAAATAGCTTAAACATATTTGTTCAAAAAAATACGTACAGTACTAAACCAATACGATATGATATTAAATACATAAGAACGCTACTGTCGACCACTTGTGTGGCTCACCACCCTCCGCAAGATTTTAAGTACATAGTAGGCCAACTGTGTCTACACGCGGAAGTTAACTAGGCACCTCGCAATGTGTCATTATCGCCAAATCAGGTGCCAAGTTGATTTGTACATGTAGTACCACCTTGTTCCTAATTATATGTACCTCACCTTACCCAAATTGTAAATTAGTTTTTTTATATATAATTGGGGGGCAAACGGGTCTACGGGACGCCCGAAAAGGGCAGTCATCGCAGCCAGACAGGGTGTCTATGGTTTTTAGTGGGTACGTTGCCGTCCTTTAGTCAGAAATAAGCATGTACGGTATAACTATGGTAATTTGGTAAGTATTCCCGATCCTTAAAGTAAGCGTACCTAAGCTTAGCATTCCTAATTGCCACAACAATTACGATGATTAATTAGTTAATTGGTTGACTTTGGCACACCCGCAAGGAACTCCAAATGACCTCATTCAACGACAATGTTGCAGTTTGTTTTGCGTAGTAGAAGCTACTGTAAGCTTGCCGAGCCTATATTATAATCACTGTCTTTTTCCTTTTTTACTTTAATAAGAAATTGTAATGGCGTCCATATTTCGGGGTGATAATGTGTATTTTAAACAAATAAAGTTAGAAAAGAAACAAATTATACTATATGAGAGTGTCTATGGGCGGCGGTATCACTAAACATCCGATGACCATCCTGCCCGTTTGCCCCCTGTTCTATAAAAAAAATGTTCCTTTCACAATAATGGTATAAATACGAAACACCGACGTTTTGCCTGGCAATTATTAACAGGCGCTATAATTTCTAGCCTGAAAAATTAACTATGATGCTGTTTTACTTTTATTAAAGTATCGTGTATTCTATAACATAAACACAAGATTGACTTATCAGTTATTTTTAAGGTATATCTTAACCTCAACCCGAACAGTATTACAAATTTTCAAGGTTGTGAAGTTGCCTTTACAATTTTTACAATCTAACAATTTAGTTGAAATCTCACGTAAAATAATATTATTGGGTTATATTTTTCAGTACAACCGTACGTAAAAAGTTCATTCCTAAGGACTGACATATATTGGTTGATTGAGTAATATTTACTCTGTTTACTTATTTAATAAAGTTAATTATTAGGGAAAGGGGCATTTTCTGAAATTTCGCTCCTTTTAATCATAGTATGTACGTAGGGTGCATAGGTATACTACTGGTTGGAGGGCATCGAACTAGCTTTTTTAACTCTATAATAAATCGAAAATAAGTTTGTTATACCTAATGTACAAATGAGAGAGGAAATTCATCGGCAAAATTTGTTGCAGTTTCTATGCATCAGAAAACCGTCATGCAGAAATCTTTTTGATTTCAAGGTGGTAGCAAAAATTCGCTTCCCAAATTTGCCGCCCTAGGCCTACAGAGTAAGCTACTAATAAATCTGCCACTATACTAGAAACAATCACATCATTTAGTTTGTTACGCAATTGCACTGATTGACAGCAGATTTTAGTGTCACTTTCATTGATAATATTTCTTCTGTATTGTTAATGTACTTACTATCCGCTTCAGATGGTCGTCCATTACGACTGGATACATCTACTTCCTTCATTATATTTCTCTTTCCTCTAGCAGCTCTTAGCAGGGTCAAAAGATCTCCTCTGGGCGCATGTTCCAATAGCGCAATAAGTGGCGGTCGTCTGGTACAACAGGCCACGAGACGGATAACATGTTTGTGTGAACCAACGTGCTTTAACATCGCAATCTCACGGAGAAAGTCGTGCATCTCTTCGCCTGCTGCACTATCTGGAAAAATGAAAGTATACAGTGATGTATTGACATTTACAACAAAACCCCATCGGCTGTGCGCAGCGAGTAGAGACCGCGTCTCCCCGCGCGCTTCAGCCCCCTTGAAAGGCAAACGTATTAGCAGGGCGTGACATATACACCACCCGAAGGGGGCATATGTCCCGAACGGGCTTAAACTCCCCCCTCGCGAGCGAGCGTGTAACAATAGCTACCTCCGGCAATACCACGGTTCTCGTTCTGCGAGCAGTGGTGGCCTAGTGGCTTTAGCCTTGAGACCCATTTTCGAACCTCGGCTGTGGACTAATGGCCTTGCTCTATTTCCGCTCTCGAAACGAGAAGGAAAAGATTGCGAGAAAACCTGTTTGCCTTAGACACAAAAAGTCGACGGTGTGTGTCAGGCACAGGAGGCTAATCACTTACTTAAGATTGACACATAATAATAAAACAGATAAGGAAATCTGAGGCTCAAAAAGGTTGTAGCCTCACTGGTGTGTTTTTGTTCTGCTTGTATATTGTGAGGCACCGAGTTCAAATTTTGAGTTAGGCAGTACATGTACGCCATTGACTTTCAAAAACTATGTGCCTCAGACAGATAATATTAGAGATTAATTTATAACTAATTTTTTTAACAACATTATTGTTGGAAAATTTTCATTTTAATTGTGTCATTATTTAGTGTTAAAATTAGAATCTTCATACGGAAGACTACAATTACACAGTCCTAGACTTTCATTTCCTTGTTTACGTAATTGCTATTGAAAATTCATTAGGCGTTTCTTTTTAAGATATGCTAATTATACAAGTAATTGAATCGTGCGTTGAATAGATCTATAATTCATAGATATATCTAATTAATATAAAAGTTAGTAGATTAATAAGGTTGTTATTCAAAAGATCATATATTTTAATATTATTAGTTATGATTAAAAATTCAAATTATTTTGTTTTCATTTTAAACTAAAATAAATACTAAAAAAAATGAAAATGTGTATGTAAAAAATGTTTTCACGGTAGAAATTAATCGTATATATTAATTTATTTAATCCTTTCACGTTGGCTAGACTGTTTTATTTCTCGCACAGCTAGTTTCTTTTAAATGTGGTACTTCTAGTGGTGAAATATTTGTGAATTATTTTTATTTAGTAATTTTTGAGGTTATTTACAAACTTACATACCTCTTTATAATACATAGAAAATTTAATATAGACAATATTATAGACATATCAATTCCAGTATTATATATCAATGATAACATGAACAATTGCTTTATTTGAGTAATATATATCAGAACACTCCTGGGAAATACACTACAAAGATTGGAGAATCATAATGAATGTATGTGATTCTCTGCAATTAAAACTTCAAACCGGCTATGGCATGTTTAGAATTACATATTAAATATTAGTTTTGCGTTCCTTTCAGCCTGCTTTCATCCACTACTGGACATAGGTATCTCCCCTAAAGTTGCAATACAACCAGTTCCTCATGCTTTGCATCCAAGACTTTCCCTCCACTGTCACCAGGTCATCTTTCCATCTAGTGGGAGACCGTCTAACGTTTCGCCGACTGATCCTCGGCCTTCAATCCAGGACTTTCTGCCCCATCGGCCATTCGTTCTTCGACAAGTAATAAATAAAAACTTTATTTATGACAAAAGGGTTGTGACAAGACTCATATATCGGTAGTCCCCACACTAGAGAAGCCCTGTGTTGTGTGTAGGAGACAATTATTCCGTGGTACACGGTACACGTTTAAAACAGTTTAAAAAAGTTAAATATAAATGATAATAATTTTTTTTGTTAATTGTTTTTCATTTTTTGTACTCTACCCTCTGTTGGTGTTTCTTTATCGTTGTTTCTCATTAGGGTTGCCTGGAAGAAATCGCTTGTAAGCGATAAGGCCGCCCTTTGCCTTATGTCTTTTGTAACTGTTTTTTTTATTTTTGTTATGTGTGTTTTTGTATAAGGCGATAAAGGATAAATAAATAAAATAAATAATTTTAGTGTTACAATTTAAGAATGAGTGAGGAGTGAGTGTGTGAATGGGTGTGTATTGCATGTATTTGAGAGTGTAGCTGGAAGTTGTTATGATCGTGCAGTGTGCCTGTTAGGTTTTGAGACTTCAGAGTCCTTCCAAGGTATGTACTTAGTAAGGCCTCTGTAAATAGGCCATAGTAAATCTTCCTATTATTTTTTTTAACGTCTTAACGGATATTAACATAATATTATAACACATAAGATATAGTATTTTTAATTAAATAATTTTATAAGTATTTTGAATCTACCTGTCAGCATCTTAGCGGCAACTGTAATGGTTTCCCCTCCAGGCATGTCCAGGTGCGCTGCATGGACCCTCCCGAATGCACCACTTCCGATTAAAGCACCCAAATGGACCCTGGATCTGCTGACTTCCCAATCATCACATTCTTCCCCTGGCTGGAGAAATATATTTAAGGGTTTTTAGGAGTTTTAAGAATATCCATATCACTTAATCACCTGCATCGTGAGCAACAACACATACTCGTATTTACGTACATAGCCTCACTTTTACACCATCACACAGCTAAATCTCTAGTTCTCTTAGTTAAATGTATTGAATAAATTTTGTTTGTTTGTTTCTTTTTGATATTATGTATTCCATCTCTGACAACTGTTATATATGTATTATTTTCGTTGACTATAGGATTACGAAATAAATAAGGATGGTCTCACGAACTGATATAGCACCAGTGGGTGGTTGCCGCTTCCGTGGCTTAGTTAAACGCACATGGGCGGACTGTCTTGGGTCTTGTCGATTCTAGCTACTAGCTAGCTAGCTTCTACCGAAACGAACATACCTTCGGTTGTAGTTACCTTGTAATTCGAAACTGCGATTTAAAAGAGGCGAGTTCCTGGCCAGTTATTGGCCGCTCTACGCCATTGAAATGAGAACTGGTAGTAAATGTAAATTTAAGTCTTCCTTAATCAACTTTAGGTCCGATTTTTGACTATATATAAAACTACTTGTGCTGATTTTTGTGTAGATTAAGATGATATGTCATGAATGATTAAAACGATTTTGTAAAAAGAAGTGTACCTCAAACTCTTTGTGATCATATAGCGGACTTTCTTCCATTTGGCCTCTTGTCACGTTGGCATTGTTTCTGAGGACAAAAATATAATTAGGACAAATTAATAAAAGATAAAATATTCATCCACAATCCTTTTAAAAATATAGAGACAAACATACTAAATACATTACGTGTATGGTATTTATGTTGGAGGCTTCTTCCCATTTCTGAAGTGAATGATGCGCATGATGGTAACATTTTCACAGAACGTCACAAAGATGTGCAGCGTTTTTGTCGGAAAAAGGGGAGATAGCGATTGAGATTGACAGAGATTGGGAAAGGGAGATTGTGAAAAAATAAAAGCTATTGATGTAGTCGTTTAGTAGTTACATATTAGAACTTTAGATGGAAATTCTGTCGCATAACGTCTTGTGCAGCAAACGCAGACTTTTTATTTATTTATATTATCATTAGCATTTGGGCTTTTATCTCATTAATAATTAATTTACGAAGAAGTTTCACTTCTGACATGTGTACTTTGTACGCACGCTCTTTTTTTATCAGTGTTTACGCCTCTATTGCTGTGTCCGTGATATTTAAGATACTTGCGCATTGGGTTCATAATCTAGATATAATGGAGAGAATGGGTCTACGGGTACCAAGTAAAAACCTGGGGTGGAAACCTAAACTTTTGGATGTATCGCGCGCCCATTCCAACTTGGTTAGCGAAGCGCCATTCACGCGAGCAATACAAATAACAAACAGAATTTCGAGATAGACCGATTTGTTTGTACACTGGCTGAGTTCACAAGAATTGCTTGCTATCTTTAGTAATATATTGTTTAATGTTTTGTATAATCAGTGTTTTATTATTGTTTCTTTCTATCGAATTAGTATTGTTAAGTTAGAATAATGATGTGAAATAAATAAATATCATGCTCCGCAATACGATATGCTTCTGATGACTATCTTAAATCAAAATAAGGATTAACACGTTCCATCAATGCAGGTCAAACGTGAAGTCGTAAACAGTAGTTTAGAGATCGGCATCTTGAATTTCTCAATTAGGTTACAATAGTTAGACTTTTTCTTGTGTACTCTGATTTTAGCAACAAAATTAAAAAAGTTACAAAATGAGACTTCAGCAACACGTCAACCCCCTAGCTTCAGGCCTATTAGAAACGACGGACACTGTTTATCGGCTGATAAAAGCCAAGAGGCTGATTGCAGATGGATTAAAAAAAAAAACTCTGACTTTAGCATAGGTTGTTATTTTATACCTACACGTTAGAATTATTTCCAAAAAGATTTATAGGTAGTGTATTTTTGTAGCCACATGAAATTATGTGTTTAAAAGTTTACTGCGAAGGAGTTCACAGGAGGTACTAATTTACAAACGTTTATAGATATCTAGTATATTTATATGGTAAATATATAGAATACAGTAAATATGTTGTATTTCTTGACAAATGAAATATATTAAAATAAATATTGCATAATAATAATAATAATAGAAAAACAATTCAGTGCTGGCCTAGTGGCTTCGGCATGCGACTCTCATCCTTTAGGTCGTAGGGTCGATCCCCGACTGTGCACCAACGGCCTTACTTTATATGTGCGTATCTAACTTTTGGGTTCGACTCAAGTTCTACACTCAAGCAAAATGTAGATAGTAGATGTATAGCCATAGTTTATAATGTATATATAATTTTTCGGTGGCATAAAATCAATTTTAAAATTAGAATGCCCGATACAGATTAACACTCAGCTTTTAAACAGTGTTTATATATTTCACCGATAAATCAAATACAGAGTAAGCAGGATTCACTCAAAATATAAACACATTGACAGACAAGATGGCGTCTGTTTATGATCAGCTGTGTTTATTATTTGTTAAAATACTTTAAATTTTATGTTAAATTTATTTCTTAATGATTGTGAGATCGATTAGAGAGATTTTGTAGATTGACATCTGCTTAATTATATAGGCACCGCGGGAGAGTATTGAATGCATATTTATCGTATAAGACAGTTATAACCAGTGGCTTTAAAACCTGTTTAGGTCTGGGAGTCAGATTTCTGTTGTTTAATGATTATTTGTCATTTGTACCTTACACACGCTGTCGACTTTTTGGGTCTAAGTTAACCCGGTTTCTCACGTTTCCGTCACCGTTCGAGCAAATGTTAAATGCGGACATACGTAAAGATGCGCAGCCGGGAATAGAACCTACTATATCAGGTATGGGAATCGTGCTTAATCGACTAGGCTAGTTATCAATAATTGGGCATCTGCAATACAAAACATTACATACACCAACAGATAACATAAACAACAACAACAACATTGACATTCGAATTTCGAAAGTAAAACTCAAAATACGCATTAACGATTTTGATAATTGCAAAAAATGGCAACACTAGAAAGATGTCATAGGTCAGGTTGCGAGAGTGCGGACTGCAACATGATGTAACGATTACGTAACCAATTTACCCACTAGCCGTTCACACGAAAATTACAAATTGTTAACGGAATTTGCTACGCCATTCTCGCTTTTATCGTAAAACAATAAGAGTTAGTTATGAAATTTGAAGTGAATGAAACAATTTGCTGATCATATCACGTTGTTAAAATCGTGGGAAAATGGACTTTATTGTATTGAATTAAAGTTACGGACGAGAACATTTCGTATGAACTTTCTTGACCAGTAATTAACTTTTTATGAGCCCGTTAATTATTCGTTTTTTGTATTATATATAATCAACACTGGACTGTGATGAGTGAGAGATAAGTGGTACTTGCGATTTACCCCGAACCAATTTTTTTTTTGTCAGGATGTTAACGGGCATGAAACTCAACTCTTGTTAAGTGATAGCGCCCATGGACACTCTCAATGTCAGAGGGCTTTAATAATTAGTAAGCTCTTTCCTTAAAGGACCCTAAGTCGAATTGCTTCGGAAATTTTAGTGGGCAGCAGGTTCCACATAGTGGTGTTATTATAGTACAAGACGCTAAGGGTTTTGCCCAAAAAATAAATAAAATCTTTTTAACAATAGCAATTAAGCATATTAGAACAAAATGTATAATGCAAACAAGATTTAAAAACATAAAAGCTCAAAGCGACGCTTTTTTACTTTATAAGTGAATTTGCCGAGAACGAATTTAAAAATGAGTTCTTGTTTAGTTTTTCTTTTAAGATTCGGCGGCAACTCTCTATAAAGATTATTAATTTACAAAGTCATTATTAACATACGCACGAAACATTCTCAAATCAAGGGCGTAGAAAGGACGAAAAGAACTGGCTATTAGCTCTCCATCATCCTTTTTAAATGGTAAGTATTCTGTTTCACAAAATGTTTATTGTGCCATTACATGTATAGTTTGAAGCATCCCCTTATAATAACTAGTTTTTATAAATGACCTTTACCAGTGGCGCTACAGCCATTTAGATGGGTCTCCTCCCTCATGTCATCCTTCACCATACATGCCTAGCGAGCCTTAAACGGGAAAGAACCTATGACCTCAGGGATGTGAGACATATGTTTAAACATATAGCCTTTAATTTAGTTTATTCATATCTAGTTTGTAATCCGCTTAAATTTGTTTTTTTCTACTAAATATTTATTCATTCTTTTTTGCACTGAGACGCAAACTAGCTGCTGATGTATCTAGCAGAATGACCAGCGCTGTAGAACACTCTGCTCCTCCGTAGCCACAGCACACACGCATGTTTTTGTCTAATAGACCAACACTGCTCTATAATTGTTTTCGTTGGGAGATAGACAGATGAGGATTTAAGTTAAAACAGTACAATTAGCTTGACTTATGATGCACGGATATAAAAGAACGTAAGCACTCCATTCCATAACTCTTTGGTCGGAGTTTCTTCAGCGCCAGGGCCGACAGCCCGCTCGTCACAAAACATTACCTGTACAAATATATGAATTGAGATCACAATTAACATAGGTAATTCTCTGAACCAACTAGAATCACCTCCCATTCAGCGACTTGTTTAGATAACATATTTTCGAGGGACAAACCTGTTTCTAAATCAGTAATAACAAACCTTACATCTGACCATTGTGGTCTGATTGTTGGCTTCTCTGATAAAATATTTGATGAAGCCAAGCACGTTAAATATCGCCCCTTCACAAAAAGTCGCATGGAAAGTTTTAGGCATAACGTTAATTCCAAGGTTTGTTCAATAGATTACTCTATTCTAAATAATTCGGAGAGTCAATACGAAAGATTGTTTAATGTTATTCAAAATGAGTTTGATTTAATTTACCCAATAAAGACTGTAAAGTGTAACAAAAAAATCAAGTTTGATGACTGGGCCACCAGTGGTATTTATAAGAGTAGGAATAGGCTTTATGAATTATATGCATTAAAAAAATATAATCACAACGCAGTGTTTATAGAATATGTCAGAAATTATTCCAAAACTTTTAGAAAAGTTTGTAAATATACAAAGGCCTTGCATATACGTGAGAAAATAAGGAATTCAAGTAATAAAATCAAAACTACTTGGAATGTCATAAATAGAGAAACAGGAAACCTTAAATCCCGTAATAATTCATTCCTTTTAAAGGTAGATGATAAGATTATTGTTGAAAGCTCGGAGATTGCTGATATTTTTGAAGATTTTTTTACAAACATACCTATAATTACTACATCTTCTCTTAATTCCTCTCCTAAAGAGGCTATTAGTTTTCTTAAAACTTACGTACCAGAATGCAAATTAAATTTTCAGTTTAAGCACGTTAGCGCTGGTGATGTAGTTAAAACTTTTAAATCCTTAAAATTAAAACATTCTGGAGACTTGTGGGATGTTTCTGTACATGTTATTAAGGACATTATTGATATTATTGCCCAAGATCTTGCGTATATTTTTAACAATTGTATTGATGAAGGAAATTTTCCAGATTTAATGAAGCATAGTAAAATAATACCTTTATTTAAATCTGGATGCAGGACAGATCCCTCGAATTTTAGACCCATCTCAATACTTCCAACTCTAAGTAAGATTTTTGAAAAAATTATACTAGAACAACTAATTAATTTCTTTAATACAAACAATCTTCTACACAACGCACAATACGGTTTTACTAAAGGTCGCTCCACTACCGATGCTGGAATAGCTTTATTACGACATATATTTGATGCATGGGAGAAAACTCAAGATGTACTGGGAGTTTTCTGTGATTTGTCCAAGGCGTTTGATTGTGTTCATCATGAGACTCTGCTTTGCAAACTTGACCACTACGGTATAAAAAATGTAGCTCTTAACTTAATAACCTCTTACCTAAGTTGTCGAACAACTAAAGTTGATATAAATGGAACTAAATCTTTGGGATCACATATTAAAATGGGAGTCCCGCAAGGATCAATATTGGGACCATTTTTATTCATTATATATATTAACGATTTGCCTACTTATGCAAAGCTATTATGTGATATTATATTATTTGCTGATGACACGTCATTGATTTTTAAAGTAAATAGATATAAGACAAATTGTGACGATGTGAACAACGCACTTTCTAAAATATTGTCCTGGTTTTCTGCAAATAATTTACAATTAAATGCCACAAAAACAAAATGCATAAGATTTACTTTACCTAATGTTAAAACTACAACCATGGAGCTTAAACTAAACAATGAAAAACTAAATTTAGTTGATTCTACGGTATTTCTAGGCATTACAATAGACCAAAAACTTCAATGGCGTCAGCATATCACTAAACTTTCAGACAAGCTTAGTTCTGCGACATACGCTATTAGAAAAATTAGGCAACTCACAGACGAGGAAACTGCCCGAATAGTATATTTTAGTTACTTTCACAGCGTTATGTCGTATGGAATTCTTTTATGGGGCAAGGCAGCAGATATTCAATCTATTTTTATCTTGCAAAAACGTGCTATTAGGTCAATCTATTGCTTGAAACCAGGCACTTCACTTAGAAACTTATTCAAGGAAATCAGTATTTTGACGGTACCGTCACAATATATCTACAACTGTATAGTTTTTGTGCGTAGTAATATTAGTTCTCTTTTAAAGAACAGTGACATTCACAATAGGAATACAAGAAATAAGGGAAAACTTCTCCAGCCGTCTTACAGGTTGCAGAAAATAAACACTTCATTTATAGGCCTAAGTGTACGCTGCTATAACATGATTCCTAGTGAAATATTGGAACTGCCTCTCAACAGATTCAAAACACATTAAAAAAACCTTAATGTGTAAAGGTTACTACACAGTTAATGCTTACTTAGAAGATAAAAACGCTTGGCAATAGGTATAATTATATTGTTATAATTTGCTTTGTTCTCTTGGAAGTGTTGTTAATGTAATGTAATGTAATGTAATGTTATGTAATGTAATGTAATGGAATGGAATGTAATGTAATGGAATGTAATGTAATGGTGAATGTGGTAAATCACAGAACAGATTTTATTTTATTTTTACTTATGTAACTTAAATGACGTTGTGGTTTATGACATTTTCTTTTGAATTATTGTATGTAAAGGGAGGATAAAACTTGCTGAGTTTCTTGCCCGTTCTTCTCAGAACAAGACCTCCTGGTAGTCTTGCGAACGGATGGCGTAGTTTTGCTCTTTCGCGAATTTTGTAAACGTTTTTGACATTCATAAGCATGCGTTAAGTCGCATCTAAACTGAATAAATAAATTTTGATTTGATTTGATTTGATTTGATTAATCTTCACTCCTATTATAGGTATCGGTTCAAGACTTTCAAGTATTGCATCCAAATCAGTAATCTAGATCTCCACCATTCACTTGCCCTTTGACTGTACTTAAATGACCTGTTTCACCTGTTATTAATCGATACTATTTCCCAATGAAATTGTAATACATATTGTATTTAAGCCCCGAACGTGGACAAATTATTTTTGTTTCCATCTACCCTAACTAACACTTGTTCGTTCAGTGTCAACATCGTGATGACCGCTACGTTTATAATCCAAAAGTCAATGTTGGCACATAAAAATGTGCAAGGAACACTTAAAATCTAGCCTCTCGAGGTCGCCTCTGGATTATCTGGACCAATTGGCCTGTATCAAACGTTCATTATATATGATACATACATAATGTGCATGCATAAAATGTCTTGAAATAAGACCTGAGAAGATCCTGAGAGACCGCATCTGACTGTCCTAATTAGGTGTCGCTTTTATTATTCACAAGTCTCCATAATTGAAGCTTCATACTTAATTCAAGATAATGTAATAATGGCAGAAATTGATTTTTTGTTTGATAAAAATGTTTTGTAATGATTTTGTCACTCATGTAAAGTAAAGTTAACAATATCTTTGTTTATATAATTATTTAAATGTCATTTTCTAAACATTTTTTAATCAAATTAGTTCTTTAGTTGAAACAATATTTTCTATGATTTTTTTATGTTAACTTTGTTACATTATTAGTAAAACAACATATATTATTGGGGACACGCGCATCGTTATCGCTAACCAGCGGTCATTTCCAGGTAACCCAAGTAGAAAAAAACAGAAATTTTAGCACTTAAGTGTAGGGTTTAAAATAAAATTGCAAGTAACATGGAAAATTTATAGATTGACCAAACTTAATCTAATACAAAAAAATAATAATAAAAAGCTCATTAGGTGCCTCACGTTACCTAAATACGCACGGAAGTGCCTGACATCTAATTAAAAATTAAATCGAGAGATAATTACAACGACTCTGAGTGCAAATGTTTTTGAAAAAAAAATTCTCTTTGGACAAACATGAAATTGACAAAACAACATCATTGTTGGCCATAGATAAAAGTAGCGAAAAGGAAATAAGGTCTAAATCTGTTTTAAATTATTCTTCTGATATCAACTTTGAAATTCTAATTGAAATTATTAAAGATTTCCATTTTAAACTACTTAATTTAAAATAATAAACAATCACCAGAGGATAGCAAAATGCTGTAATTAAATAATTGTGAAAATTTCAATTAGTTCGTAACAAAACGTACCCAACGAAAATAAATTCAAAATAGATGATCTTCTATAGTCATAACCATATATATTTAAAGGTTTTATGTTTATTATATATGTGTTTCTTAAAAAGAATAGACATACCACAGCAGATCGAGTAAATCTTATAACCAATCAAGAAAAGGTAAGATGAAATGTTTCCGAAATAAAAACGTTCTGAGAAATGTTAAGGAACCTGTCTTAATAACGTTTCTCTATTTGATTTCTTTCTAATAAATATCTGAATTTTAAATCGCAATGAGGATAATTAGGCAAAGGTTTTTCACTTTCACGTTTAATACGAAATTGTAATAATTTCATAACAATTTGGACAGAATTTTGGGTACATTTGCAAGATTATTTTTTTATTGAAAAAATTACAATATTGTAAAAAGTCAAACACCATTTGAGTTTGAATGATTATTGACGTGAGCCGTCTGTGTAAAGCGTTAATGACGTTTTTAACCATTGGTCGAAGGTTCTAGGCTGGAGATAAGTTTGACCACAATGATAATATACCCTTAACGTTAAGTATGTTGACAACACACAGAGATGAACCTGATATATCCTTCAACATTGATTCTATTTGCTAAATAAAAATGACCTATTTTATTATCCCTAAAAATACACCCATTTTTTTAGTACAAATAGTTTGGAATGTGTTTCCAAAACCTAAAAAAGCAAAGAGATTTCACTGATATTATGTAAATATGAGTTGATTTCCCATCAATAAAAGAAAGTGAATACAAATACCAAACAATACGTTTTGCGGTTAACACACACATTTGAAATGTCGGCAGACGTGTTTGAAATAAAGGATGAAAGATCCGCTTTCGTTCAACTCTTGTGTAATTCTATGCAATAGTTGCACCATTAAGAGTCTAATATTTATGTGAAAGCTTAAATCTGTAGTAAAAGATTTCATCATAAAACTAAAAATGCATGAATCGAAATACCGTAGACAGGATTCAAAAATCGAAACAAAATTCTTAACAATGGGAGTCGAACAGAGTAAAACGTCACTCTATTGACAAATTGACGTTTCATGGAAAACATGGCCGCTTTCAAAGAGGCCAAGGACCAAAGAGGAAAATTTAAAAATCGAAACAAAATTACACGAACAATGGGAGAGAAACAGGCTAGGTAAACTATTAAACTAATATCTCAATTAAGTCAGACAATACAATCGTCACGTTTGCATAAAAACTAGGACACATACTAATTGTTTCTTGTACGAGGTAGCTTTGCATCTATACAAAATACCTTTTTATACGACGCTTTCTCTGTTGCTAAGAAACAAGAAGAAATTAATTCTAAATATTCATCTGTTTCCCGGAAGAATTTCAGAGACAATGGCTGCGTCACGCGAAGACTTATCTCACTGTTACGGACATTACATTTATTATGTCATTGTGTATATAATATATATTAAGAAGTGTGTCATTAAAATATGAATTAATCGTTTCATTAGAATAATTAGTCTATAATTTATGGTAATAAATAAGTTTGTATTACTTTTAACTTTCCAGAGCAAATGCGTAATAATTATTCATCAGTTATTAAGAAACTTATTCAAGAAATTCAATACCAGTACAAACTCATAATTCTTAAGTCATTAACCAAAGACAATAGCGGTTCCGTTACTTTGTTACGTCAATACTGGATCCAGACCGGTCCCATTACATAAGAATTTGAACTTTCGTATCTCGTGGCAGAACTTAAAGTTGTCAAAAAGCACTGCTACAACGGATAGTGAGAGTGTGTACGTCACTAAGCTTTCGCTGCTAACTACCTCGGAACTTATGCGCTCCTGGTACTCTGAGACATTTAAGATTTCCTTTTTTACCTAAAAAATATTATTTCGAAATCGTGTTTGTTCATTGTGAGGACCGGTTCTGGTTTCTATCGGATCTAAGAGTGAACTAATCCCCATTCTTTAAAGTTGCACTTGGCATAAGGACATGAAAGAATTGTTTAATTAATTATGAGTTGTAATACTATTTTATTATTAATATATATATGATGATTTTAAATTAACTACACGTGCTTGACATAATAAATTGAGGTATTTACACTAATGCCTCCAAGAAGATTAATGTACTTCAAATGAGTAGAAAGGATAATAAGATCTTAATAATTACATTACAGACACTTTGAATTGACATATTATTTTGTTTAACAGCGATTTTATACGAAATTAGAGTAGCGTCGCTGGAATATTTACATTTTGTCAACGATCTCAGAGATGAGTTAAACCACTAAGTTAAACAGTAATTTAATCCAATAACTCACATTCGAGATCATATTATGTGCATGAATTATGAATTAAAAATTTACAATGCAAAAGTTAGGTAAAAATTAAAATCGATACATCATTAATGCTTTACTAATGAATGAAACTTATATAGACATTTGAGGCCAAACCAGAGACCGAATTCTTAAAAGTCCGATTTAGCACTTGCGAGCCTTCCATTCTGGTTTGCTATCAGTATCACTTAAACCCAGATTAGCCTACGACATCATTAACTTTTGCCTCCTGTTTTATAAAGTACCAGGTGTATTATGGTATAGTAACTAAACAAGACCGAATGCGATGGAGACTTGCTGTGGACGCCCTTTGCCCCACCTTTTTTATAGGACATGAACAGAAGAGAACTTGTAAAAGCTACCGCGATAACTGTCCCCGTCTGGGAAATTAAAAATAATATCAAAGATATAAATAAGACAATGCAAAAGTACGTAATCAAACGCCTGTGAACTTAAAAGTTTAAATTTGAAATTGGAACAATGCTTTAAGCATTGGAGCGGATGTTTCGTAAAGTGGATTGTTACAAATATCGTATGGTCATCGTTGGGCAATATTTCTTCACTTTATTGTGACTGTAATGAATATGTAATATCTGTGTAAAAACAACGCTAAAGTGAGATTGATGATTGAATATGAATTGAATTTGATATTGGGTTTCCCTTTGCCAATATAAGGCATATAATTAATACATTCCAAGAAAGTAGTACAATACATTCAAAGAATATTTGTAGAATTATATTTTACATCTTTTATAATATTTGTATATTTGAATCATAGGCAGGGGTTCTTTTAATTGTCATTTTAAAGAATATGTCAAACCGTAAAAACCCGAGTAATTCCGTTGACGATTAAATTTATTACGTCTAACAAATATGAATATAATGTGATGTTTTTATTTACTGTTATATATATAACATTAACCCATGCCTGTTACCTGATAGAATCATTAAATTCGATGCACAAAATTAATTTGATATTTTCATCATTATCATTATTATCATATCATTATCAGATTAGGTAATTTAAAACTTATAGCTGTATTATATTTCGTATTACATAACACGGCCGGTTCGGTTCAACGAACCACAAATCTTTTGATAAAGTAACGGAAAAATTTATAAGTAACATATTTGCTTTGTAAATCATCGACCCACTTAAAACTTCTTATTTACTTTATGTAAAATGTGCTAATTTATAAAAGGGAAATCATAAAAGTCAAGGTTTACGCAACTGAATTGTTTAGAGTTTTATTTACGTAATAAAAATATAACTCTTACTTATTTTACTATGTATGATGAAAGATGAAGCTTCTTTCTGTTATGCAAGCGTGGGGTCACGACTCTCGATGTTGTGCAATGGATCGCCCACGCTTACGATTGCACTTTCTACCTTACTACACCTGTTCTTCAGATGTGTTAATGCATTGGATGTGAAAGATGTCATCTCAAACAACACTTTCATATTCCAACGAATATTTGCTAAGCAATACTGAGGTGAAAGAAAAGATTTCATTTGTTTTAACGATATTTTTATGCAAAAATATTTATAGTACATCTAAAATTAGGCAATTAAAATTACTATTTACATAAATACATTTAGGCACCGTAATTTTTTCTCTACTTATTAACTAGATTTGTCGCCGGCGAAGCAGGTATCACATGGGGCACGCTCTGCGTGTTTAGTATGGGCCGGACTGGCCGGGGGGACCGTATGAGGTGCTGACTCCTGATGAGCCGTGACCACCAGAGATAATGCCACCGCCAATGCTGCCACCACCGATGCTGCCGCCGTGTCCGCCACCGATGCTGCCACCGTGTCCGCCACCGATGCTGCCGCCGTGACCGCCGCCAAGGGAAAGACCACCTCCGATGCTACCACCAGAAACACCACCGCCGATACCACCGCCAATTCCAGATCCGATACCACCGCCAATAGCACCACCTCCGATGGAACCACTCTCCTTCTGGGTCTTGTACTTGATGAAGTAAACTTCTGGTTTTGAGGGTTGGGTGGGGGCAGCAGTAGGGATGGTGATGTCGGGCTGTTCGTCGGGTTTCTTGACCAAGACGTAGACGAGGGTCTTCTCTTCGTTCTGAGCCTGGGCGGGGATGATGGGCGCAACTGGGGCGGGAGGTGCTGGGGCCTTAATGAAGATGATCTTGTAGTGTTTCTGGGGGATGGCGCCACCAGAGATGATTTGTGGGCGCTGTTCTTCAGGTTCTGGTGGTGGGACATGGACGTAGATGTGTTTCTGCACAATTGGGGCTCCACCGAAGCCGCCGCCGAATCCGCCACCACCTCCAGATGAGAATCCGCCACCACCTCCGGATGAGAATCCACCAGATGAGAAGCCTCCTGAGGAGAATCCTCCACCGACTCCACCTCCGACTCCACCTCCTAGACCGCCTCCGATACCGAAGCTGCTAGAGCTGAGTCCACCGGATGAGAATCCACCTCCAAAGCCGCCCCCATGGCCACCACCGAAACCTCCGCCGATGCTACCCCCGTGTCCTCCAAGGCCACCTCCTCCTCCTGGCGCATTGTAACTGTATCCCGCCTCGGGTCTGGCCGAGCCGATAGCCGCAACGGCTGCTAATACCTAAATGCAACAGAACACATATTAATATAAAGCTTTCCTTCATAAATTACCAATATGACCCAAGTGCATCTGCGTGTAAAAGATCGTCAATGCAAAAGTCTGAAGTGTTGCGGTCGGCGCGTGCACTGAGTCACAGTCCTATGAGGAAGCAAGCCTCTTGAGCGGGTCACACACAGGTCACAGATCACTTTCACTGCACACATATACCTACCAAGAATGCTTTCATGTTGACTCTCGGACGTCTCGTGGTTGTATGATGCTCTCCACACGATCTGTACGTTTATATACCGACGAGTCGTATACACCTCTCTCCCTGACTCTTCCTAAGATTCGGCCTTCGGTCATACGAGAATTATGATTTTAATGTAACCCAACGAATTTGTCTTGGGTGAAAACATTGATCTGAAACGATCAAAGCTACTTTCACGGCGTGAATGATTTCGGAACCGGAAAACAATATTGTTCATCGGAAAAAATGTCGACTTCATACGCACTCCTGTATCGAAAAATCGTAGTAAAAAGGTACGTAATAAATAAAACGCTTGATAATAAAATGCGTGAAGTATCGCTTCGTGATTTTTCCTTTTAAGTAAAATGAAATGTCACTTGCAATATCCGTTTTAAGATTTGACAAATTAGGTATTATTTTTTAATAAACACATCAATATAAATATGTTAATTAAAATACAGGAAAGTATACATAGCACCTATTTTTTACCGTATCTATAACGAGGTTTTTAATGTTACTCAAATCGGTATTAATGATATTAAATAAATTACTTGCCTTGTTTCGATCTAGATTATACATTTTAATATATCTGTTAGCGAAAATGAAAGTCACAGATAATAATGTTGAGATGCTCAGAATCACAAATTACTTCGTGCTTATGACATTACGACCCTTTGATCTAAAGCCTTCCTGTGTAATTATGTAAATAAATAAAGCTCTTCCACAATGTACACTTTATAATAAAATTGTAATAGTACATTGTACAACGAATTTATTGAATGACTTAATTCGTTTTAAAAGGATTTTTATTGATGCTTTAAAAATTTTTTTTTTTTAATTTACTCACTTTTTCCATATCATTAGTGTTGAATTCCAGTTTGCATTGGTACTGAATTCGATTAACGGTTAAATAATAGCTGTCTACGTTAAAGGTAGACTACGCAACAGAATAAGATAAGATACACAAAAAATATACCCGTTGAGGTATTAATAAATTATTAAGGTAGAAATTGGGTCTGATTTCGTTCAACAATTCATATGCCTGAAAAGTATAATAATAAATATATGTATTATTATATCTTAAACAATTTTAGTATCTGTTCTATGCGAACAAAGTCATGATTACGTAAGCAGGCTTTTTGCCTGTTTCCTTACAAAGCTATTTACATAGAATCCTTGTTACTCGTACTGCACTTTCTCTGCTATTGAATTAATCAGGGAATCACCCAAAAGTAGCTCAATTTACGCAATATATATTGCGTCACATACCATAGTTTTACCTATGACGAGTAAATTAGCACATCTGGCACATTTGTATGTGTACCTCGGAAAAGCGTAAAGCAATTTTGATTATTTCGCTGAGGCTACTGTTTTTTCTACTAAGTATTATTATTATTACATTCTACTTTTTTGCGGCTGAGGCGCAAATTAGCTGCTGTGGTCTCTGGCATAATGACCAGTGCATTGGAACATGTCTGCTCCTCAGGATAATGCTGAGCCATGGTGATTACAACCACGACACACATTAAACACTTAAAACGTTCCTAAAAACCTAGTTCTTTAAAAGATTTTATTTATTTTTTATTTCAATTATTATTGTTTTGAGTGTTTCGTTAGTAATAATAAATGTGATGTCTATGGCTTCTCTTTGATAGACGTGTTAGTCAATAGCGCATAGCAATGAAACTCATCTAACTTCGTTTGACTAGACATGTTTTGATAGAGGTACATTTCTGGTCTTTAAAAATCAACGTTCAATTTTTGGACAAAAGACAGCAGTTTGCTCAATTTGCCCTTCACTGTAGGATCAAGTGTTAATTGCACACTGAGAAGAAAACTTATATAAATTCTCGTGATACGGTGTTTGTAATTAAACTCCTCCGAATTTGTGTGCATATCGGTTGTCTGTTAATCGGACGTATATTTATTAAAGACTAAATGACTAAAAAACTAAATTTTAATTTTTTGAACACAAAGTTTTGTTTTTATTTTCTTAAGCTACAACTAAAATACATACAACCCATAATTTTCACCCCTCTACGAAGCGTCCCCTATTTTTTATTTGTTAAATAAAAACTTATGGCTTAAACTCTGAGGTTTATATACAGAAATATTCACAGAACAACCTAAAAAGTTTTCTTCCGGAAACCTTTACAGTCTCTGGAGCATAGCAAAATGTTCCATATGTACTAAAAAGACAGGCTAAATAAAATCACATTAAGGAAAAAAGTAGTTCGTGGGGGCAGCTGATATAAAATGCTAAATGCTCATACAGCTTAAAATAATGAAAGTATATCCACGCTTATATTATAAACTTACACCTCAGTATTATATCTACTTGTAACATAGACGGGTCGTTAACTAAAATAATAAGAACTAACTTTATAAGAACAATGTTTTTAATACATTTCATAAATAATTTACATTATCGACGACTCGTACAAATTAGCATTCTATACAGAAAATGCGCGTAACATAGTTAATAATCAACTGTTTTAAAGTCATGCATTAGAATCAAGAAAAATAATGAATTTAATACAAATTTTAAATTATTTAATACTTCGTCTGAGTTTAATAATTATAGTACCTGGATGACCGAGTCTTGCTCAGTATTTTTTTTTATAAATTGTATTTTTTGGAAATTATATTTAAATACGAATTACATACTGATGAAATGATGAAATATGAATAATATTTTTCGATCTTACAAAAAAAAGTAATAAAGTAAGTTTATGTTTAATTAAGTTGATAAAACACAAATAAAATGACATTTTCTAGAAATGATTCCTAGCTAGATCGATTTATCGCCCCCGAAACCCCCGTATACTAAATTTCATGCAAATCGTTGGAGCCGATTCCGAGATTCCAATTATATATATATATATATACAAGAATTTATCGTTTAAAGATATAAGATTATACTCAGACGAAAAATATCATATTGCAATTAAATTCGCAGAGGAACTTGGAGAAGATTGCGGTTGGTAACACAGATCACGTGGCCATCAACCAGATGGACAGATAAAAGACTCATCATTCTCAAAACTATATACTGTTGTTGAGAGACGTTGGTCCGAAATTGGTGAAAACTGATTTTTCGCTTCCGATATTTCCTTGCTAACCACAACGTTCAAACAGCTAACGACTGAAGAGAGAGAGAGTTTAATAAAGTTCTCACCTTTACTACAGTCTAACCAATAGTTTCATTTAGTTTAATAAACATATAACATAACAATATAACCTGAATAAACATCCATAGACAAACACATCTTAATTAATTTCTTAATGAGACTGGAAAGAACCAGCGTTTAAGATACAGGCTAGACCTGGTTTAATCACGAGTACTCCTAGAATTGTATTATATACCAGGTTAACCAACATTAATAGTGTAATAATATTAATAATTTATTTATTGCAAGAATATGGTATAAAATGATAAGGTGGTATTGTAAATAATTGTTTTTGCGTCAAATGAAATGATTTTTTATTATTTTATTTATTTATGAATAAAAAATTCAACAACACCTTAGTGAAGCTAGTGTTCATGTAAATATTTAATCAATACTTAAATGCTTTATTAGCCGTACTCACAGTCGTACTAAAAAGCTAAACGGTTACTTAATTTATTCTATTAAGTATGTGAAACCAGTTGCACGAAGCAATTCCGATTCGACTTAGGGTCCATAGTAAGACGGTATTAATTCTTCCTTTTACCATTGATCACTTGACCTCTGGTAAAATGTTAATATCTAAGTCTCGTTATTAACATAATATATTGTTTAACAATAAGAAAATGAAAGCCTTTCGGTTTTTTTTCCAATTACAAGTCAAAATGTTAATCGGCTTGACATATGCTCCATGACTTGGTGACATAATGGACATGTAAAGGTTTTGACATGAATGCTTAACGTTTTTGCGAATTTAAAGTGAATAAAAATTTTGTGTTTTGACCACCTACGCGACACTCAATTTCTCGGTTTAATTTTATATATTAAGAAATACAATTTTTTTTAATCATGTCTGTTTATTGAAGGTCTAAATGAATTAATCAAATTATAGTTGATCATAAGACTTTTCCATAGTCTTATGGTAACAATGAAACAGGAGCTATATTTAATAATAATAATACCTGAGGTCGCGGGTATAATTTATTAAATTAATTTAATTATTAATGAATAAATTAATTTATTAATGATTTGAGTATTTAAGATTCGATCGTATGATGAATATAACATCGTTAATCAACATCGTTTTATAAAGCCCTACAATTTGTTGGCGTGTCACATGCTGATAATTGCTTGATGACCAGAAACAGATGAAATCCGAGGCCGATATTCAGTACTTTGCAAAATTGATAGTAAATGCTATCCTCTAATCTCCTCCAAGTATACTGCCAAATCACAGTATACTACCCCCATACGCTTCCCAAATAGGTCACTTTCCGGTGAAGAGTCGAGAAACCCATTAAGCAGCGAGGATTACAGAGGAATGAGAGCTTGTTGACGCTGCAGAGTGCGAGCTGAACGCACAGCAAAAAGGTACAGCCTTCAGCGGTAATAATAATCTGGACCCTTATCACTTCGACGTGCGTCGTTCCACAACTGAGCGTTTTTTAGGTAATTTATGATGCGCACCACTAGCATATGGAACCTCTGAAATATTTACGAACTAATATTTGTTTAAGAAAAGATCGTACAGATTTCTAAAGGCAAGAGTCTTCTGATAATCTAAGAGCCTCAATTAACATATAGCACAACAAACTCCTTTCAATGCAGGAGAAAACTATTTGAAAATACATAAGATCTTAGGTATAAGTGGTTGTAAGAGTTCTGACGTAACGAGAGAAACCAACTTTGAATAAAATTAATCCAAAATTTATTTGAGGTAAAACAGCCTCAGGATAAATCGTAATTGCGTTTATTATATTGTATTGTTAACAACGCATTTTGTAAAAATCACGTCAAAAGTATTAAATAAAGGACTTTTGATATCATATGTAGAGGGTATACTTACAGTAAAAAAATATGTATTCTTTATAGAATATTAAATGATGTCCCCTTAAAATGAAATGATATGAAATACGTTTATTTGAAACATAAGATCATCATGGTATCACTTATTCAACGTCATTAAATTTGAACCTGTTGGCATCCCTACTCATCGGCAAAACGTGAAATTAATATTTTAATAACGAAGCTTCATCTTGCTTTTAAATAAACATCGTTAGTAAAGCTCTACCTAAATTAATAAATAATATTTAAGAGCTTAATATACAAGATTATTTCGCTCTATTTGCTATACAATATACATACATATATAAATAAACATCTAGCTTATAGTCTTATTAATTATCTCATACCTGCCACAGGGGCCAAACGTTTTAAATTTTTATTATCAGTAAGTAGGTTCAGAATATTGTAAGTAATATACAGTATTACCTAGTGTGATGTAAATAAATCGCTTCTCTAATAACAAATAAATAAATTGAAAGATAAAGCCTCGCAACTCCTTGCATACATAAGGTATAAGTTCTGGACATATTTCATCAGAACATCGCATATATGACTTAACGTGTTATTTTCTTCAATTTACGATAATAAATAAAAGCAATAAATGCAGGCCATATTACAGGCAGGCGGGATTAACGCTCAAACCCAATAACATATCTCAATCCATTTTTGATCATCTAAGATTGACATGTTTATCCAAACATTAATAAAAGGGTGCCAATAACCAATCGACGGATTGTAAGCGCCATCTATCGATACAATCCATCCATGGTAAATCGGATCGGTGGATAGACGTTTGTCTGAAAATATCTCAATACCTTAAGATTTTAACTTCCACCAGTTTTTAAATAATTAAAAGCTATTTGATATGATTTTAACATAGACATGTATATTTTAATATTATTTGTACGGTTTCATTGGTTATCAAATATGAGTGTAAAGAGCGAAGAGATTGCATTCTATCCGTCGCCAAAAATGGATTGTCTTCGTATGGTTTGGTTATTGGGATGCAGATAGGAGATCGGTGGACTATCACGGTCTGGTCTTTTTTGTTTTCAATGTGAGATTGTGGATTAATTATTGGGTTCGGGCGTTTAAGTGCTAACCATAACATTTACGATCTTTGAAATAATGGTACACTCTTCATAAAGTTCCCTACGTCGTAATGGTTCGGTAAACCTCCACGGGTTCCACAAAGGGTAGTGGAATTATAAATAATTGTAATTGCAGTTCAAATAACAAAAATTTTCAACGATGTCAATGATGTATTCAAAAATGATTCTTATTGTGCTAATTGCTATTACTTAATAGTAATTAGCGTCTTTCTACCATTAACTTGTCAAAATATGGAAATTTAAATAAATGATTACATTTAACGCTTTGGCATTATGCAATATTTAAAGCAATTCACATATACAACAAACGAAAAATTTCCCTTGCCTTTAACAAAATTTTATTTCCCTAAGTGGGACCCGCGCCCCACAGGGGGGCAATTTGATTATTAAGCGTATCTTTTTTAAGTTTCTTAAGTGAAAAATTCGTTATACTATATTATTATGTATATAGGGTTAAGATAAGAATTTCAGAAAGGCTAAGTAAGGTGCATGGCACAAAACACGAAATAGGTTAAGTAATAATGATTAAGACTATAAGTTTACACATAAATAACTTAACTGTTCTTATTGTTATAACATTTGCATGCCTATTTTTTAATAGCTGAATCTGAATTTACCAGTTTCTCTTAAATAAACGATATAATTTTATTATTCTAATAAGGGCCTGTTTCACATTGTCCGGATAAGTTCCAAATAAGCTATTTATTACTTATTGGTAGGATAAACGGTATTTTTGCGTTTCACGACTGTCAGATAGTGCTATACGTCATGAAATGCCAAGTATCTTATTTGAAACTTTTATCTTTCGAATAATTTATGTGGTGGATAGCTATTTGGTACTTTATCCATACATTGTTTTAAAATCCATAAAAGGTTTATTATTTAAAAAATCTTACTTATTGACAAAATAATTCTTATAATTATTGACAAAATAACATGTTAAAATTGTTAATGATTGATAAATTATATTTTAAACTAAATTTTATTAACAGTTTTCTTGTAATGAAGTATATTTTTAAATATTGAATTACCAAACATTTCGTACACTTAAATATGTACTTCTTTATCTTGCTCTCTCATTCTGCTTGCCCCATTTTTAATTTGCCCCTCTCTCTCTTCAGTCGCTCATGTTTGAGCGCTGTGGTCAGCAAGGAAACATCTGGAGCGGACAATCTGTTTCAGTCCAGCGCCAACAGTGTTTCGTTATGAAGACGACGAGTCTATCCATATCATCAACTCTTTGATGAACTGCCATGTGATCTTTTGCCTTTTGTGTTACTAACCACGATCAGTTTGTCGAAGTTCTCATCACCTCTGAGTATTTCCCTTCATCCTCTCCCAAGAATACGTTTTGGCAAAAACTCGCCATGACCAGATTGAGCATTCTGATAAACGAGCTTGATCTGGATAACCGCAGTTATTCCCCACACACTTTAAAATCCATTTACGTTTTGTATTTAATGTTTATTTTATTTTTATTATCTCTACGTGTATGTCATGTTTGCCTCTAAGTGCTTGTCATATACAAATTGTATATTTTTTTTTGTACCATTGATACGCCGAGCGCGAGAGAGAGAGCCGAGCGTTGGCGAGGTTTATAAGTAAATAAATTTAAATATATGCCTCAATAGGCCATAATATTATACAAACAGTTTCATACCAGTATAATCCGACTATTTGATATTTAAGGACATTTTGTGCAATAGACCTACTTTTGATGAAATTACTATATTATGTCATAACGTGCCATGATAATGTAAATGAGATGCCACCGTAATAGTTGGATAACCTATTCCAATCGTTTCTCATGCGCGCACGCATATTCTAATCACATAATATGATATCAATGCTTTACAGGTAAAAGGTAGCGTAATCGATCTTTTGATGGCTTTTTTGTTTTTAGAACACGATGCATTGTATTTATTAATTTTAAATTACATAAACGACTAAATGATACAATGTAAGTCAAACAGCCGTCTGGTACTCAGTACAGGCGTATTACATGGCGCTTCTCTACTATTACCAGCGCAATATGCTGCCAACATGGATATAGATACCACAGCTATATAAAGGGTATTTCAACAAGAACTTTGTTTTCTAAAACAAAATAAAACAAAGAATTTAGAGGAAAATGAGTAAAATTTTTATTGTATTACAAAGAGAAAAGTTTGGCAATTATGAATGAAAAATGATATCTGGCAAATGTCCACCACGACCACGCTGACAGATGTTGATTCTTTCATCAAAATTTTTAATCACTTTTTGGCAAAATGGAGGGTTTATTTCGTTAATGACATCACGGATTTTGAGTTTTAAGGCTGCAATCGATTCGATTGGCTCCGTATAGACTCTGTCTTTAACATAGCCCCACAAAAAATAATCCAGTGGTGTTAAATCACACGATCTGGCTGGCCACTTAACAGCTGAATTTCGCGAAATTATGCGCTCGGGAAATTTGGTTTGCAATAAATTGATCGTTTCATTGGCTGTGTGACATGTGGCACCGTCCTGTTGAAACCACATTTCAGTGATATCCATGTCATCAATAATAGGCCAAAATTTAGTGGTTAACATCTCGCGATAATTTCCCGAGCGCATAATTTCGCGAAATTCAGCTGTTAAGTGGCCAGCCAGATCGTGTGATTTAACACCACTGGATTATTTTTTGTGGGGGTAAGTTAAAGACAGAGTCTATACGGAGCCAATCGAATCGATTGCAGCCTTAAAACTCAAAATCCGTGATGTCATTAACGAAATAAACCCTCCATTTTGCCAAAAAGTGATTAAAAATTTTGATGAAAGAATCAACATCTGTCAGCGTGGTCGTGGTGGACATTTGCCAGATATCATTTTTCATTCATAATTGCCAAACTTTTCTCTTTGTAATACAATAAAAATTTTACTCATTTTCCTCCAAATTCTTTGTTTTATACACCCTTTATAACGCGACGTTTTAATAAGTATTTCTTGCATAATTTAATGGTGTGAATAAAAAGGAGACACCAGACGCCAGAGGAGACCAGACACTTAGTAAAATGGAATAAATTATAATAAAAGAAATATAGCGCAAATGAGAGAGAAACGGAAGAATTTTAAGAAGACCGGTCAGGAGTTTGTCTATTAACTATACTAATATTAGAGGAAAGACTTGTATGTAAGTATGTTTGTAACAAAATGGCTCAAAGTCCTGAACGATTTCAAACATTTCAATGCTACATTATCACCGATTAATATAGTATTCCCTACTAAAACGACAATAATGTTACTCAAGGTGAAAAAAATTCCTATTAAATATCTTTCATCGGATGCGCTGCGAAAACTAACTATCATCATTGAAAAAAAAGTTTAAATATAAAAGAACATATGAATATCTACAAAAGATGATTAAAAAAAATAAGCCAGGACGGGCCTCTAGTATTAAATATACTGTATAATGGTTGAATCGAAGCTATTTTTGTCTTACTCAGTGGTTTGAAAAAATGTAGTGAGATTAAAGCGTGCGTCAATATTAATATAACTTTCTTGATTTCACGAGAGAAAGGATCAGGAAACAAATGTAACATTCAATCGTTCCGTGGAATGGCGTAATCAATAAATTGTTTTTAGTTTTAAGCCATTTTGACCGAGATTGTGTTACGTAATATTAACCTTTGGAATGTCTTAATATTGGCGAAAACAGTGGTATGGATAGGGTTTTGTGTCAAAACTGTTATAGTACTAATTAATATTCAGTTTTAGTTGCTATAAATGAGTTTAAGAGGTCTAGACGCCTAGGAACAACATAGGTAAAGGCCAACTGGCCTCAAATTATTTGAGAAAAAAATATTTTTTCTGTCGAGCTTTTCTATTAATAATTTATTGCGAAACGAAGTAGATTTATATTAGTATTTAACAAACATATAAATACACATCAATGATTTCTGTTCATATATAACAAATTATGTTTGTTCAAAGGTAAACTAAAACAATAAAAAATATATCAAAGAAAAGTTGTTTACTAGTCGGAATTTAAAACATTTCATGCGCAATATAAATTAGCTATATATCTTCATGAAACCAACAACAGAGCTGGTGCGGCTTGTGATGCGGCTGAAAAAGCTACAACCTGCAAATACAGGGGTCTAGGCTCTGAATATGATTTTGTCCCATTCGGTGTCGAGACCCTCGGTCCGTGGGGTCCTAGCGCGTTAAGGCTTTTTAGGGAATTATCAAATAGGTTAGTCGACATCACAGGAGAACGAAGAGCTGGCAGCTACCTCGCACAAAGAATTAGTCTAGCTATTCAAAGGGGGAACGCTGCCAGTATCTTCGGAACCTTGCCTAAAGAGACTCGTGTTAATAATATTTTTTAATAATTACATTTTAAGGTTAGTTATTAGGTTTATTTTTATGTATTATGTTATTTGTATTGTTAGTTATTTATTTAATTATTTAATTATTAAGTGCTTATAAATATGTTAATTATTAAAAATTAGCTATTACCGGGTTTTAACTAAAGAGGTCTCAGAAGAGGGTTCATATTTAGTTGATCGATTTAAAAAAAGTATCAAAAAGGTGGATTATCGTTACAAGTACACGTTTTGGGACAATATTTCTTACAAATTTAGGCCCTCGCATTCGCGGCACTCATTTAATCGAATAAAATTACTTATGAAGGCAGAGAAGTCGGCTTTTTGGCGTAGACTTTAAATTTAAGATAAACCCATAAGAATAATTTAAATCAGCACTGCGTGGAAGCCAATTTGTGTCACCTCTCCTGGTGATCAATTTATCTGACAAAATTTTACGAACTCGTGGCAGAGACATATTGAACGTGAGTGATGTTGCTCCATCCACGTTCTTTGGTCATAGCCAGGAAAGTTTTGAAGTTCAGGCACCAAGGAGTCGTCTAACAATTTAACATACCTAAATAAATGTTAACTTTCTTTTGAGACACCAAAGGAGTCCCCTTGTCAGCAGGAGTTATCAGCTTCTAGCACAAAGTCTGTATTCAGCTCGCCAACATGATTTCTATGAAATAATTAATTTTAGGAACGTGAAATTATTTCGGAAACCGGGAATGAATTGTCTATACTGTTCGCGGGCATAACTGAGCAACTAGGGTCACTGACCTATGTGACGTCATACAATTTCGAATTACACAATACAAGGTAGGCCTATATCTTTAACATGTTTCAAGTATGTTTCGCATTTCTCTGTTTAAATGTTAAACTGTAATTACAATCTAATATTGTCTTTGAATATAAGATTTTGATCGGGAATATTTATTATGTAGCGGGACTGACAGACTTTAGACTTTATTTTTAATTAATAAAAAAAAAACCTTTTTAATCTATTGAAACACACAACAATTCAAGAGGGGTCCCGTTTATAAGTGTCTTTACAAACTCATGCAAGGAATATACGCTCAAAGATTTATCAGAAAAAAACTAGAATAAGAAAACCTGACTAGAGATATTTCTGTACCTGTTTTGGGATCATTTGCTTTTTTTAATAGGCAAGAAGGTGTACTTGGCAAACGCTATCGACTTTTTGAGTCTGAGAAATGCCGGTTTCCTCACGATGTCTTTACCGTGATGTCTAACCCCCGTAGGGTTAGAGCCCACAACCACGGGGATGCGATTCGTACGTTCAATTTAGGCCAACACTGTTCAGTCAGAAGCAGAACCCCTAGAATTGATTATTATAATAATTTTTTTGAAAAACGACATCTTTAATATGTCCAAACCTCGACAGACGCTTTATCAAACGATATACTTTGAAACGGGTTTATAAGTAAAATTACCATTAAGAGTTCAACTGAGAGCCGTCATTCAATTTGATAGCCCGTTATTCACATGAACAGTCTATTAAAATTAAAAGCATATCGTATTGAACTTGTAGAGCCTCCGGCCTCACATCTAAATAATGGTTATTACAAGGGATTTTACACATATGTACTTCCAATAATTTGCTTATAATTCTTATTTAAGTCGAAATAATTTGAAGCTATATGCGAAACAAGAACTTCCTAATTCTTTACATACTAAACTAATACGAGTATAAAGCTAAATCCTCACGAAGCTGTTTGCACTCGCGTCCGCCGTGGTTGCGGTTTGAAGCTTTATTTGCAAGTTCATGAGACCGGAGTTTAGTGCGGTTACGCAGCCGCCGCGGTTGCGATTATCGCCCGCAAACTTGGCGGTTGGTTATCGCAATACGGATTGGAGGAAATGTTGGCTGTAACTGCTTAATACGGTCGCCTGCCAACCGATCGCAGAGCGCGCGGGAGGAACCCGCCGCGACTGCGGGTCCGCAAACCCGCCCGCCGGCAGAAGAGTACCGCCGGTGCAGCGGGAACCGCAAACAATCGCACACCGCGGGCGTAAACCGCGTCGTGAAATGTGATTTAATTTTTTACATAAATATCAGTATATATAATATCTACAAAGGCTGCGGGACTGCAGCCACGGCGGGTGCGGGTGCAAACCGCTTCGTAAGTCTTTAACGTAAGAATTTATTTTTTACGGTGACTGGACGTGCCGGGCTGGTATAAGGAGACGTGACTTAATCCTGCGACCAAACCATTATCAAAGATTCTTAAAACAAGACGAGCGTATGCGGCCAGGTTTCCTTCCACTAGCCTCTCTGCCTTGTCTGATTAATGGAAGAAACTCGGAAGTATTTTTGGAGTTACGTATGACATGTCCGAAATATTGAAGTTTCCTTTTCTTAAACACCATAAGCACTTCATTGTACTTCTGCTTTCTGTCCAACAAAAATAATACATCCGGTATTTTGTATGAGATTTGATCGCACATACAGAGAGAACCTATTATTTAAATGTAAATACTATATACTACAATTGAGTAGGGTCGTATTCTAGGCTAAATAATACATACCATTGGAAGTAATTAAAAAACCTCGGACGGTCAATATTTGAAGATTCTGAGTAAAATGTTCTAAAGTGGTATAGTGTGTAACTCCCCTTTGATACTTAGGCATATAAATTACAAGATGCATTATGTACATTGCAAGATAATACGCTTAGAAGAAAATTTCGTAAGCAGTGAAGTCATCTGATTGTATTTATCTTTTATAACTGATACGCGTGCAATTATGATTAGTCGGAAAACAGTTATAATTTTCAACACATATTTTGACTCGATAGAAAAGTCTTATAGGCCTTTCAACGTTTTCACTTTACGAGACGTTGGTTAGTTGCCAATTTAAAAGTTCGCTTAGTTTCGCATTCCCTACGTACATTACAGAGTTGCTCAATGTGCGAATTTAATATAAAAACGAAAAATTTACGACGGTGCGTTTCGTTTGTTTGTGATTGGTCACGCGTCATGATATATATGTCGCAGTAAAGTAGTTAAATCAGAGAGTTAATTAAAGATCGATATTCAACCAAGTCGCAAAAAATCAGAGTCCGCTCAGTTTCGTCTTTCGCTAACCTCGTGTCCTTATTTCCGTCCGTTCCGTCGTGTCCGTAACATATAATAGACTTAGTTACCATGGCAACGTACCAAGAGCATAATCATGTCAATTTACATTAAGTAAATTGAAAATCCTTTCATTAAGTCTCCTTAAAATGAGAATCAATTATGAATGATGGTTACTTAGATAATATTTTAAACTGCAATATTTCTTTATGACTTTGACATGGTAGCTATGTATATAGTCTGTCTTCTTTAGGCATTTCAGAGATAATATAAATAATAATTTTTACGATTATAGATACTTTATTGATATAGATAAAATCACCATAATAACATAGCTGATGGCAACTCCCTTTAAATTAATGCGACTGAACATTAAACTAAGCCCAGTAAGGTTTAATAAGTCAGAATATATACTCTTGAATATATAAGTAAATTTACTAATCGCTTTATTTTATTAACAAATAATTTCCACACTATCCAAATACCGTGTGTTTGGTAAGTTTCTCCACACATTAGTTACATTGTCACATAAATATGCATATAATTGCTTGTTAAGTTTGCCGAACACTTGTTTATTCAAAGGGCTACTTTATTTGTATACGCACGTTTTGGCTTCATTAGTCATGCCATGGCGCTTCTAAAAATACATTTTGTATTGACACTGTTTCACTCACATTAATTCGGATTTAAATGAGAGTAGTAGGGCCTGTAAGCTGTGTGTTATGAACAAACAAACATTATGTATATTACGTTTATATTCAGGTGGCGCACACAGTTCAGTTTCAGATAAAGGACTTTATACCTGAATAATTTGTTATTTTTCTTTTTGTAGTACGTAAAGTAACACGTTCTCAAATATCCCAATTCAATGATTTTAAAAGATGCGGAATCTTTTTGGACTAATGAGTCATCAATACGCCATTATTCAAAAATACTCAGGTTTAATTTCTAACATCATTACAAGTAAGTAGCCTTTAAAGATAAAAGACAACCGAAACTGTATTTCAAAACAACGACTCGTTACAATAACGATAGGTATAAAAATCCATAAACTCGATATCTTTGAAATTTGGTGTTACCGAAAAGTGCTGAGGATAAGCTAAGAAGAAATTCTACGGTGCGCCAAACGATCCCGAGAACTCACTTTGACCATTAAAAAGAAGAAGATAAGTTTCGTGGGATATGTGCTTCGACACGATCGGCACCGACTCCTTCAAGTCATCATGATGGGGGGAAAAGACGCGCTGGCAGAAGAAGGAAGTCGTGGATCCGCAATATCACATAATGGACGGAAGTGGCTAGTGTAGAACAGCTGATGCGCTTGGCGAAGAATGAGAAGTATGACGAGCTGACCACCACCCTCCAGTAGTGGAGAGGGACTACAAGAAGATAAAAAATATAATTGTAAGCTAATATTCAGTTCCCGAGAACAAAACCTTGGCAAATTCAGTCTTAAGAAATATAAATCCTGAAAAATTTCATATCACATTCTCTAAACAAATTGGCCAATACAAAGTTTTCGACGATGCCGATGTTTATTATCAAAACAAGCGTAGTCAAGAATGAATAGAAAAAGATAAAGATGTTGATTCAAGACATAATTTATTAAAAAGTGTTCTGTAATAAGGTTTCTCTTAACTTTCCCTACTTAGATAAAGTTATTTTGGATTTGGAATAAAATTTTCGTTATTATGTTTCATTCCACTCTCTTGAAATCTTGAATTTTTCTTTCCTTGTAATTAACGTACTGTTACGGAAGTAAAACGAAGCAAGGAATTCGTTATTAATAGACTGATAATCTATGAGCCTATAAGAAGAATTATCCAACATACGCGATCTGACAAGAGCTTTATCACACAGTCAAAACTGATTGATTCGCAAAGAAATTCCACCATATTTTAAGACTTGTAACCTACAAAGACGAATACCGCAAAAATATGACCCATTCATGTCCTTACAACAGCTTGCTAAGATACGGGAAGCAAAATGGACTCAATAAATCGTACGACGATGGCGTGATATATTTTAAATATTATTGTTTTATCATATAAGTGAACAACTTCTTCGAACCTACACCATTAACTGGTTGAAAAATGATATATGCATTAAATTGTACGGTAGGCCACACAAGTTAAGGCAGTAGTATGCCTGTATTAAACAAATAAGAAAGTAACATTAATAAGTACATATTTGCCCAATACGTCAGTGATTGCATTACATCGCCTTCTTGTGTTACGTTGACCTCTCCATACGAGAATTTCATTGTATTTATTTGTATATTTGTATTAAAAACGTGTTTTAAATATGCGTTTATTTTTATTATTTTTAGTGAAATCTTTATAATAGTGTCCACAATATGTTGTTGGTAAATGTTTTTTTGAAATAAAAGACTCAAAGCGAAAACGGGTCAGGCACAGAAGTACCGAGTAAGATAAGTAAGAAAGTATTACTATAAAGCTACATTACCAATAATTTATTGGTCGTTTATATTGTGGGTTCTGGGTGTGGTAGAATAAGTGGTGTCATTGTAGGTATCGTGGTCAGAAATCATCGTACCGCGAAGCTGTCGAACTAGTCAATTTTTAGTTGGGTAGCGTGGTGTGCAACTTACAGGAGAAAATTTTCACGCTCTTTCAGGCCGCGCAATACCAGCGCAGATGCAGAAATGCTCTGTCAATCTTCTGTTATGTAATAGGATGCATGCGGGCAGAAGGCTCAACTGATATTAAGTGCTTCCCATTGTCACTCACATTGCTAGAAGATTCGCAAATGTGTTGCTGGCGTGTTAAGAATTTGTACTATTCTTGAAAGACCCTAACTGGAATTGGTATAATTCCTCAGTATCATACACAATATGAGTAGGCACGTAGATATTATTGTAACTTTTAACAATCTAGCTTATTAGAATTCTCACAATACTTTAAAACAATTTAATTAGAAATGTAATACAAATTTAAACGTTCAATCCGTAAATTTATAAGGGGTATTTGCGCGTGAGTTTATTGAATACCTTAGGCTTACACTATCGAAAGCTTTACATAAATCTCCTTGGGATAATCCAGGTTCTGATTGATTTAAATTTGCATTATTTTATTTGGCATTGAAATGTGCCAAGCGCGTGAACGTTCTAAATTTGAAAGAAGTAAACATTTATAGATTTTTGTATATTTTCATTAGACAGAACATCTTTCCGATTACGATTGCGTAATCTTAGATCAGACATCTATTAAAATAAAAATATGAGGTTTAATACAATATAATATCTCATGACCAAGGCAAACAAGCAACAAGCAATGGTGTGCATAGTCGATGAGAAAAACAGAGGGCAAAAGATTGTGGTATTGGCATAGGCTTTAAAGATAATGTGTGTATGTTAGAAATAAATAAATAAATCACATGGCCGTTCACCAACCAGATGGACGGATAAGAGACTCATCGTCCTCAAAACTGTAAACTGTAAGATAGGAACTAGACAGAAACCGGTGGAAACAGAATGTCCGCTCCAGATGTTGACTTACTCCACGACGTTCAGGCATAACTCTTGCCTCTTGCCATTGCCTCTCTCAGTTACCAACTGGAGAGAGAGAGAAGCAATGGCTTTAGTAAATCGAAACCTCAAATAGAGCATGCCACATAATTTTACGCCCTTTTTGATTATTTATTTATAGTCAAGAAGATGGTCTGGTCAGAGTTCAGCATATTAATTAAGCTAACGATATACATAGGTTAACGCATCTATTTCATTGTCCGTTTAGGCTGGTTTTAGTGTCACGCCGACCGCACGCGCACCGTCGGCGCTGATGGTCGAGATATATGAACTTGTAGGAAGCGTTTTTGAATGATGCGTAGCCATCAGCGCGCACGTTGGTCAGCGCTGATGGCTGCGCGGCCGTACGCGTCGTGCGTCGTCGCCGCCTAGCTGTAAACGCTGACGATCGCTAGAGCGCCTCTGCTTTCAGTGATAAAACGCTCACGTGTCGAACGGAGCAGACGTCGTCAGCGTGTACATGTTTTCGTCTGTACAGTAAGGCGGTCAGTACGATACTAAAACGAGCCACGCCACAGCGCTGATGAACTACGTGCTCATTTATGAGCGCCGACGGTGTGCGTGCGGTCGGCGTGACACTAAAACCAGCCTTAGTTAACTGGCAAAAATTTTAATATTTGTTAGTACCTTTTGTAGTTAGTTAAATTTATTCTTTTTTTTTTTAGAAAATTTTTATTTTATTAATTTGGTATGTTTGTTGTTTTGCCCTTTAAGAATTTGTACGCGCTTTTCTTGAAGGACCCTAAGTCAAATTGGTTCGGAAATACTTCAGTGGGCAGCTGGTTCCACAAAGTGGTGGTGCGCGGCAAAAACTGCCTTGAAAATCGCGCAGTTGTGGAACGGCGGACGTCGAGGTGATACGGATGGAATTTCGTATTCTGCCTCGACTTCCGATGATGAAACTCAGCTGCAGGTATTAATCCGAACAACTCCTCTGAACACGCTCCATGGTAAATGCGGTAGAAGATGCAGAGTGACCCCACATCTCTACGCAACGCCAAAGGATCAAGCCGCTCGGAGAGAGATTGGTCGTCGATGATTCGAACCGCTCTTCGTTGAACACGGTCAAGTGGAATGAGTTGGTACTGGGGAGCCCCCGCCCAGAGGTGAGAACAGTACTCCATGTGGGGCCGAATTTGCGCTTTATATAGTATAGCAAGCGGTGGCCCGGAGTGAAGTACCGTCTCGCCTTGTTGAGCACACCAAGCTTTTTGGAGGCTAATTTAGCCTTTCCCTCCAAGTGACCGCGAAACTGAACGTCGTTCGATATGTCAACGCCAAGTATTCCAATGCTGGCTGCGGCTTTAAGAAGAGTGTTTTCAAAAAGAGGAGTAGCGACAAAGGGTGTTTTTTTAGCGGAAAACGCGCAAACTTGTGTCTTCTTGGGGTTAAATTGGACTAGGTTTAGTCTGCCCCAGTCGGAGATTCCACGTAGTAGAGTTTCTACTTCAGACACAAGTTTGTTCCGGTACTCATCGACATCTGCCCGAGAAATACCTGCCCGGCCAATGTAAAGAGTATCCCCAGTGCTGTCATCCGCATAGCAATGAATGTTGCTAAGTTGCAACATATCATTGATATGCAGAAGAAACAGGGTCGGGGATAAAACACAGCCTTGTGGGACCCCAGCGTTCACGGGTTTAAGGTCGGAACATGCTCCGTCAATGACGACCTTGATGCTCCGATCGGCCAGAAAGCTGGAGATCCAATCGCGTAATTTCTCGGGAAGCCCATAAGCTGAAAGCTTCGAGAGCAGTGCTCTGTGCCACACCCGATCGAAGGCTTTCGCTATGTCCAAACTAACCGCTAGAGCCTCCCCCTTGGACTCAATTGCCTCCGCCCATCTATGCGTAAGGTAAACAAGAAGGTCACCAGCCGAACGACCAGGACGAAAGCCGTACTGAGAGTTACTTATCAGCTGGTGACCCTCCAGATACCTCAAGAGCTGGCCATCAATAATGGATTCCATTATTTTGGAGAACAAGGAGGTTATCGCTATTGGGCGATAGTTGGACGGATCAGAGCGATCGCCTTTTTTAGGGATCGGGTGTATCGAAGCGATCTTCCAGCACTCCGGGACAGTGACAAGCGAGTACAGGTACCGGAAAAGGCGCGTTAAGACCGGAGCCAACTCAGGAGCACAAGTACGCAGCACAATTGGAGGAATACCATCCGGCCCGCTCGACTTATGTATGTCCAAGGAAGATAATGCTTTGCGGACAGCACGTTGCCGGAATGTAACTTCCGGCATCGAAGAATCACACCGTGAAATGATCGGTGGTGATCTCCCTCGGTCATCCAAAGTCGAGCTGGATGCGAAGAGACAGCCTAAAAGGTCGGCCTTCTCCTTCTCAGTGTGGGCCAGCGAGTCATCCTCCCTGTGCAATGGTGGTATGGAGGGCTGACAAAAATTCCCTTGGACAGCTTTGGCGAGAGACCAGAAGGCTCGAGTCCCCGAAGGGAGTTGGGCCAATCTCTCGCCAAATCTGGCAATGTGCTCTACCTTTGCCTTAGTGATTTCCCGTTTGAAGGACCTGGAGGCTGAGTTATATGCTTTTTTGAGTTCGCTGGTATTAGCATCACGAGATTTCGCCGCTTCCGCCCATGCCTTAAAGCATTCTCGCTTTCGACGCGAGGCCGCCTTGCAAGAACGTTTAAACCAGGGCTGAGACTTGCCACCGATCGGCACCGCAGAAAATAGAATAAAGAGTTCCATGCCCTGCAGAACCACTTCGGTGACAGAGGCAGCGACGGAATCTGGAGCATCCAACGAAAAGCAAATAGGCCCCCAAGGGTAGGACGCAAAGAAAGACCGCATCCCGTCCCAATCTGCTGACTTATAGTGCCAAATACGGCGACAACCCAAAAAGCAAGGCCGCGAAGGGTGCGTAGATGGCACAGTACTCCGGACCACACAATGATCCGATAAACCCAATGGCGGGTCAACAGAGACTTGATAGTTCTCCGGATGCGAAGTCAGCAGAAGGTCCAACAAAGAGGGTTTATGACCAACCACATCTGGTATTCGCGTAATCGCAGGGACCATTTGTGTCAGGTCGTAGGCTAAAGCAAAGTCGTGAAAGGATCTTCCCGCGTGATCGGTGGTTTCAGAGCCGAGCCAATCGGCATGGTGGGCGTTAAAATCGCCAAGTATCACGATTTCAGCGGTAGGAACCCTTTCGAGCAGGGAATCTGCAGCCATTTGGATGTGCTCGATGAGTCGGTCAGTTTCATCATTTCCGCTATGGGACCTTTACAGGCACGCATAGAATCGCGGATGGTCATCGCAGTCTACGCGGAGCCAAAGGTTAGATAGGTCCCTTCCTTCAAGCGTCCCAAGGCGACGAGAACAGATATCCTCTCTGACGTACACGCAAACTCCCGCCCGCGGCACAAATGAATGTTCCAATTTGTACCCCGGGTAGGAGAGGTAAGAAGTATCAGCCGGGGAGGATATCTGAGTCTCAGTAAGGAAGAATAAGGCCGGCTTTGCAGTTTCAAGGTAAAAGTGAACCGCGTTTAGGTTAGAATTGAGCCCCCTAACATTGGTGAAGTCCACTGTGAGCGTGGAAGGGGTTGCCCCGAGGACAATTATTTTTGTAGAGCGCAGAATTGCCCCTCCCAGAATACGAAGGGCAGCCAGTGCGTCCACCACCGGGTGCAGAGTGCCCCGGTGACTGACGCCCAGAGGGGGATTCTCCACCGCGCGCGCGTGTGGTACCCCCCTGGGGTAGATTCTTTTTTTTCTGCACCTTCATATTTGTTTTTAGGGTGAGGGGGGGAAGGGGGATGCGGGGATGGGCTCCGGGAATCTCTCTCACCGGACGAAACGCGAGTACAATAAGGCGAACCCATTGCATCACTTGACGCTGGTTTTCTGAGAGACAGTGGTACTGCCCCGGTCGTGCCTGCCCGAAGGCAACAGTATGGCACTCCCACTAGGAAGGGGTTGACTGATTGCGCTGATGAAATAACCTCTGCCACAGGTTATTTCACCAGTGGGCGATGGGGTCGTCACGTCCCGACGCCTATAAAAATATTGTGCACTCTTGCTAATTTAGAGTCTCCTGTAACCTGTTATACGTAGTAGACGCAGACGTAGACATTAATTATTAACAAAACACACACACAAAATGCAAGTCAATGTTTTTTTTTAAACATAAATCATTTAACAAAAGGTTCCTTAAGTGGGGAATGAAATGACAGATTTGGACATTGTTACAACTGAAGAATTGCGTTGCGAGATTTTTTTTAACTAGATGTTATGGATTTGATAGCATTACGTATTATCTTATAAATTCACTACATCTATTACGTCACGACGCTTTTGAAGTGAAGAGGATACATAGACAAATCTATTGGTGAATAGATGATTAATTTGATTACGTAAAGTTTTGCAAAATTTACGAAATTTTTATGGTTATGTATGCATGTTTTAGATTAGTGAATGGTTATTGTAAATTGCTAACGGAATCAATAATTACCGCAATTATCACATATGATTTGTTCAAACTGGAATTACAAGATTTTTTACTTAAATCCATGTTACGTAATCTGTAGATGATTTAAGTCAATGTTTCAACGGGTAACAATAAAATATTAGTTTTTTTTTTAATATGACAGCTTCAGTATTCGACTACTACATAATTAGAATAACATTGAGTCCATCTTAACATTAGTACATGATCTCTGACGAAGTCTAATACCACTTGTCTTTCATCCACGCCCCCATTTTTTTAACTTAACTAGTTACTATTTTTGTTCATAATTAAAAGCACAAACAAAATGTAAATGGCTCTTTTGTTTTTACCACACTCATAAATTGTAATTAAACATTTCCGATAATGTCTAAACAACATAAGTATTTAGATTTGTGAACACTTAGATAAGGCAAGTTAGTTAGTGTTCATCATATTTTAAACCAATAAAGCCAGTTCAGCGTCTAACAAAGTGTTTTATTTGCACATCTTTATACAACAACCACCAAACCAAATTCCCGCCATCCCTTTTTTCCATGTTTCCGTTCTGGTGGGTATCCGCTCTTTTTACCTCACTGGTCAATTTCAAGAAAGGTTCTTTTTGACCCAACTGTCATCACAATGTGCTTTTTTTTTATTCACGTCAGTATTTTATTTAGGTTAAAGAAAAACCCCTTCATTATTGTCAATAAATAAAAATGGCATCTAATAGTAAACCTCTCAAAATAGACTTCTAATTATAAATACGATGCGCTTTTTAGTAATATTGTAAAATTAAAAAGCGTTACAATATTACTTAAAAATAAATCAGTGGCGCTACAACCTCTTTAGGTCTTGGGCTCAGATTTATTTCTGAATCTGCTTCATGATCAATTTTAAATGTAATATGCAAGTCCGCCTCTAGTGCCTGACACACGCGGTCGACTTTTTGGGTTATGACGTCGGTTTCCTCACGATGCTTTCCTTCACCGTTCGAGCAAATCTTAAATGCGCACATAGAAATAAACTCTATTGGTGCACAGCCGGGGATCGAACCTACGAACTGCGGTATGAGAGTTGCACGCTGAAGCCACTAGGCCAACACTGCTCTAAAATTATATATAAAATATTACTTAAATCACGAAATTATGATAACTAATGTATACAACAAGTCTTTTAAGAAACGAAAGCTTATTTTAATTTTAGATCAATTTAATTGCGCATAATCTGCTATTCTAAAATCATGAATTTCAATCTTTGACCCCGCTATTCTCATATGATTATTAGTTTGCGAAACAGATATGCCATTTACAAGATATCTTTGATTGACTAGCGTGTGACTGGAGCTTCTAATACAGTCATTATATCACCTAACGGGGTAAATAAAAATACACATTATATATTGCGTGTAGCGCTTGGTTTCAATATTAAGTACATACTAAAATTACGGGGTTAATATACGTGGGTAAAACTTAAAATGTTTAGAACTGGCCAGTTAGAAACATTGCTAATGGAAACTTTTTAGAATTTCAATTTTAGACCTCTTTGGTAACCTAATAACCTATTCAACAATAAAAGTATTTGCAACTTTTTCTACGTTAAGCCGTTTTATATTTTCTAAACATTTTCAGTGTTACCTAGGCATCAATAAGTATTCTAACACTTCATTTAAACTTGAAGACATCTTTAAAAATGTCTGCAATTTCCACGTGTAATAAATAAAAAGCTTCTAACGTATCGTAATATAAGCATGCCCATTACTGTCAGTTTCTTTCGTACCTTAGGAACACTGTACACAGTCAAGGTTCGAACTCACGACTTAGGTTTTTATTCAAATTTGGTTGAGATCACGAAATGTATTCTGTAGTGACAATTGACGGCTTTAGTTGAAAGATACTTAATCTGTGGTCCGTGATTTTAATAATTATTATCTGTGATAATTTTTATTCTGTGTAATTTTTAGCCAAATAATCCATGGCATACAAATAAAATATTCAAATTTAGAATTTATGTCTATGTTGCATTTCATTTTGACAATTTCATTCTTGTCATTCAAGTAAGACGTCACGCTCAATTATAGGATTTATTTCATCGAAATCGCGTCATTTCGAATGGAGGAAGATTGCCGGACGTTCACTTACATTACGACGCAATACATCGGTACTTTCTAACAGGACAAAGATGAGTCCGTCGAGAAAGACTAAATAATCCAAGATTCTTGAAAAACAGAAATCTTTTCTGCCCATATAATGAGGATGACTTTATTTTTACGTGTAATATACAGCGATTTGTACTTTAAATTTGGTCTTTGTCTGATCACTTGACCTTGACCTACACTAGAAACGATTTTTGAATTATTTTTTTGAATTGTTTTGCCTTGACGTCCGTCGTTCCACAAGTGAGCGTTTTTGCCAGTAGAGTAAATTAAATCATAAAAACAACAGGAAAATCGATTTTATTTCCCGTTTATTATTAATTCCGTAAGAGTTACTATGGGTGGGATCCAAAAAATATCCGTAGTCACCCCTAAAACCATCATACATTCACCGGATGAAAACAAAATTAGTAATGAACATTTTTTGAAACGATTAAATATCTCTCTCGAACTATTCCGTATTACTCTATACGATTGCCTAAAACACAATTACACAGAATAAAAATTATCACAGATAATAATTATTACAATGACGGACCTTAGATTAAATACCTTTCAGCTATAGCTGTCAATTGTCACTATGGAAAACTTTCCGTAAATTTATTGGTTATCAAATCTCAACCTAAAGTCGTGGGTTCGAACCTTGACTGTGTACAAATGTGAAAAATTGAAGTGTTACAATTTATCAACACTTATTAATGCCTAGGTGTTGTAATGTTTAGAACTGGCTAGTTAGAGACATTGCTATTGAAAACCTTATCATATCCTGGTCAATCGTGACCTGTATAATTCTTGTATCTCCTCTTCTTTTCTATGAATCTATTAATGAATCCTTAAGATTAGCTTTTTAGTTTTAGTTAGTTATTAATATTCTATTTTTTTCTATAGATTAATATATATATATAGGTTTGCCTATATAGGGTTGCCTAGAAGAGATCGCTTGTTAGCGATAAGGCCATCGGTTGCATCCCTTTAATTTTTATGTATTGTTATTTGTGTTTCTTTGCAACGAAGTGTGAATAATAAAATATTATCAATTATGTTTACGCTTTGTACAGTATTATTCAGCCGAATATACTCAAAGTATTCAACTTATTAATCTTGCTTTGTAGGCTATGATAATATGTCATGTATATAACTTACACAATTAAAAGCTTAAGGCGATTAAAAATACCCAAAACTACGGTTTCTGCTCTGAAACTAGTATCCCAAGATTGAATTAGGAACTGGCAGTAAATGTGAAATTAGAAGCATCACATATATATTTATTTCTTGTCGTTCATAAGTGTACATTGTGTATGCGAATGAATGGTTTTGAATCAGACAATTTGACACCAGCCCTAGTCAATGTTAAAGGAAACTTAGATTTGTGTATCCGTTTTCTTGATCATTTGTTTTTCTAATTGGTAAGTGAGCCTTCTGTGTTAACCTCGCGATGTTTTCTTTCACCTTACGAACGTCAAATGCGTACGTAGATATAAAGCTTACATCTACGACGAGGGTAACACAATGAAACCACTAGGCGATCGTTCCTGTTTGACGTGAATA